>VWZZ01007196.1:535676-764581 GCA_013399095.1 Psophia crepitans | reverse complement strand
TTTTTTTTTTTTTAAGTCTAAGTCTAAGTTTTTATTGTAGGTAGGAGCTTGAGGTAATATATTCATTAACCAAAACCTGCCTCAGTCTATCTGTAAAAATACAGTGCAGCGTTCACGTAGGTTCAGTGTAGTGGCACAGCACTAGAAAGACGACCAGTGAAGAAATTAGAAAATAAAGAGAGAGAGGAAGGAAGAAGAGGGGAGGAAAGGCAAAACAAAGCAAATGAGAAAGAGGAAAAAGCAAGAAAACATTAAGATGAGATGCTCTCAATGAGCTATTTTTTCCCTAACTCTGTAAACAATGGCACTGACACATTTTGCCAGTGTAACGTCTTTCACAGCACAAAAGGAAGTGTTAAGTGAAAAAACACTTCTGTTTTCAACTTCTGGTGCTAGTGTCTATAGAAGGCAAAAATCTTTTCACCGCTAACGTAAAGTGTCAGATCCTGTGATGTATTGTAAGGCTTTTTACAGTCTGAATCTTTTAAAGGTGTTCCAGTGTGTGCTACTATTCTTACTAACTAAATGGGTCCAATTTAACTGTCAAAAAGGCATTTATGTTCCCATTTCTCTTACAGAGCATTAAATTTGATACATTGTATGTGAGATCCCTTTAGTTTTGGAGCTTTCTTCTCCACGAAAGAAACTTCTAATCTGTTAGAAATAAATACTTTAATATTGTTACTTTTCATTTCATCAATGAATTGGGTTCATTATAACTGTATACACTGGAATGTAGGTCCAGTGATTTTCATTTTTTAAAGGAAGGAAAGTGAGAGGCTGTTGTTAAGTCTAGGACACTGATCTAGTAAAAGCTAAAATTTATTATTACAACTGCAGCCTTGATAGTGAAAAGCAAAGTGTCTGACATCGCTATAATTTGGTTTCGGATGTGGCTGCATATTATGATTAGTGGGTAAAAATTTAGAGGCTCTTGCTATAGGTGGATAAAGTTTACTAATGTTACATTAAGCGGTTATTCTAGAAATATGTATTTCTGCACGTCATGCTTTGTTTAGCTGCCCCCGGTTTGCAACTCTGAAATGTGTTCATGACGGGAGCTGACATATGTCCATCTTTTAGTTCAGTGTACCCTGAGCCTCCCCAACGTCAGTATTCAGGAAAGGTGCTTCTGCCTGTTAAACTTGAGATTATTCATGAAGAACTAATACTGTTTGTGACTGCTCCATCTTTCCACGTTGCCCTTAAATTTTTTATTGATGTAAATATTTGCTGATGTAAATTTTTACATCAGCAGCTGTGACTTAGTTGCATAAAATGCAAAACTATATTGGTGAATTGTCAGGAAAATGCTGTACAGAGGAACTTCTGATATTTCTCCGTTGTTTTATTCTAAAGAGTGTTGTGATCCAACAAATATTATTAGGTTATTAGGCTATTCTGCCATTAAGGTTTCTTGTATCTCCATACTATTTGGTTTTACTTCAACAGTAACAGAAAAAAATGAGTGATTATACACATTTCTTAAAGACATAAGTCTTAGGGTAGTCACTCTAAAGTTCTAATTGTGCAGTCAGATATGTGAACAATAGCCCCTTTCATTCAGGTGCTTAATTGCTTAAGAGGCATTCTCTGCACCTCAGATCAAATGGTGACCACCATATTCTTACAAGAACAGCATGACAGAAGGCAGTGTCATCTCCTGTGACCAGTCTGGTATAACAATTGACAGGCTCTATCCTGAAAGGTAGATTGGGAAAGCCAGTTTAGAGAATGAATAAAGATCAAGTAGGTGTTAATGTTAAGTACTGAACATTAAAGCCTTCTCCAACATTCTGATATCGAAGGGCTGTTTGTGTCCAATTTTATTACTTTGATGGCTTTTCAGTATTAAAAAAAAATGACGTTGACAGTTGTTCTTGCTTTACAACTTCATTAAAGAAAAGGAGTTGGTAAGAATATGAAATGAAACAAGAAAGCGAATTGAATTGATGCAACTGAGAAAGTTTGACTGTAAATGTTCTAGAGGATTAAGTAGAAGATAGGAGATAGAAATCTAGGAAACTAAGAAATAGTATATGCATTACCAAAAGTCAGTGGTAACAACTATTAGATAATTTCAACTTTATGTCCTTTAGTATATTTATTTTGTATTTGCAATAATGAGAGTCCTCTAATTCCCAGTTCTTCAGTTATTGATTTGTTGCTTGTCTGTTCCCTGGGAAAGTCAGATGAAGATCAGCGTGACAATATTTATAGGCTGCATCTCATCTGTGGGATGCAATCCATCTTCGTTAAGTTCAGTAAAAGTGATAGATAGCATTTGGCAACGTAATGATGTGATCACTCTACCATTGCCTTTGTAAATCATAAGCTGTTGCATTCTCTTGTGTAGATATTTAATCAGTTATACACCCCATTACTGATTTAATTCAGAATGTCAGTGGCAGGTGAATAATGTGAGTATTTGTATATTAATATCATATTGTATTAATGTTCCTTTCATTTAAGTATGCTATTCATGTGAAAATCATAAACTGTTGCTTCATGGCTAGAATAAATTTAATCAGTGCTGTAGGCATCTAATGCCATCAGTGTTTTAATTCAATATGTCAGTGAAACAAATGTGTTTCTTTTCATTTCCAGTTTCTTTATGCTTTACTAATTCAGAATATTATATGATGCCGTGAAAATATGAAGCTGAGAGTAAACAAATTGCTAATTTTCATCCTGTCAGTAGATTTTGGGACTGAATCCCACGACTGTAGCACCAGATAGGATGAGTACATATTTCTCATATATTTTTTTTTAAAGTAAACTGAATAGCTAATGGTAAATTAATTCATTAAAAAAAAAGTACTGTAGAATGTTTTTAAGGAAGTGTTAAATAAGTAAATATAAAATAATACCAATACAAGCTGGTAATGATATAACACTGCAGTGCAGTTTCTTTGAAATCTTCTCCAATGTCCTGTGGTTGACAATATGAAGTTTCTGTAAGGTTTTTGTTTTAAGGAACCACCTGAAATTTGCAAGAGGACCACTTCTAGGTCCATTTCTGTCCTCAGTTGGCACCTGTTATATCATTGATAAAAGGATTTATACTAATTTTGAGATTCTTTATTAAAGTCTGCACCAAAAAGTTCATTTTAACCTAGAAACATTGTAAACTAACAAAAAATATTCTGTTAGCACTGATGGCTTCTTATCCTACTGAAGAGTTGCCTGAGTACTGTACTTATGGTCCTCCATCCAGCTCATGCTACAAGCTAATAAGGGCAAAGTTAGTGGTATTTTGCATTGTAAGCATTTATCTGAATCTTAGATTGCTGTAGCATCTACTCTCTAGGTCTTATGGCATTGAATTTCAAACTACCTTCCTTGCAGGTTTCTAAAAGTATTAAATGATTCTCTTCCTTATTGGTCAATTCCATAAGTAAGGAAATGATAAAATGAAAAGTTTATTGGCAAAGAAAAGAGACTGCTTCAATTAAATCTTTCAGAATTTATTCTTTTAGTGGAGCTAAGCAAATGCACTTGGTATATGTTTGCAGCAGGCAGTTTTATATTTTAGTGTGTTTTTCTTGTCTTACATCAAGGCAATTGAATTCCTCTGAATTATTTTTTTTTCTTTAAAAAGAAGCACTTTTTTTTTTTACGCTGAGTTTTTCTTTTTGTGGTGTTTATGAAGTCATTATCATCCAGAGGCTTGTCACCTGAACTTTTTTGATAGTTTCAGATCGAATTCACTCAAAGATGTGATCGTCTAATAAGAGGCCCTCTCTTCTTTTTAAAAAACCATATACACATCAAGCAGTTTCTGAAGTTTTATTTGTGATAAAGCATCTCCTTAATTAATATCTGTTACTTGATTTCAGGGAGAGCTTTCACAGCCTGATTCTGTTGCCAGGTTATATTCAGATTTTAATTTTTTTTTTTCCTTTTCTGTCACAGTCTTAATCTTTGAAATTCCTATTATGATATGTTTTTATCTTAGCTTCTTTATTTTCTTTTAAAGTTGTTGTTGCTGTTCTCTTTTAAATAAAACGCTTTATTGATTCCTTTGGTTTTGTTCTAGTCCACTCAGAACATATAAATATATGGCAAGGTTTTGCAAAACTGCACATTTCAGATATTTTGTTAAAACAGGAGGAAAGATGCCTTTTTCATCCGTACGCTAAATGTTTGCTTGTCTCCATATATGGTATAACTTTCCCAGACCGTTTTCTAAAAATTTAGAAAATTGCCATTTTTAAATAGTAATGTTGAATTAAACCTTCTTCTGTCACAATTTATAGACCTTGATATAGAGTTGCAGTATGATGTGTTAGTCCAGGTTAAGAACATGAAGCTGTACTTTCTGATTCCTGTGGAAAAAACAGTCTTTTCTTAAGTATAGAGAGTACAAGTAAATCTACACATCTGGTATGTGAAGAGCACTTTCACCATTCTAGTTGCGTTCTAGTTCATCACATCTAGCTGTGACAGGAGCAACATCATTATCTTCTGTCTACTACAGAAGAGTTTTAGACTATGTTGTACAAACAGTTTGCTTTCAAATTTCTTGACAGATTCAGACAAGGAACAAAGCTAAAGCTGATAGAAATTCAAGAGGTTACATGAGGGAAATGTTTTATTTTTTTCCTGGTAGTCATCTTTCAAATGAAGAGCAGGATTTGCAGCAAATTTTAGTTAAATCCTCACCTGCTAAGGGCTCTGACTTTAACTGGAAGACAAAGACTTGATTTCATTTTGCTAAAAACTTCCATAATAAAGATGAGGAAACACATTTCATGAGGAAACACTTTTGCAGCACGAAAGGTAAAAATAGTGCAATAAATGCTCTGATGGTTTTGTTCATTACAAATAAAGTGCAGAATTGGTCAGAAAATGTCATTTATTTTTTTTAATAGAATCACAGAATATCTCGAGTTGGAAGGGTTCCATGAGGATCATCAAGACCAACTCCTGACTCCACACAGGGAAACCTTAAATGATACATTTAAAAATACTGTCCAAATTATATCTTAGAGCATTTATTTTAGTTTAGAGAATTGTAAGTAATGGTAAATTGGAATTCAGCACATAATTGTAATGGAAATCAGTAGATTAAGTTAGAATTGTATTCCTGGCTCTTTATTTAACATTAATCACACTTGCTAAGTCTTCTTTTAATTTCACAGTGAGTGGAAGTTTTGCAAGAAGTGACCAAGAAGTATATCAGAGCCTGTATCTAAACTGTAAAGATTTTTTCCCCTGGGAGTGATCCCGGGGCCTAGACCCAGGGAGCAGAGTGGTTCATGTGTGTGGTGCTTGGCCTGGTGCCTCTAGGATAATTTGGGAAGTCCAGATTTCCTTTGAATCCTGTCTTGTGTTCCTCAGGTTTTGAGAAATTATCATTATTTTCAGCATTTCTTCTGGCTCATGCTACCTAAAGTTGCATACTGGTCATATGTCCATCCTAAGTATTGTGTTTTGATGTCAAGGATATTTTTTGCATGCCCTGAAGCATGGTGTGAGAAAGTTAAGGTGTGCTTTAAGAGTAGTGATTTTAGTCGTTGGGAGGTCTCCATAGGCAAAAGGAACAAAACCTGATGTGGTCTTGTCTGTACTCCCAAAAGAGGGGTGTTTTGTTTGGGTTGGGTCGTTTTTTGGAGGTGGGTGGGGGTTTGTTTGTTGGGGCGGGGAGGAGGGCAGGTGGGGTTTTTTGTTTTGTTTTTGGGGTGGTTTTTATTTGTCTGTTTTTCAGAAAAAGTTAGCAAATTTTTGCTAGAATACCTAGCATACATCTCAGAATGAATTAGTTGTTCCATTCTAGAAGTTTACCCTGGTATAAAGTAGCATGTACTTGGCGTGGGTGTTCAGGGGTGCAAGACCCAAGAATGAAGCAAGTGACTTTCTCAGTTCATAGTATGGACACACATACCCAGAAACTGCATAAACTAGAGCTGATAAGAAGTCTGTATTCAGGCACGTTCTAACTGGTTTTAAAATACTTCAGTAGGTGTTTGCCCATCTTTGTCATGATGTTTGAAAGAACTGCTTAGCTTTGATTTCAATGGGTGATTTCTGACACAAAAAATAAAACCTGTGAGATATCTCCATATGTTTTTTGATTTTTAAAATTAAAAATAAATTAATAAGGCAACTAAATACTGCAGTTTAAGAAAAAATACATATAACACATTAATATTTTTGAAAACCAGAGTTCTTATCTAAAGGGTTATCTTTGCAATGGCCAGAAGAATTTTTTATCATTTTCAAGTTGCCTTCAATGCCATTTTTACAGTTACTCACTTTTTTGAGTTACTTGTAAGTGAGCTGAATATAACTTCTCTCATAAATTCTCCTTCATAAGTAGAAAAACCTCCTTTACGTATATTCATTTCCATTTAAGGTATGTCATCTAATTTTTTTCCTATTCTTTCTTCTTTAAGACAGGTCACTTAGACTTCTCCACAGATACATGCTAAAAATGTAGTCAGAATATGTCCAAATGCTTTGGAAAGAGAAATATAAAAAACTGATAAATAATTATTTGTCTCATAGTTTAGATTTAGTTTTAGCATTTTCAAAGAATCATAGAACGGTTTGGGTTGGAAGGGACTTCAAAGCCCATCTAGTTCCAACCCCCCTGCTGTGGGCAGGGACAGCCCCCACCAGCCCAGGGTGCCCAAAGCCCCATCCAACCTGGCCCTGAACACTGCCAGGGATCCAGGGGCAGTCACAGCTTCTCTGGGCACCTTGTGCCAGGGCCTCCTCAGCATCCTCACAGTAAATATTTTTTTTCCTTTTAATGTAATGTAGATCTCCCCTCCTTCAGCTTAAGGCCATATCACTTCATGCCCTTGTAACCAGCCCCTCTCCAGCTTTTCTGTAGCTTCCTTTACGGTATCGTGAGGCTCCTATAAGATCTCTCCAGAGCCTTCTCTTCTCCAGGTTGAACACCAGCAACTGTCTCAGTCTGTCCACACAGGAGAGGTACTGTATCCCTCTGCCCATCTCCATGGCCCTCCTCTGGACTTGCTCAGTGTGGTCAAACTTATTTTGTATATGAATTTCATGTTAAAAATTCCATCTTCCAGCAAGCCGAATGTAAATTGTAATAACCAGTGTAATAACCAGTGTAATCCTTATTACATTTCTAGATTTTTTTTGCCTTCTATAACTCATTAATAAGCGGAATGAGCCTTCTGGTCTAAAATTATTTGTTTCTAACAAAATAATAAGTGAAGTAATCAACGTACATTTCTGTAGTAATTCAAAAATAATGGTAGGAAATAATTACTCCTATTTCTCAGAGTCTGTCACTTTTATATATTGGAATCAGACACAATTTATCTTTTCTGGATGTTAAATATATGCTTTAGCTGCTTATTAATATTTGCTTTTGTTCCTAGCTCACAGTTTTTTATGTAGAATGAAAGTGTATGGTATTGTGGCTTATTAAAATGATGGTTTGATGCCAAGACGTGCAGAAGTGGTCTTTTTTCAGCATTTTTCAGGTGCTTAATAAAAGTCTATGCAGTTAATAAAAACAGGACACTTTGATCCCTATTAATGTAATGTGTTAGAAAATACATTGAAATTTAATGCTAAATAATACAAGTAATTAATGAAAACATGCCCAAGACTTGGCTTAAATGATGTTTGAAGTTGTGACTAAATTGTTGTTGTCTTGAATAAGTGCTTATTCTTTCTAATGTATTATCTGGGGACACTGTAGGAAAAACATTAATTTAATGAGTGTTAGAATTGACAAAAATAGTACAAGGACAGTAACAGTGATCTTGCTGTCTATGGCTTTCTATTTAAGTTTTTGAAAAAAGAATAAGACTTTGATTCCAATAAAAAAATAAACAGTGAAATTATAAAAGAATTGACAGAGACAATAGGTTAAAGGCTGAACTCTGTGATTCTGCATGATTAACTCAGAGGGAGAACAAACATTGTGTTAGAAGGAGTTTTATTTGCTGTCTGTAACTCTGTCTTCCAGATGTTGGATCAGTTGAGGGACTTGCTTATCATAGAGCTTGGGACACTCTCTATTGGACTAGTTCAACCACATCCTCCATCACGAGACACACTGTTGACCAGAGGCGTCGAGGAGCTTTCAACCGGGAAGCAGTAATAACAATGTCTGAAGATGATCATCCACATGTGTTAGCTCTAGACGAATGTCAAAAGTATGTATTATATCTTTTTTTTATCAGATTTTAGTTGTTGCTTAAAGTCAAGGACACAGTAGCACTTCCTTATTTCACAGTCAACTAATATTGCTGAAACCTATGAAGGTTAAGTAAATTTCTTGGTTTAGGACACATGTTATTTTTTGAGGTTTTTTTAGAGGAATTGCAGAATTAAGATACAACTTCTTATATGTTTTTATGTTTCAGATTGAATAATCTGTACATTTTCATGAAATGTTAAAAAATTCAGCTGGTTTTAAAAAAAGTGAACTAATGGCAAACTATCAAGAGTTAGCAGTTTACCAATTTCTTTTGTCAGACATGTTACTCTCGTTGCTTAAATAAAAATGAAATTAATTTAAGCATTTGCAAAAGGGAATCTGCATTTCTTGTGTGGCAAATTGATAGACCTGTGTATTTATCACAAACATCAGTGTTGTGTAAATGTATGTAACGAGAGATGTACATTTATGGTTCTTGGGGACAACATCCTGGAAAGAAGTCTACTCTCAAGACTGTGTTTGCTAGTAAAGTAATAGGAGGGTTTATGTTTCTACTACAACCTCTTGCTAATAAGTGTCTTACAGATTTGAATTACTTTAATCTTATCTGTTTAATTATGGAAGAAAAGCAACCTGCTTTTTCTGCATCTTGTAACTGTCTCCCCTTTGGGGAGGCCATGCTACATTTCTGCCTTATGATGTTCCGGTTTAATTTGTAATAGCTGAACGTACGATGTTGCATGGGCAGTCAAGGAGGTTATTTCCATGTGTGACTTTATGTACAGTTTATGCAGATTAAGAGTTTATGCTGTATGGTAAAACACAATTTTTCTACGTATCATTTAAAAAACCCAACTAAATACTGATGGAGATTGCAATGAGAGGATGGGCAGGTTCTGATCAGTGTATGAATTACATCCACAGCTCATTCCATAATGTTTTGTCCACCGTGGTTTAACAGTAGCAAGGGGCTCATTGTACCTCCTGTTGAGCATATTAAGATCACTCGATGCACCATCATCGTAGAATTACAGAATGGTTTGGGTTGGAAGGGACCTCAAATATCACCTAGTTCCAACCCCCTCCCATGGGCTGGGACAACCTCCACCAGACCAGGTTGTGCCGGAAGCTCCATCCAACCTGGCCTTGAACAGTTCCAGGAATGGGGCCTCCACAGATTCTCTGGGCAACCTGTTCCAGTACCTCACCACCAATTCTTCCTAATATCTAATCTAAATCTCCCCTTTTTTAGTTTAAACTCATTACCCTTTGTCCTACCACTACTTATTATCTACCTTCAGTATACCAGTTCTAATATGGGAAAAGCTGCAGATTAGTGTCACTGTTTGAAATTGCTAATATACACATTAGCAGAATTAAGTTTATATTGTAACTGTTCGTTAGTATAAAGACATGATCAGAATTGAGCAGACCTGTGAAGAGGAAAAAAATCTGTACTCGTATCCAAGTTAATGAACTAAGAAACTACTGTAATTTATAGGATGTTAGCTATCGCATTTTCTTATTCACCATTGATTATCACAATTTCTTATAGATGCCATTCGTAATTGTCTCTGAAGGCATATGTTTTTTCAGTTGTTCATTTCATAGAGAATTAAATTATAAAATGTATCTTATGGTTTTATTTGTTATTTTGATTTTAATACAGCTTAATGTTTTGGACTAACTGGAATGAGCAGCTCCCGAGCATCATGAGATCTACCCTCTCAGGCAAAAATGCACAGGTTATCATTAGTACAGATATTCTGACACCAAACGGACTTACCATTGATCATAGGGCGGAGAAACTTTACTTTTCAGATGGCAGCTTGGGAAAAATTGAGAGGTGTGAATATGATGGATCACAAAGATATGTAAGTAAAACAAAAATCCCAAACATATTTGTTGTAAATCTGCTTGTTTGTATTAACATCTTTAAAATGAAAATGTTACAGAAACATCTTTAGTTGCCTAATTTTCTCCTAGTATTACTTGTATATTAGGTTTAAAACTGACAACACTTCTCAGCTACAAGTAATGCTCTGTTTACTCAACACGTTCCAGTTTCTGGATGACCTTCTGGAGATGCAGACCCTTACGACAAAATCTATTTGCATTGGTATTGAGCCTGAAGCATCACTGTCCTAAATGATCTGTATCAGCTTGAAAACAATGTAGAACTAACTTCAGTAGAAGAGGTAGAGAAATGTTCTGCTTTAAATAGGACAATGATAATTTTCCTTCCAGTACCAACTTTTTATGAATGCATTAGAATATGTTTTGTGTAATGCTTAAGTGTTACTCTGCAAATGTTACTTTTTTTCTTTTCTAACTCTCCATTTTCAGATATATTCACCCACCATCCGTTACTTTTTTGCCATAATACATTTTGGTCCTTCAGTTCTCTATTACTTTCAGATAGTAGGAAAAAAAAAGTAGACCTTTTGCTTTGAATATGCTAAAGGCAGTTGATCTGTGCTCATGATTTTGTTGCATGTTTAGCTCTATGTTTCTCATATTTCATGAAGTTTTACTTTCAGGGATTTTGCACCTCTCAAAGCCCATGATAAAATAAATGAAGGGCATGTTCTGGCTCGCATTTTCAATTCCCAGCTCTACAAGATAATGTTTGGTACACTTTCATATCTATTAATATAAAAACACATTAAAATCTTCATATACTATATAAAAGCTTTGAAATCTTTTTACATTTTAAATGAGAATTACATGTTTTTCTTGAATCTTATCCAGAAGATGATACTCCGTCCCGTGACGTTTTAGTCTACGTTATTATAATTGTAAATGACAGACTCCTGTCTTGAAGTAAGAGTCATTGTTCAATTAAAAATGCCTGTTTAAAGGACGCATGCAACTTCTTATTTCTTTCACAACTTGGAATTTGTGGTAACACTTCATTGCATTTGCCTATAAGTTTATTGCAAATTCAGACACTTATTCGTCAGTTCCTGGAGCTTAAGGGTGTACATAAAAACTTAACATGCCATTTTATTCCAGTGATTTGCGTTGCTTATGTAAATTACTGTCTCTATGTATTAAGTTATTTATCTATGTCACTACTATTTTTGTCACTTTTATTAGGGAAAAAACTATCTCCTTTAGATCATCAATAGTAAATAATTTAGTAATTATTTTTTTTAATTTGTTAAATTAAGTAATTTAAAAAAATAATTTCCTTTATCTTCTATGCTTTCCTCAGTTGTCTTAGAAAATACATCTTTTGAGATTGTATGTTATTTTGTTCCTCTTCTAGTTCAACAGGGCTTCTTAAATTATTTTCTTACTTCTTTTTTCAGTTAGAATTTCCCCCCCCCCCTCTTCCTTTTGGCTGCATCTCCATTTGTCTCATACTGCTGTTTCTTTTCCATTTTTCTATCATGTTCCGTTTTACTTTCCTGATCCTGTTTTACTTAAGGTTTTGATTATGCTGTCAGTTAAGTAAAAGGTAATTAGTAGGTTATGTGGAAACAACTTCATCTGCACACAGGGTATAACAAAATATGCAGCACAAATATGAAATGGGCGATGATGCAACTTAGTCGCAGAAAGCATTACTATAATCCCACCTTCTTATCAGACCTCTGGCTTTCAGTCTGAATCAGCAATACAAACTGGTCATTCAATTTTCTCAGACATTGAATGTTGACACCTCTAACTTTCCTAGTATAGCATCTCTTCATTTGGCTTTCTGTCATTTTAATTCTCCTTCCCCGTTACAGGAAACAAAAAGCTGAAAACAATAAGCTGATTCCAGCATGCTCTTCTCAAGTCTTTTTGGGAGCTCTAGTGTGTTACCAATACAAAGCTTTACTACTATTGGTTGTCCTACACAAATACTTGCTTTGGGAGAATCACAGAATCTAAGATCATTGAGTCCAGTCATCAATCCAACACCACCATGGCCATTATACCGTGTCCCAAAGTGCCTTGTCTACACACTTTTTGAACACCTCCAAGGACGGTGACTCCACCACCTCCCTGGGGAGCCTGTTCCAATTACTGACCACTCTTTCAGTGAAGACATTTCCAACCTGAACCTCCCTTGGAGCAATTTGAGGCTGTTTCCTCTTGTCCTATCACTTGTTACTTGGAAGAAGAGACCAACACCCACCTCACCACAACTTCCTTTCAGGTAGTTGTATAGGGCAATAAGGTCTCCCCTCAACCTCCTCTTCTCCAGACTAAACAAGCCCAGTTCCCTCAGCTGCACCTCATCAGGCTCCAGACCCTTCACCAGTTTCATTGCCTTTCTCTGGACATGCTCCAGCACCTCAATATCTTTCTTGTAGTGAGTGGCCCAAAACTGAACACAGTATTCGAGGTGCAAACTCAACAACTAACTCTGTTGTCGAAATTACTGATCTGAGTTCTCACATGCTATGAGCTGTGAAACAGAGCTGTGTATTCTGAAGGCACTCCTCCAGCAGTAGCTGGATTTGTTGCACCAGAAAAAAACTCATCAGGCTGCTTCATTCAAATCTGCACTTAAACTGTACTGGGCTCGCTAGCAGTGCTTCAGCAGAGTTGCCCATCACTGCGTAGATACATTCTTACAGATACAAGAATGCCAGAATCCAACCATGAAATTGTATTATTGATCTGGTGAAATATTTCCAGGGTAGCTGTTTTTCTTTGTTCATATGCTGTCCAGCTTGACAAGATCTCTGGTTTCTGTAGCATTAGGACAATGATAACTCCAACATTCTGGTGATCTGAGATTCTTAGGGTTTTTTGGCAAGGTCCTGCCATCAGCCACTCCTCAAAAACAGTTTAAGCAGATTATCCTTTTCCTCACTATCTTTGCTTCATTGCGTTCTAGTTTCTGTTAGATTAACAAAGGTAGAAATTGTAGAATAGGACATGAAATACCTAATGTAATTTAATGAATTTTCTTCCAGGGTAGCAGCAGCTTTCTTCATTCCACTCACCACAATAATCTAGTACAATGAATGGGTAGAAAATAATTTAGCAGTATTGAATTGAGTCTTTTAAGTGGATTGTAAGAGTTTATTGATTTTGTGTTAAGCTGATATTTTAATACTAGTATTTGGTTCCTAGAGTATTCTTTCAAGTTTGTAAGAATTTTGTTGTTGCTTTTGTTCCTTTTTACTGCTTAGAAGATATGCAAGGGTTTTTCTTAAGATTTCTTCTTCTGCTCGGTCAGATTTTCCCATTTAAAAAAAAAAAAAAGGCAATTTTTTTTTCACAGTCTCTTCCCCTTTGTCTTCTCTTTTTGCTCCTGCCCTTAGTTGGATTTAATATTGTGGCCACAGATGGTTTTAGCTGCTTAGTGCTTTAATTATACATTTTGTTCATGAATGCAAAAACTAAGCCAACAGCAAATAAAGCTAATTTTATGTTTTGGACTTACTTTTCCAATAAATCACAAGATATTTTGATTTTTTTTTCCTTTTCTGCTTCAGTGTTGAGTATTCTATAACATTTTATGTATAAAGAACCTAGAAATGCAGTTAATTTCCTGTAAACAGAAGACTGGTTCTTTTCTAACATGAACGTTGGTATGTTTTGGTCTTGGATGTGGTTTTGTGGGCCCACAGGTGTGATCGTTAAAATGAGTATGGTTTTAGAGGTGTCTCTAGTAATTATAACCTTCATGTAACTGCAACTTTCCAGTAATTATAACTTTCAATTTCTAGGATGTATGTTTTTATTCTGTTGGAATTCTGTATTTAAGCAATTAAACAAGTTTTTAAATTGGCTTTCAATTCTGTTAGCTTCAGTAACATTTTATCAGATCTGTTCTTCATTCTACTAAATGCAGAAATGGAAGTTAAAGGTTTGGCTGTGCATTTATGAAAACCTTGACTTCACAATTGACACCTAAAATTACTTCTCAGACATGCATTGTATTTACTTGTAGTACAAGTAAGACTGAGGACAGCTGAGTAATTTTGGTCAATTCTTGGAAGATAGTCATGATGGCATCAACATTACCTTGAAAAGTGGCTGAGTGACTCTCTAAGGCAGGATAGAAGTGAAATCAGCCAAGTTAGCCAGATCAGAGATAAACCATGCAAAATATTAGTAATTAGATATTTAGGATGTCTAATGCCATTAAAAGCAGAATGTGTTACAAAAAGTCTTAGAAAAGTTTCTCACCAGGGTCTGAACATGAGCAGTTACAAAAGATGCAGATCTTGAACGTGATTCTGAGTTGAAGAATCACATTGTGTATTCTCTATATACAAATAAATAATCAGATGTTAAAACTAACCCAAAGGAAAATAATGTTGACTAGAAGGCAGATATTTTAATAAGCTTGGCTGGTTGTCTAGAAATCAAATAAAATTGAGCCTACTCTCCATAGAGAAATTATTTCATCAGTTTCAACTGTTTCGTTGTGATTTTGTTAAACAGCACTAGAAGCAGTAATAGTAGAGAAAAGAGAAATGCTGGTAAAAATTGTTGATGTTAGCACAACATGCACAGTTTAGCACTTAGACATTTATGTTCATCATATTTTGCCTCTCCTGTTCCCTCTATTATGATAGTTTATTGTTAAATTCCCGGCTTTTTAATCAGTTCATTCTTTCCGTGTTTGAAAAGTAGCTAGAATTGTGTGGATAACGTTGGAAATTATTGGTACTAGAAGTGAAGTTGTGATGGATTTTTTAAATTTTCTCTGTTCAGCTGTATAAATAGTTATAGTGGGAATGGTCTGTCCTTGATTCTTCTCTCTTGCAAATCTGATTGAGAAGAATCCTTGTTTCTCAACTTTACAAATGCCCATGTTTCCCATTAACATTTGTCTGAAAAAGTCCAAAACCAGTATGAAGAGTGAAATATCCCCCCCTGCTTAATTAGTTGTTTTTTCCAGGGAGTTCACTCCATCGACATTGAGTCTCTTTCTTTCAGTAGTTCTTTAAAGTAATGCTAAGCTCAAACCTAATGACAGTGATTCCCTAACCAATGACAATAAAATCCTCGCATCAGTGTCAGCTAGGTAGCTGTTTGACACAGATACAGAACTGTTGGATTGGTATTGTTTTCTGAAGTATCTTGATGTCCAGTGTTGGTAGCCTCATAGAAATTAAATGGAAGAAGGAATTAATAAAAAGACAAAAATAATCTCTGAGGCTATGGAGAATAGCATGATTTATAATACCTCAGGATCCCACAGAATTCTAGACAGTTGAAGTAAATGTAACATTAGATGAAGTTTGTCATTGTCATGTTTGATGTTGAGAAGAAGTATTGTGTAATTAAGATGAATGTTGTTGCAAAGAAACTGATTAATACAGTCACAGTTTTCAAACTTGTATATTTTCCATTTGAATGGCCCTGAAAAGTGCAGGCCCATTATAAACGGTGGCCTGATACATCATTTGGTTGAACTGCAAATCTAAGTAACAGCTGGAACGCTGCAAATTTAGTATTGTAGTTTGGTTTTCAGTGTCTTAAACGTTCATTCTAGCATGGAGAAACAATAATTAATTCTTGAAGAGGAAGCAGTTCTGATTTTGTTACATCACACTTGAACAAATTGATAGAAACAGGATCTTACTGGTTTTGGTAAAGGTGGTCCTGCATATCCTTTGCCATGTGAGTGCAATTCAAGCTATTATGAAGGTATTTTTGAAAGATACAATAAACTAAAAGAAAATCCATGCATTAGAAGTATGATGATGATGAAAAATACGGGTTTTATTCAGGCCAATCAACAAAAAGCATGATTATTTTTAGTAGGTTATAGCAGTGATTGCAACTGTTCTTCCACAAAACCCAACTTAAAACTAGGCTATAATTTTTTTTAAATTTCTTTCGTGGCAACAGGAACAAGGAACTGATAAACTCACAAGTGTTCTTTTCAGCACCAAATTTCTTGCTTCTTCTGTCTGTAACCTCCCGCACTCCCTCACCCCTCCTGAAATTGTTTCGGGTTTTTTTTCTGGTTAACATAAGCTTTTTGTCCTAATGACACCACAGTGTTGGGAGGGGAGAATTTGGATACTCCAGATCAAGGCTGATAGATTTGTTTGTGAAATACGTTAGGTAATTTTAGATATATTATGTATGTCAGCTCTGTCAGACTGACTTTGCTGATACTCGTCTAAAATGCTATTTATGTTTGGATTACTGATATTGTTATATACTTGTGTAATGGTTTTATTATGCAAATGACTTTAAACTGTCATTGGTTTTAATCTTTTAAATGTAGTTTTCTATACTAGATTTGTCATTCTGTTGTAGACCTCTAAGTAGATTTAGGTATCTTTAGAAGAGTCAAGAGCCCTTCAAGACTTTTAAAGGCCTTATTTGATGGCACTGCCCATTTATTAAACAATTTGGAGGAGAGGTATTATCAATAAGCCATTCATTACCGTTACAATACTTAATGCATCAGCTTGAAATATGAGTTGCTTTTGACTATATGCACTCATCGTTGAAAAAAAAACAACAATAAAACACACCTCCCCCCAAAAAAACCCAACCCAATAACAAATCCCCAAGACAGTCTTTCTATAGAAGCTAAGCATGGTAAGAATTGTTGTGAATCTAATTCTTACTGATAATCTAATAAGAGTTAAAATAAATCATTCAGATTGTAATATCCTGGCACAGGTATAGTCCTGCTTATACCAGACTGGCTCCTCCCCTTTCTCAACCATGTTTTTCTAGAGAAACTGGTACCCATATCCCAATTTGGAGCACCTGTATGTTAAAACAAAAACTGTCTGGAGAACCTAAAAATCAGAACTTGAAAAAGAAAGGGTCATAGTTAAAATTAAATTGCCCCACTACTTGTGACATTCCTCTTCCAGCCCCCAGTCTCCTTCTCTCTTTACAAAAAGCACAAAAAACTTTTCATCTGTTATTCAGAGCTGGATGTAGGTGCTGTAACTGAGTGTCAGTATCATTCAGTATTAAAACCCGTGATGTACTATTGGATGTGTCTGACTTCCCTGGTTCAGACAGTGAGGATGCTAGGGATGTCTTGTTCAGGTTTCCTTCATGTTTTCAAATTTTACATACATATATTGTTGCAATTTTTGCTATCAATTTAAAAATAATAAAATATATCAGGACAGGGTCTTTATATGATTGATTTTCTTTCATAATGTTAAAAAACCTGTTTAAAAACTTCTTACTGTAAAAAAAATAATCAGTTCAGATCTTTGTAATGCAGAATGGCAATGCACTGGGTTTTTTTCCATGTGTGTACGTTCATTCAGTACCACATTTCTCTCTTGTGTGACCAAAACCATTGCTGATGACTGTAATTATTATTCCTGTAGAAAAGGTCTTAAGTATATACAGTACTGCAGTAGTTTGTGGGAGTGCGTGAATGTGGCCTTTGTGATTTAGATTTCTGTGAGATTGTGATCTATATCATTCTAGACTAAGTTTGATGGTTGAGGTTGTACCCTCTAGTTCTCTTTACCTTTATATTGTCCGCACATGTTAAAAAGTTATTCTAGTTGTATAGTTCCATAAGAAACTGAGCATCTATGTTACATAAAGTACGAGCTCTGACTCAGCACCCACAGTGGCTCTCCCATTTCAGCACAATTTATGTAACCCTAATTGCATATACTCAGCTCTGTGATTGCAGATTAACTGGGCATTTTGCTTGTGTCAATAACGTGCTTCCAGATGGGATATGTAAAGAGGTTTTTGCTTGTATTATCATAAGTTGGAGCACTGCTTTGGGTCATTTGTTGCTACCCAGCCACCAGTTTATATAAAACTTGCCCTAAGTTGATTATCCTGGAGTTTTTACAGTTTGAAAACATGATTTTCCTTCTGGCTGAATGGTGATCACTGATTCTGCATTGGGTTTCTTCTCTATGTGTTGGGGTACATGCATTCCTGGAAAGACTGCAGCAGTTATGTCTTTATCCAACACTTACCAGATTATTATCAATAACTCAGAGAAATAAACCTGCAGAGTTTTTGTATTGGCTTCCATCATTGTTTTTGTTAGAGACAAGCATTCAGCAAGCAAGGGAAGGAAGCCCTGCTTCCTACCCTGGGCCAGCCAGATGGGGCCACCCAAGGAGGATTTCTGTAGGGTCACAATGTAAGAACCTGAATTTTCATTACATGATCCTGCTGGTGAATCTGCGGGTATCTCTGTCCAGAGCTGCAGATACTGCTGGGGAAAATGAACATGCAAGCTGTGCAGAATACAAGATTTAGAAGCATAGGTGACTTCCAAAAGGTTTGATACACAGCAAATCTGGTTAACACTGAATCCTCAGGATTTAAACGTGATTTGGCAGATAAACAAAGGATGAGCAAACTTTCATTTTCAGTTACTTCTGCTCTTCCAGGAGTGGGATCAAGATTTAAAGAAAAAAGAAAAAAGACAGTAATTTTCAGTGTTATTCTGTAAACTGGAATGTTAAAAAGGCTGAGCAAAAGCTGGTAGAAATAGGAACACTTTTTGGATGCTTTAATAAAACCCATGTCCTTGGATAGCGCTGTGACATATTAGAGAAGACTTCAGTAAATGACATGCTTTGAGCACTGATGAACAAGTTCCTGGACGTTAGCTTTTGTGCCCCTTCATTTTGATCTCAAATCTCCCAAGGTTCAACAACGATGATCAGTTCTGTAATGAATTTACATTCTTTTGTTACAGTTTGAGAAAAAATATGAAAGTGCTGCAGAACACAGAAAGCTGAACATAGCAGTGCCTTCTTTAGCAGTGGTTGTGGCAATAAAATCCTTCAGACTGGGACAGTTTCACACTACCATGGAGATCAAATATGGGGTGGCAAAATCTGCATGGCCATGTTTCATACAGAAATATACACGGTTGATATTTTTTTTTCCCGAAATGTGTCTGAGTATGAATCAGAAGGTCAAACCTTCTTTCAAATATGCAGAATTTGTTATAATTATCTTATTAATATAAGAAATTTTGACACTGTGTCGTATAAGTGAATTTAAACGTGGCCAGGAATGCTCCTGTACACTGGACTACAATTATTTATGTTAGCAAATTGTTGAAATACCCTGGACATTGAACTAGCATAGATGTGAACAAACTGCCACTGAAGTATCACTTGGTATTGAATACTGCAGAGTTAGGGCACCTGCTTAATATCCAAGGTATAGTTGTAGTGGGAGTGTAGGGGTTGTATTCCACAAAATTGAATTTGGGTGTAATATATATTAGATGAATTCTTTAATGATGAGAAAGTCTTTATTCTTTTTTTGTTGTTGTTAATTTTTTTAATGTGAGATTGACCATTATTGCTTCTTTCTCATTCCATTATTTAAAAACAAATGGTATGCAACATCCACTTGAAAGTAGGCTTAACAGTGTATCCCTTGGCTCTGCATGCACGGCGCAGCCTGTGTGCATGTGTGACGTCAGCATGAAGAGTTCAAATTCATCAGATCTCCTGTGCATATGCAGATATTACCCTCTATATTTCAAGTTGATTTCCATGAGATCACATCGTTATTAAAAGGTCCTTTGCAAAAGAGGGTAGAGGACATAAAGCAGATGAAAAACAGTGATGACCTAAGTAGAGATACAGGTTGAGCGTTGATGATTATAAAAAAAGAGTGATTTCTGTTGGGTTATTAAAAGAAAGATATTCTTTTTCTGTTTTTATCCCAATTTCCCTATGATAAGTAGTGGCTAGATACATAGATACAGGGATTTTTGCCAGCCTGTTTCAAAAGAACTGTTCCCACTTTAAACATACACATAAGTTGCAACTTCTCCCAGAGAAACACGGAAGAATACGATGCAATAAATCTGTCCAGATAATATTTATTTCCATTATCTCTCAAAAATTCTAATAAAGACATAATGACCACCTTCCAATAATTCTGCTGTTCAGCCAAAATTAAGTTTTCAACTATAGAACTGATTAAACCTGTGCTATATTTTTCAGAACAGAAACTGTACATGTTAAATTTTTCATTCTCATGCACGGAAAAAATGAACATACATGAAAATATTTTAGAGGAGCTATAGTGGGATTAAATTAATTTTAGTTCTTCAGTTTTCATTCAAACCCTACTATCTAGTGAACTGCAGATCATATTTTCTTTCCAGATTTTAAACTGATAACTAGTATGATGACTGAGAATTTATTTTTTTATTTTATTTTTTTTTACTAGAAAACACTTGCAAAACATTTATTGTCTTGGGTTCAAGTTTCAAATATGATCATCGTGGTGAACACTCTTCATTTCTGAAACATGCTTCTGGTTTTGATTCATAAAGACTCAGAATTTTCAGACTTTCAGACATGCCGCAGTACCTCTCTTCCTCTCTTTGGGCAATTAGGCAGGTAGTGTGCTGAGTAGGTATTTTTACAGGCACATGTAGATAAACTGATTTTTGACTTAAGGAATAGATACTTCTGATGTCTGAAACTTGAATGTATCAATAAATAGTAAGTTAACCCTTGTAGCATCTGTTTTACACGTTTCAAGTGCTCTTATTGCATTTTTCCAGGTGCTGTAAGCATAGAAGAATTAAGTGTTTTCCTAAAACTATAAAGCGATGTGAGTCACAGTTTGCACTTCTAAAACTTCTCATTCAGTGACATCATTCCTTCTCATGTTTCTTTTCTGTACTCATGTATTTTAGGTGATTGTCAAATCTGGACCGGGTACCTTTCTCAGCCTGGCTGTGTATGATGATTATATCTTCTGGTCAGATGGAGTGAGGAGAGCTATTCTGCGTTCCAGTAAATATACAGGAGGAGATACAAAAGTTCTCCGTTCTGATATCCCACATCAGCCAATGGGCATTATTGCTGTTGCCAATGATACTAACAGCTGTAAGTTACAAAGCAAGATACACTATTTTGTTAACTTCAGTACCATTCATTCCAAGATTTTGTTCAGTTTTAACCAAGTTTAAAATATTTTATGGTGTTTCATAAATTCTTGCTGTAGGAACTGTTAACAAAAGGTGGGATATAAGCTCTTCCCCGACTAAATAAATATTATTGAGTGACCATTTTCTGCTGTGGACATTGTGCTCACTTGATAGCACTTAAATCATTTATTGTCAAATATCAGCAGTTTTAAATGTTGTGGATTTTAAAATTATATTCAAGGTAACTCCGTTTGTATATCTTTTAGTATGCTAGCATCTGAGGCATGCTGACATTTTCATCTGACTGATAAAACGTGAATCAATTGCCCATGAATCTGAGATATGGTGATCTTTGCTCTCTCAAAGACATTGGCCATTGAAGCAAATTTAATAAAACAGAGTTCATTTTTTGTCATTTGTTTTTCAGGTGAGTTATCTCCTTGTGCACAAATGAATGGGGGTTGTCATGATTTATGCCTTCTGACTCCTGATGGACGAGTGAACTGCTCATGTAGAGGGGATAGAATACTGATAGATGATAACAGATGTGTGAGTAAGTAATACTAGCTGACACAATGTTTTTTTATGGCATGATGCACTTGGCTATCATAAGCAAAGACTGTTGGCCCAAACCATTAATTTTATTGCTTCTATATACTGTAAAAATTGATCTGGCAACTCAGCGCATAGGCTTTTTCCTACTCTATGTCTTATAGGGCTTTTGGGGGGTTAAAAAGCAGTAATGCTTACACTCTCCTTAAATTCTAGTTTGGGTAGTTATGTTCTAGTGAACATTTCCTATTTGCAATTTGTTTCCTTTGAGTACAGATATTTTCATTTCATGTCCTTAGATATATACAATAATTGTAACTTACTAACCAGCTGTTGTATTTAATCATTGGTGTTTTAGTAATTGGGAAGTGTATTGCTTTAAGTTGGCGAACTCCTTGGAGACTGATTTTGTTGAAGAATATTCTGTATTACACTGTTCTAAACATCTTCCTATGCTTCCTCTGAACCAATATGTGTTGGTACATGATGAAGAAAATATAACTTTTTTTTCATAGTTCAGAAGTGGTTTAGAATATACGGTCATCCATTGCAGCTTCTTTAGGTCACACTCTCCCTCTGCAGAACCGATATTTATGAACATGAAGTATGTGCCAGTAATTTGGAAGGATGTGATACACGTACACACTCTGCGCTCTTCTGGCTTTTCTAATAATTTGGAGAAAATCTCTGTCACTTTGCTAATGCTGTGCCTTAGCAGAAGTGAATTAATTGGAAAGATTTGGGCTGTTCCCGAAGGATGACCCACTTCACGATGTGGAACACGACTTTGTGCTTCTTCCCTCAACAAATGCAGCTGGCTGGATTTGGAATGGAGGGAAAGCTGGGGGGGGAAGTGTGCGGTGTCTTCTGCCTTTGTTTAATGTCACTATATTATAGCTCTTCTGTCACAGTTAGAGACCCCTTTCAAATTCCAGTGGTTTATTGGACCTTTGCCTCTGTGGGGCAGAAATCCCAACTCATAAATCAAGTTCTCCACTTCCATATCTATCTGCCAAGGATCCCTGTTCTGCTGCTTCAGTTTCATAGCTTTGAACCACCTGCTTTCTCTAAATCAAATGATTTTATTGTAACAGTAAAGAGACACTATAACAAGCAAGAAAAAATATATTTAAGTTTTGTATGTGATGTAGCAAGATTTACCATCCTGCTAGAGGCTTGGACAGTTTACCTGCTTCAGATTCTTCTGGGGCAGTCTTCCTCCTGAACAGCAGAACAAGTGGCTTCTTTTCTGCTGAGAAAGACTCACTTTTACAATGCCGGTCTGTATGTGCAGAGTTGTGTTGGTGTGGGATTTGAAGAGAAGTAGTCCTTTATTGACATGCCTGTACTGGTTATTTTAGAAAGGTACTCTGTTTCTAATAGAGCTGATATTGATCATGCCACTGATATTTTTCATAAGAGGTAAGAATACTGTTCAGTGATTGGTTGAAGACGACCAAGAAGTGTGCTTCTGCTAAGAACAGTCTTATTCTCCTTCCCACCATATGTCTTTCATCAGCAATAACAGTTGTGTGACTGAAAGATGACTTAACAACCTTGCTTGACTGGGATTCAGGATTTTTTGGTTTTAGACCTAGCTTTAGTTAGATCAGTGAGCAGGAGTCGTTCATCTTGACACTGTAAGGTCACTAGAGTTACCCAGAGAGCTAGTGAGAAAAGATGACCGTGATGAAGGAAAAGGTAGAATTACACCTTTAAGCATTTGTGTGATTTTTAAATTGGCTGAGGGCATCCTTAGGGCTGCACCCTAGTCCTCTAGGATCACATTCTTAGGCTTGGCAGCTCGGCTACATAGCTTTCTGAGGAGCCTGTAATTAGTTTTTCACCATACCAAGCTAATTGCTTAGTTATTGTATCTAAGATTTTAATCCTAACATTTTTTTAGCATGTTTATTTTGGATTCACAGCTTTCCCTCTTGCTTAATTTCCTAAAATCTTGCTATTAAATGATACCAGATGCATACATTAATTATGCATATCATCAGTTTAATCATACAGTAGCTACCAACATGTCCCAAACAAGTACTTGAATTGCTGCAGTTTCATTCGACACTTTTACACACTTCAACCTGTACCTTTGGCTCACATGTACGTGTTGCTGTTAGTTGTTAACCAAGTCTTTACATAGTGCATTGTAAGGCCACTGAGATTTCACAGAAAGACCTGGTTCTGTAATTAAATGTATGGAAGTATGAGGGTTTAAACTCTTATCCTTCCAACAGGGAATTAACAGCGGATCTAGAGTCAAGATGCGGTAGTAAAGTAGTGTAAAAACTAACCTCTATTACACTTACAGCTCTCACTGAAAACCTGCTTTGTCTAGCTGTATAATTGAAGACACAATGAATTTTACAGATGATTTGTAGCGATAAAGATTTCAATTTAACTAACGCTGTTTCAGAGTAGCAGAACCTTAGTCTAGTAACAAAATCCAGCGATCAATTGAGATTGTATGGACAGGTATCTGATTGTTAATGGTTCAGAGATATTAATTAAGACTTTACTACTTTGCAAAAACATATTTTCCACTAGAGCCAAACGTTTCTGCTTCCTGCAGATGGAATATTACCACCAGGATTTTATAATCACGTTATTTCACCCTCACACACTGTCAAGTGTTATTGATTTTGATCATTCAAGAAACCTCTTGGAGCTGGAAAATTTCCTTAAGTTCCATTGCTTACTAGTCCACATTTGTGGGTCAGGACCATCACTTGCTCAGCTAGAATTCTCCCATCGCTTTACCCAGGAGACAGAGTATGGTAAAGTACAAAAATTGCTAAGGGCTTGGAATTAACTGCCACTGCCTTCTCTGCATCTGGCCAGAGCCCATTGGGTTTGGTTTTTGTAACTTCCTCACAGCAGGGCAGAAAGCCCAGTGGCTGATAAAGAGGACAGGATCAAATCGTAGCAGGTTAAAAGGTTTTCAATGCTTGGTTAGGGCGTTTATATCATAAACATTTCAGTTTCCTAGATTTATTAGAATCAGAGAAAATACAAAGAAGAGTTGGAATTCTTAATGTCTGGAGCAATTAAGAGACAAATCTTTCACTGAACCTCATTTTGCCTTCATTAAATGTAATAGACTTTATTTACTTCATGTAATGATTTAAACTTGCCGTATGTATACAATAAAAGTCATGGCTTGTTTGGAGGTGGGAAAGATGGCTGCTGGCATTCCAAAAAGGTTGAAAAAAGCCACAGTGAAGATGGAAAACATAACTGCTATTGTGCTAGTAAGACACTACTTTCTTAGTAATAGTTATAATTTTCAAATATCTATCATAATTACTACTGAGATGGATAGAAGTATCTACACACATCCATTGGGTCTGTCTAGGGCTATATCAGATGAGTTACTGAAGTTGAACTTTCATTAAAGCACTTTTTTCTCACCTGTTTCTTTACCTTGTCAAGGCAGTGATCAGCAGTGAATGTGAAATAGGTTCAGCAGGTAAATTCATAGATCTGATAATGACATTTATATTTTCCAGAAGTATTAAAAATCTTAAAATTGCAGTTAGTTAAAACAGTGTTTAAATCCTCACCTAGACCATGATGTAAGATTCCCACTTACAAATTTGGTAGACTGTTTGTAGGAAATGTTGTTCTGAGTTATTAGTTTAAAAAAAAAAAAAAAGGCAGACATTGGCATGGACTAGCACAAGAAGGATGGAAACAAGACAGCCTTTATAGTTTAGCTGTGAGATCAAAAGTTTCTTTGTGTCGAAGTTGAAAGAGATGCTAAGTAAAACTGAAAGTTAGCAATTCCAACTGATAAAAGGAATTAACTGCCCCTTCAAAGTGTGATTAGACTATATAACTTACTGTCAGCCAAGATTCTTGAGACGAAGCATCAGTATAAAATTCAAAGAGGGTTTGGATGATTCCATGGGTAATAAGACTACCCAGACTACTTTTTTCTAATCAAACAGTTTTGAAAGGCATTAAAATGCTTTGTTTCTGAAAGTTAGGTTTGAAGCAGTGTCTACAAGGGTTTTCAGTTAGACTGTAACCGAGGGCAGATTATACTACACATACATTCTGATTTTTTCCCTCCTGTCTTTCTCTAAAGATTGCAGTCTAAGATGCCAAACTAGATGAACTACAAATGTAATTGAGAATGATTTTTCTGAAGATCTGAGTTCTTACAATGCTAAAAAAGGGGGGGGGGAGAGAGAAAAAACAAATCCTGCAATAAACTTGATTATCATTCAAAGGACTGTATAAATCATCTTCAAGATCATATCTCACCTTGACCAGAATCTATATTTTCACCAATTCTTTTTTTTTTTAAGTTTAAATCAAATCAAGAAATGTTTTCTAATTTTATTGGCTTAACTTTTGCATATAATGGACATCAATTCTTCCTGAATTTGTACTGAAGTAATTATAATGGAAACATGTAAAAAAGCATAATAATTGGGTATCGTTTCCCTATTTTTCCTCTGGAGTAGTCTTACATACTTCTCCTTTCTCTCATGGTTGGTATTTTGTTTAGAACCAGACACAAGGAGTAAATGTAAATCTTGTGATACTTTTTTAGTTTCTAACTGAACTAATAGAAAAACTTTATGCAGGAGAAAGCAGGAGTCAAAATTTTAAATGTACACCTAGTTCTCTTCTAAAATAATAGATAAACTATTGTCATGGGTTCACACAGTGCAGGCCACCACTCTGTAGAAGCTTTTAAGTTCTGACACCATGGCGGCTTCTTTTTTATACTTAGGTTTTCAAAAACCATGTAGGAGATGTTTTAAATGCAGCCAAAATTTTTCTCATTTTCAGTAAGTGTAAAGGATATTAAAAATTATATGTTAATGTGTTTTATTTTTAGCTAAAAATTCTACTTGCAACATTTATTCTGAGTTTGAATGTGGAAACGGTGAATGCATTGATTATCAGCTGACCTGTGATGGCATTGCTCACTGTAAGGACAAGTCCGATGAGAAACTTTTCTACTGTGGTAAGTATTTCCAGACTTCGCTTTTACTTTTTTTATTTTGGTTATACATGCTTATACTGGGGCCTTTGCGACTTTTCTACTTATTCATACCAATTGCTTGCCAAGATGCACAAGAAGAAAATGCCAACTCCCACATTAAAAAAACCCCTGACATTATATGGATAGAATTACTTATACTTGAACATATTTTCCTCGCAAACTTCATGTATTAGCTGAATTATATTTTTTTAAAAATCTCAAATGTTCTCATGTTTCTGTATCTAAAACAAAAATAAGGAAAACCACAGCTAGCTGCTTTCTCAAAGAGGCAAAATTGAGTGTTTTCAGCTTTAGTTTAGCAATTTTGATTTAGTTTTACATATTTAATAAGATTTTTGTGAATAGAAAACACCAAAACAGAAGTATTATAAAATACAAAAATGACTGTGCAATGGAAATCTTTCCACTTAATTTTCTGTTTGTTTATATCGTTACAATCAGTCTGCACTGTGCAACAAGTTAGACGCAAGGTATCACTTTCAGGTTTTTTGTATCCGACTGAGTTTGCCTGCTGCAGTGTCTAAAACACTGCTGTTCAAATAATTTTCCTAAATCACTGAGTCATCCATAGTGAATTCATGTGTCCTGCACATTAAGTGAAATCTCCTTGTTGCCTGTGTGCCTGTAACTTTTGGCCTTTATCTTGTTCTGTCTATTCATATCACAGCTTTGGTATCTCTTCTGTTGCCCATATGAACAATTTCACATCATTTCAAGCCCACCCATTATGTTTATTTTTGCCACCTCTATGGTTTTATGAAAACATCTGCTTTAATTCCTGGCATTCACCTCTGCCATTTTAATAGAATCATAGAGTATCTCAAGTTGGAAGGGACCTATGAAAGGGTGGTCGGTCATTGGAACGGGTTGCCCAGGGAGGTGGTGGAGTCACCATCCCTAGGTGTGTTTAAGGAAAGGTTAGATGTGGTACTTAGGGACGTGGTTTAGTGGGTAATAGGTGGTGGGGGGATTGTTGGACTAGATGATCCTTGAGGTCTCTTCCAACATTAATGATTCTATGATAAGGATCATTGAGTCCACCTCCAAGGTTGACACTGGAATAATAACCTAGGTTGATACTGGGAAAAAAGAAATAGTATAGCTTTCCCTTTGTTTTTTTTTTCTTTTTCTTTTTCTTTTTCCTCACACAAATTAACACCAACCATCTGAGTATAGCAGCTGAAAATATATAGCTTTTTTCTTCTTTCATCTTCAGTTTGTACCATGTTAGCTTTCAGACTTCTATGTGATAATTGCTTTGATCATGTCATGCAAAGTAACATTCCATCAGATCATTTGTATGTAGATAACTAAGGAGGTTTGTTTGAGTCTGAAAAAAAAAAGAAAACACAACAGACAAGGAAATAAGAATCTGGAATATACAAAACACTTCTACTTACCAGGGTTGAAAGACCCTTGAATTACAAATGACAGCTTCAAATAACTGGAAAGTAAATGACATATCTATGAATTCTTTCTTAGGTTTCCTTACTGAGTATGTTTAGATATATTTGTATTTATGGATGCACCTTGCCTAGATATAAGAATGACATCACCACCAGAAAACTCATCCAACTATATTTTTACATGGATTAAACCTCTTTGGCTCCACTATTCATTTTATTAATTCATTTCATTTGCAGATGAAAACATTTATTTCTTCGCATGAAAGAAAGATTAAAGTTTCGTAGTTTCCTCTGCTTTTTTAGGAGAGTAGGTTGGAGGAATAGAAAGTAAGTCATCTGGGACCAAATAAGAAAGTTGTAGATAGTGAGGAATCTCAAAATACTGTTTCTTGTCATTCCAGAGAACTTGCATGATGTGTCGGTGGTCTGTTTGAGGTTTAATGAGCTGCTAAAACTGTTTTATGCTTTATTCTACAATACTGAAAAAAAATACAAATCCAAGATCCAGCAATCTGTCTTTCCATGACTTTACCATATAATTCTGTGAAGGACATTATATTAATTTGTAGTGTGACAGTGTACATTTTGCCTGATTTAAATGAACTGTACTGAACTTTGTGCTGGAAATTGGAAAAAACAGGAAGATCTGTGATTCTGTCATGCACCAGGTCATATACAGTATGTTGTTTTCTGAATCTGATGAAGTACACTATGCTGAACTCATTATTATTGATTCATTAATCCCATTAACATTATTTATTTATTATTGTGGCATGACTTCTACAGTGGTTAGGGGTTTAGTAAATAATTCCTGAATTTTCAAACATAGCAATATATGTAAAATTCATACATTCTTCAATACTGTACCTACTTGAGCGGAACACTTGCAGCATTGGTATTCGGAAATCCAGAAACCTTTCTGCTAATATATTTTTCTTACTTTACTCTCCGTTTATTCCTAATTTGGTTTGTAGTAAATTTGGTGTGTTATGTTCTATATGGTAGAATTACTAATCCTATATGCAAACATTGTCACATGACTGACAAAAGTGTGTCAAAACAAATGCATTTAGAGCATGTGGGCTGGTTATTTCACAAGATAATTAAAATTAGGAATCAGGCTTTGCTTTTTCATTTTTTGTCATTCTTTCTCATTGTGCTTTCATTTAGTGTTCCTTATTTGTTCATCAGTCCAAGTTTTTCTGCTGGACAATAAATGAAACATTTCTGAAGTTTGTCCTGTAGCTTCAAATGCATTTTCATTTAAAATGTCTTTCTGGAATGCTTGTCTGGTTTTAACGTAAGGCTATTTTTATTATATACCACATGTTTATATAAAATGATGTGCTTGTACTTAACTTTCCAGAAAATAGAGGTTGTCGGAAGGGTTTCAAGCCATGTTCTAATCGTCGCTGTGTGTCAAGCAACAAAGTATGTGATGGTGCAAACGACTGCGGTGACAACTCTGATGAATTTGACTGTAAAGGTAAATGACAGTTACTTCCAAGGTGATTTCCAAATATTGCTCAGTAAGTATTCAGTATGTAAATAGCAGTAGCTAGAAAATACATATAACTTTATTGGAATTACAGGTGCTGGGATTCGTTTTGTTAGAATTCAAAACCAAGCAGGTGCACACTGGTATGTTTGAGAAAGCATACGTTGGAATTGATACAAAGACCGATTATGGTTTACACCTACAGTCCTCTAGAAGGAGAGTGGTTTTGGCTATGGAAAAGTCAGAAGTTGCTGCTTCTTCTATAAAGGAATAAATGAGAAATTATACTTACTGCAGACAGAGAGGTTGAAGAATGGGCGATTTCTTCTCTGCATCTTCTGCACTTTTTCTTCTTTGAACTAGCTAGTATCCTATTTCTTTGCTTCTCAGATGCATGGCAATGTCTGTGTCCTTTGCAAAACTAACCAGAGTTGTTCTCCTTCTTATATCAGAATTGTTTTGGGGTTTTTATGTCTTAAAACATCAATATGCATATATATATATATATATATATGTATAGCTATCTGTGCATGAGACGATGAATACAGGCTAGCTAGCAGACAATACAAATTCTTAGTTACAGTTCAGAAAGATCGGAAGGGGAATCATTCCACAATATATAGCTAAAATCTGTGTAGCTGTAGTAGCTAGCACTTTTTTTGTTTTTTAATCACTGCGCGGTTTTTAATCATTTCACTTAATATGAGTAGAGAGAAAAGCGTACAGGCAAAAACCCCAACCTAGTGTTGCAAGAAAGAACTCCGAAAGATTCATAGATGGTCCTGGAAATGCTTCTTCCTTCCTCACATGGTGATTATCTCAAATTGAGCTGAATTATCTAGAGAGAGACTTTCAGGCTAAAAAAATACGTTTAAAAGCTAGAAATTTATGCTTTCAAGTTTATTAGACCTTATATTTCTACTGAATTTTTAGCTATGGAAGATAGGGTGTGTTCTGTATGCCTCATCTTAAAAGGTAGAAGGTTTAAATACTTAACATGCATCTGAAGAGTCTGTTTAGTGCACAAATTTGCATCTTTTATAACCATATGTTGTAGATTCAACGTGTGCCTCAACAGAGTTCCATTGTGCAGATGGGATTTGCATTGGAAAATCAGCACAGTGCAACCAGATCATTGATTGTGCAGATGCTTCAGATGAAAAGAACTGTAGTAAGTTTGCATTTTTCTGTGGTTCATTGTAGCATCTGTTCCATGATTATTCCTTGTTATACAGCAGTTAATTCATAGTCATTACTAGTTGGATACCAGCAGCTCCATGGTCTGCGCAAACTCAAGCTAAACCTGAAAACCAAAGAATAAGCTGTCAATCTGTATTAGGTGTGCTATAGTAACCTACCGTCTCTTTCCAGATAATACAAACTGTGCTTACTTCTATAAACTTGGAATAAAATCTTCAGGATTTATTAGCTGTAATTCAACTTCACTTTGTATACTGCCTGAATGGATATGTGACGGATCTAATGACTGTGGAGATCATACAGATGAACTAAAATGCCCAGGTAACTGTGAAAAAGAAAAAAGAAAAAAAAAAATTTACTTTTTTAGAAAAATGTATTCCTATATTTCTGGGGTTTGGTTGGTTTGTGGGTGTGGTTTTTTTCTAATCATGTTGCGAAATATTCAGTGAATACTCTTTAACACTCTTTAACACAGATTAATATAATGCTGAATGCAGTTTTTTTCACCAGTCTTTATTTTGTATTTCATTACCTTATGCAGATTGTTACAAATTACTACTGCATTTCTCTGAAGAAAACCATAATGTCTAGATTTCTATTTTCTCCAGGTTAGGTCTGTCATTAATCATTTTTATTTAAGTAAAACATGAGTCATTGAAACGTCAGGCTCATCAAGCATCAGCATAGTCACTCAGGAACTTTTATTAGCTACTGCTTTAGTGGACGGTACTTCTTTTCTTGCTTACTATTTTAACTTTCTCTTTTATTTTGTTGAGGTACTTGGGATGGGCTGCCAGGGTAGAATCCAGGGTTATTGCTTTTGTCATTGTTCTGGTTTCAGCCAGTGCAAAGCGATCATGGTACACTTGAGTCCTAGTCCCAGGGCTGAGGTCATTTGTGATATATTTAATGTTAACCACTGAATTATTCACAGTATTAAATTATTACCTGAAAAAAAGGATGGCATTTATGTGTGTGATCCTTTATTATCCAGAATCCTTCGTTTAAGTTTGAGAATATTAAGTACAGTATGTAAACATAGCTGTAAATAAGGTGAAAAGCAGAATGAGACTACTTTATTGAACACAGGTTTACTGATACATATTTGTAGGATTAGACCTGTCCTAGGAAACTCTCATCAAACTGCAGACAGTGCACTAGTAAAGGAACTGGGAGCATCAAGCCCGTATCGCTGCTCCTGCACCTTGAGCTTTTATACAAAAATCTATAAAATTCAAAATTAGTATGTCCTGGTTTTGACCAGGATAGAGTTCATTTTCAGAAGGAGCCAGGCCAGGTGAACTGGACTGGCCAGGGACTTTTCCATACCATGTGATAAAAGTGGGGAGGGGCTGTTGGGTGCTGCTCCAGGATGGCCTGGGTGTGAACTAAGCCTCCCCTTGATCCTTGGATCCGTAAATTGCTCTCTTTATCACCTTTGTGTACACCCCATTACAAACACTACTGCTGTTGGTGTTTCCCTCTCTCTTTGCTGGCCCATTAAATGGTGGTTATCTCAACCTGAGGAGACTTCCCCTTTGTTTTTCCCATTCTCCTCCCCATGCTGCCCAGGGGAGACTGAGCGAGCAGCTGCATGGTGCTCAGCTACCGGCTGGGGCTGAACTACAAAGTAGTAGTATTTTTTGCTCATAGTATTCCTGTTATTGTCATCTTCCAGAACCTCATTCATTCTTTTAATTTCTGGTCTACATGTATTCCAGGTTATACCTGCTCTTATGCTGACAATACCCTTGTAGTCCTTTAGTAATCAAATACTTACTCTTTCCTTGCAATGGCAAATCAGCCAAGGCGTTTCAGAATTCCTGCTTTTAAGATAGATGGATATCTGTCTGTGTCATTGTAGTCATCTCAACCTGCATCTCTCTTGAATATATGAGACCATACCCAGCATAGCCACTGAAGTCTTACTTTTGCCTTGTGTCAGTGCAAATACATTTTAATTTTTTTGTTTATGTTTGTTTTCATAATTGACTCATGCTAAATTGTAATTGTCCTCCTGTGACCAATACATCTCTTCTAAGAATTATTATTTAATAAAAATAAACATTTAGTAATTAATAAATGTTATTAATTTGTAAAAATAGAATTTTTAATTCTATATTGTTAAATACCATCCAATTTTTGCCCAGTAATTAACATCATCTGATTATTCCCATTTAGTATTCTTTTTTTCTGTGTGATAATCCCATTGAGTCTCCAGAAGCTTCTACTAGAATTCTCATATATTTTATACCAACTTTATTGATGAAATTATTACCGGGATCTAGAAAGAACCTAGAACTTCAGCACTAATGTCGATCAACCTGATGTTAAGAATTTTCATCCTTCCTATAAACCAGATGCATATTAAATACATTATTTCCATTCTAATCTCCATGTTATCCAGATTATCTATTAATTCTTTAGCATTTGCTGTCTATAAGGCTTCTTTGAGCTCAAAATAGCTTATATTTACTTTGTCTGTAGTTTTGGGGTTTTTTCCATAGCAAAGATTTTGAGGGCAGTATGCTCTAGCTTCAGTAAACTAATGTTGCATAAGTAAACTAATGTTGCGTTTTATTCCATCGTCCATTTATTTGTATTATTTTATTCTGCCTTTCAAGTGTGTGCCAAAAAGTTCCATCATCTTAATGTGTGACTAATTACCTGGATCATTCCTCCCTTTACTTGGAAGCAATACCATTCCAGTTCAACCTACTTGTGACTTCCTTTGCCATTTCATTTAAAACTGAGCAACTTTGGCACATTAAGTTTTTGAGTGTTGTTTCTGTTATGAATAGGATAATTCCCATTAACAATCTTTCTTCAGTGTCATTGTTCTTACAGAAAATTAAGGCAAAATATTCATTTGGGGTGGCTACACTTAGACGCTCTTTAATATCCAGCCAGTCATCACAGACATCCCACTTCTTTCTTTGTTCTTTTTTTCTATTCATAGAGCTGTAGAAGCCATAAATATGATAACTTTAACTTTCTTTTTTGAGAGAGAGAGGGGAAAAAACAAAACCAGTATGAATAGCCCCATTTAAGGAGTAATAGAAACCTTGGCAGAGAGCTTCAATGATCTCCAATGCTAGTGTATAGTTTTCTCAGGCAAAGACCTAGATTGAGATTTTGAAAATAATCAGTGCCACTCAGTAGACTAATATTTGTGCTTACGTCATGGAACTAAATATATGATATGTTTTCCTTCCTCACATCTGTTCCCCTAAGCATTCACAGAAGTAAAATCTTAAATGACTTTCACACTGTACAAAGAAAAAAGGCAAGGAGGAAGAACTTTTTTATTTGTGTCAAAGTCTAAATCTCTGGCTCCAACATCAGTAGTATAACTCCAGTCAGTGCATGCTTTAGATTTGTAGCTTATCCCAGTGAATGTGGTGAAAACAACTGCCACATTTAGGTTGTCTTGTAGATGCTGGCAGTTAGATCAGAAGGGCAATTTCTTCAGCTGGTGTGAAGCAACAAGCAGTGTTGATCTACCTGAGCTCAAAACCCATAAACTGAACTACTTTCCTCTGTAGGTCTTTTTAATTTAGTTTGAAGCTGTGCTCTGATTCTTCTCTAAATAAATGAAGTATTTCAGCTCCCTAACCTACTCAGCTATCCGTATTTTCCAATTTGTGTAAACACAATTAAACACTATAAATAATTGTTTGGGTTTTTTTATTTTTAGACATAAACACTTTGTTGTCCACTAGTATTCAGAAAATTAGCATAAATGTATTAGGCTCCTAATCATACAGTAGAGACCATTTTACATTACATTCTTTATTTTGTCACAGTTCAAAACAAACCCACATGTGAAGAAAATTATTTTGGTTGTCCTAGTGGAAGATGTATTCTGACCACCTGGCTTTGCGATGGGCAGAAAGACTGTGAGGATGGAGTAGATGAATTGCACTGTGGTGAGCATTTTATCTTATTTGTATTTCTGTAATCACTTTGAAAACAGAAAGAAGTGTGCAGCTATCTCAGAGACTGAATCTAGAGCTACATACAAAAGTCTTCAGTACTACATTTTCAGACTTCACACCACCAATATTTTAAACCCTATCTCTTGCCAGAATGAAAGCCCTATCATTTTTTTTTTCCCAAAAGAAATGTTTCTATACAGACTTTGCTGTTGCTTTAATATATAACAATTTCACTAATTCTTCTTAGTTCCTCATTGGGACAGGAAGTAAACAAAATAGACTATTATGACATAGAAATAGACATTTCTTTGCATCAGAGGTCATACAGGTATATTATTTAAATTGGCAACAAAAGCGATGTGAATAAAATGCAGCATAAACTGTGAACCAGGTTAAGGGTTCATTCTGTCTCAGATGTTTTAAGATTCTTCTCCTCTACCTAACTGAGGAGCAATGCAGGTTGGTTTTGCTCATAGTCTTTTAACTTTAATTTGCATGAATTAATGGAATGGATTATTTCTCTAATAATTATATATATTTTTTCTATAATTATTTCTATAATTAAATTGCAAAAGCAGTATCAAGAAGAGAAGAGGAGGTTGAGGGGAGACCTGATCGCTCTCTACAACTACTTGAAAGGAGGTTGTAGTGAAGAGGATGTCGGTCTCTTCTCCCAAGTAGCAAGCGACAGAACGAGAGGGAATGGCCTCAAGTTGCATCAGGGCAGGTTCAGATTGAATATTAGGAAGAACTTATTCACGGAAAGAGTAGTGAGGCATTGGAACAGGCTCCCCAGAGAGGTGGTTGAGTCGTCGTCCCTGGAGATGTTCAAAAAATGCAGAGATGCGGCGCTCCAGGACATGGTCTAGTAGGCATGGTGGTGGTAGGTTGACGGTTGGACTTGATGATCTCAGAAGTCCTTTCCAACCTTAGGGATTCTATGATTCTATGATGAAGTTTTCCTATTCCCCATGCACTTAGGGACTGAAATTTGTTGGGATTTTGTTTTGTGGGGGTTTTTTTTGTTTGTTTGGGGTTTTGTTTTGTTTTGTTCTTGTGTTTTTTCTTTACCACTCAACATGACTGAAATTTATATGTTACTCTGTTACTCTCTTTGTTTACCCAGTTTCCATAAGCATACTTCCATGTTTGCTTTGCAGTTTACATTGTATATATACATCTTATAACTTCAGACTTAGGATCTGCTGCGCACTATGTAAATTGGAAGGTTTTATGTTGACCCCATTCATCAAACGTGATTCATCACCAGTGATTAAGCTTCCAGGTTTTATTATGCATACATACTCATATGCAATATAAGCCGATTTTTGTGGGAGAGAGGGAAGGCGGTTTAGTACATCCTTTTTTCCCTACTTCTTGCTTTTACCCATTTTGTGGTAGTGTTACAACGCTCTACTTTTAAAATCAGTATTCCGTTACCTAAAATTCTTTTTATTGTTAATAGTAAAATTTGTTGTCGTCAATTAAAACAAAATAAATTTTGTTCTTAAAGAAAGAAGTCTGGGAAAAGTGAATGATCTGAAGTTTTCGAGAAAGGTCGTAATAGTAGCACTTATTTAGAACAGTTGTGCAGACTGATTTAGAAATGCAGAAGCGTGCCATTATTTTCAATGTATACGAAAATATAAAATGGGGCAGTAGAATGCAAATGCATAGCAATTTTTCCTGTGAGAGAAAAGAACGTTAAATCTTTTAAAGATGCATTTAAATACTGTAATACCAAGAGGAAGAAAATTTGAACTGTACCGTCTCTGCCCTAGTACCAAAATAAAGCAGTTCACTACAGTTATAGCATCCATGTGTAACACAGAAACCAGATTTATGTTTTTAAAGTGTTTGTCCTCATCTCACTAGCAAAATGTTTAAAAATAGTAGAATGTAGCATTTATTTATTTATTTTATGAATGTATTGGTGAATGCAAACTCTTAGACAAACTGGTAACATCCTGAATACCAAGATTAGGATTACACTATGTTTGAGTGTTGTAATACGCTAAAATTGGGAGCACAGAAGGGAGCAGTGTGGAGATTCCTAAACTATGCTAGAAAATTCAGGAGGGGGACAGTGCTGTCATGAAACGAACAAATGCAGTGGCTGGTGTCATTCCTAGATTCGTCTTGTTCATGGAATCAATTTGCGTGTTCTGCAAACAAATGCATCTCTAAGCAATGGACTTGTGATGGTGAGGATGACTGTGGAGATGGTTTAGATGAGAGTGATGCTATTTGTGGTAAGTAGAAAATTTTAGTTCTGTATTGTGTCAGATCACACATACCAAAAGAGACCAAATGATCCAAGGAGGTGGTGGAAAGAAGACAGGTACAGCATCTTCAAGGAGCATGTGCTTTAAGGACAGGGTATTAGAGAATAAGTCAGTTTTCTCCAGTCCCTGTGCTTGAGGTAAAACCCCTGTATCGCTATTTGAGTTTTACATTTCAGTGGTAGGTGCCTGAAGACTCTAAAGTTGTTTTATTTTCCCCAGCTCTTTCTCCTATTCCCTTTAAATTTTTATATTACTTGTCATAAGCATTATTGCATAATATTCCTCTCAAACTCCCAAATCCTTCAAATTGCATCAGGAATTGGAAATTTTGCTTTCAATCCGCGGCTCAGTCGACTGGAAATGTGTTAGTGCATTCTTTTCAAATGAAAATCACACATCACATCGTGTGAAGTCATACTGTCACAATTTCATTATATTTTACACATTGGTTCCAACTTTATCTATGCTGTATTTTAAGATTTTCTTTTTAAAATTTCAACTTTTAACTCTTAAATATTTGTTTCTTTTCAAAAAATAATCTTATTTAAAATTCATTCAACAAAGGGTATTTTATTTCATGGGTGATACCACAGTAAAAATATTTTTTTATAACTTTACTGGAAGTGTTAAGTAGACAGAGAAAATTATCTCTTCAGCTTCTACTCAGAGTTGTGATTTGTTAAAGTACTTTCTTAATCAAACACAGAAGCAGAAATGCCAACAAATTAAAAGGATGAAAGTAGAAAATATACTGTTCTAGTACAGCAAAATATGTATTAGTTACTACACTAGCTTCAAGTTGACATCCATCTACAACACATTTGTTCATGGTATGCAGGTCATGCTGAGGACTGGGGAGTTGGAGCAATGTCTGTTTGAAAGGGAAGATTTCTCTCTGCCTCTCTCCCCTAGGAAAAGGGGGAGGTGTGAAATGAGAGGACAAGCACGTCTGGGACTCCTACAGAGCAATGTGAAACCCTAAGAAACGTCAAGGCCTGAAGCTTAATTGGAAACTTAGAGCAGAAAATAGGAAAAGAGAGAGGAAAACAAAGGCCAGCAAATTGCAAAGTGTCACTACAATATACCTTATTTTTCTTTATTAGAAGAAAGCCCACCCATAAAATTGTAGGCCATCTCTAGAAGAGGGAAAAATCCACACCAGTTACAAAGCCGGGGGAGTTAAGGTGGTATTGCTCCTCAGGAACAGGAGGCAGATCTGAATTGTAAGAAGGGAAGAGAGATCAAGATGACTTCAGATCTTTCAGTCATACAAAATCAATAATTATTTAACATGCAGTTTAACTTCAGAATTATTTTTAAAATGGCAAATGAGTATAAGTAAACACAATTGTTGTTTCTCTTGCATAAATAATACAAAAAATAATTTTGAATGTGTTTTACTATTTTATTAATTTCTAATTAAAGCTAGTAGGAAATACAGTCTTCTTTTTAGTGAAATATGTTTAACTTATAGAAGAGAGAATATCTTAAGTGATGAATTGCGCAAAAGTTTACTTCCAGAGTAAAATCTTAGGATATAATATTCTTATCTGGAGAAAAGCCTGTGTAAAAAAAATTAATTAAAAAAAATAGTCAAATAAACAGCATGTTGAGTTACTTGCATTAGAACTGTCAAACATTTTCTTTCTCCCAGTATTATTGTACTTGGTGCACATTGTTCTTTTCTACCTGGGGCTGACTTATGCAAGTTTTGAATCCTTTCAGCCTCCTGGCACAGAGTATAGTGATGTGAGGATTGTGTGGTTTACAAGATGAGTTCCTTTGTTCGGTCAGTCCAAACATGCAGTCAAACATAAAGACCAAAATTGGATGAGAAGATACTCTGTTGGATAGTTTTCACGAAACAGGGTAAATTACATTTCCTTGCAGAAAGTGAAGAGACTGAATAAATGGAAACACTGGAATAGTAGATTGTCAAAATTTTACTGTAAAATGCAGTCTTAGCCAGTATGTTTATCATACTGTGGAGAACAAAATCATCTTTCAGCTTTATTTTAAAATAAGAAACATTTATCCAGTCATTACCCATTACCTTAAAAAATTCAGTTAGAACATGTTCAGCACTCACACGCAGTGTTTTTTCAGGTTCAGTGACCTGTGCAGCAGACACGTTCAGTTGCTTAGGCTCCCATGCCTGTGTTCCCCAGCACTGGCTTTGTGACGGTGAAAGGGACTGTCCTAATGGAAGTGATGAACTGTCGACAGCAGGCTGTGGTATGTTTGCGTGTTAAAGATGTGTAGTCTTTCTTTTCTTGGTACTTTTGCCTTTGCAGTATCCAGATGTTGCTTGTCTCTGTAGTATCATACCCTTACAGTAAAGATGGATGGGCCACGTGTGAGCATACGGACCAGGATCCTTCACTGTTTTTAATCAGCCTACCATCTTCAGGTTTTGTGAATATCTACTGAGGCACACCAGCTGAAGATGTGTGTCACATCATAGACATTATACAGTGTGTTTACTAATGAAAATTAGCACTTTATTGATTATACAGTTCTGTGCTCTTCCTGAAGAAAATGCTGTTGCATGTCAGGGATGTTGTCCATCAAAAAGGAAGATACAATTCCGTCTCGATTTTTTTACTGGCTAATTCTTCAGATCTTGACATCTCTGGCCCTACAAACTATTACTTCCATTCTTCTGAGATATAATTCTATTGAAAGTGTCAGGACTGAGGTAGTAGTATCCTTAGGGGTTTTGCTTTATTAATGTATATAAAAATTGCATAGGTTAGAAATATTGAAATATGTTCTTTCCACTGAATGCATATTCCATCACTTAGCATTTCTAGGCTGAGTTATATTTTGAGTATTTATGGATTTTAAAGAGCTTTTGTTCAGGAGCAGAGAAACATAGGAAGGACATCTGTACTTCCCAAATGTTCTTTTCCTCAGAGGCAGACCTTAGGTTAGTTGTAGACAGCATCAACTTCTGAAGCCTTTCTGTCTTGAATTATGTGAGATTTTAGCTCTCCTTACTTGTTTAGCTATCTTTGTGCTGATGGGTAGTTTTTTCGGCTATTGAATTGTGTGGTGCTCTTTGTAAGACTCCAAAGTTATTGCTATTTCCATTGAATCCACTCAGACTAACTACTTCTCATTTCGTCTTTCTGTAAGAAAATGGCTGTATATCTTCCTGTTCTCAATTTCATTTATTTTTATGTACTGTATTTTCCTTAGCTCCTAATAACACTTGTGACGAGAATGCTTTCATGTGCCATAACAAAGTCTGCATTCCCAAACAGTTTGTATGTGACCATGATGATGACTGTGGAGATGGATCAGATGAATCTCTGGAATGTGGCAAGTATAATGAAAGTAGAGTAAACAGAAAAATTTCAGACTGTTAACTGTAAGATTCTGTGATTCTGTAAGGCCTTCTGCAAGGTCTGTTACTTTTGTCACGATTGAAAAAGAAAGCTCTTCGCTTTTTAAAATTGTTGTAATGTCAACTTTTAAATTATGCATTAGTGAATACAACTTAGTATAAACTTGGAGCTGGAGCTGCAGTGACAAATTATTTGCTATAGCTGTGACTTACAGTTGATGGTTAATAACATTTAACAGAATTTAAATGTGTACAGTATATAATTTCTTGTTCATTATTGTTGTGGTTTAACCCCAGACAGCAGCTAAGCACCACATAGCTGCGTGCTCACTCCACCCTGGTAGGATGGGATATAGAATTGGAAAGGTAAAAGTAAAATACCCTCCTGGGTTGAGATAAAGACAGTCTAATAAGTAAATCACACAAGCAAAGGAAAACAGAGAATTCATTCTCCACTTCCCATTGGCAGGCAGGTGTTCAGCTGTCCCCAGGACAGCAGGGCTCCCTCACACATAGCTGTGACTTGGGAAGACAAATACCATCACACCGAATGTCCCCCCACCTTCGTTTTTCTTTCGCCCAGCTTTATATGCTGAGCATGACACCATACGGTATGGAATATCCCTTGGGTGACTTGGTATCAACTGTCCTGGCTGTGTCTCCTCCCAACTCCTTGTGCACCCCTAGCTACTCACTGCGGTGGGGTGAGAAGCAGAGTAACAAAAACATCTCTGTTTACCAGCACTGTTTGCAGCACAAATCCAAAACAGGGCCTGTACTAGCTACTATGAAGAAAATTAGCTCTCTAATTAACCAGCACAATTATATATATCTTTTTTATATCTCTTTTTTATCTTTGTCTCTGTACACTTTTTCTTTCTATCAAATACCAGAACATCTCTGTTATGATAAGTACTGCAGTGAAATAATATCAATTAAAGCCAGATGTGACTTTCACCATTCATATGTATTTAGGGTTTCTTATATTATGTGAATGTCTGAACAGTATATCTAGGCCATACTCAGAAACATTCATCTACATGGGTTTAAACTAAAAGAGGGGAGATTTAGATTAGATATTAGGAAAAAATTCTTTACTGTGAGGGTGGTGAGGCCCTGGTACAGGGTGCCCAGAGAAGCTGTGGCTGCCCCTGGATCCCTGGCAGTGCCCAAGGCCAGGTTGGATGGGGCTTTGGGCAGCCTGGGCTGGTGGGGGGTGTCCCTGCCCATGATGGAGGCGGTTGGAACTAGATGATCCCTGTGGTCCCTTCCAACCCAAACCATTCTATGATATAAATAATATTTATGGAAAATACAGAGCAGATATTCTGTCCAAAAAGACAAGTTATTGAGTACCATGTCTGGTTTTGTGCAGTTAAAACCTATATTGCTTATTTACTCTTTTAATGTACTCAAGAGATGAGTATCAGAGCAGAAGATAGCTAGCTATGTATTTTAAGCATTCCACCAGAAGTAGGCTGGTACTTAGGAGGCAACAGCCATTCCTGCCGCATCAACGCTGAATAGGTCAGGCCAGGAGAGTGCCTGTGCAGCCAATCTCCCCCTCGCCCCCACGTGCTGTGTTTTGGCTCACATGGAGCAGTGTCGAAGCAAATGAACTGATAGGAAAAATACAAATAAAATCCTCTGAAGCTGAGCCAGCTAATATACTTCAACCAGAAGTGGAGCAGAAGAGAACTAGTGTGGCGTAAAATCCTGAAACACATCTGGTGTGGAAATGGGGTTCCCATTGCTGGCTCTTCCATTCTACTGCCCCTGCCTTTCGGCACCACGCCGCTTGCCAGTGCAGACTTATAGATCCGTGAAAATAGAAGGGAGCAAGCACCGCTTTCCTAGCAAACTCCATTTGCTTTTCACTTAAGAAAACTTCGTGGTGTTTTGCAACAATAAGCTGTTGTAGGGAAAAATTGCTTAGCTCAAACCAAATAGAGATCAAAGTATCTTGTTGATTTATTAATGACAGGTAGCTAATTGGAAATCACTGAACTACACATTCAATATCAATAGCAGCAATGCAACGGGTAAATCACACCAGCAAACTGCTGATATATCCTAAGCATTTTTAAACATCATTTTATAGGTAGCCCCAAAAAGTTGTGAACGCAGGGACAGGCAGAGAGCAGTTACATGCACCTTCTGCCCCAGACTGGGACCAGAGTTAGAAGCACACATGCCCACAAACCCAGAGGGCTGTATTTCTCTGTGAGGTCAGATAGGCAACTGCACTTGCTGTGCCCATCCTGCCGTGAGGGTGAGCCCACACAATAATAAAACTGTAAATTATTTCCTCCGTTAGTAATAGTTTACGTGTGCCAGAACCCTTTATAGAAAGTGACTCATAATGAGTTTGTTCCTCTGTTTAGCACTCTGTGATCAAGTTGAGCAATGGGGAGAGCAGGAGAACTTCCTGATCAGATATTACTTGGAAGCAGTCTTCAATTTCTAAATAAGTATTTAGAACTAAACAGTCACAAACTCTGGAAATAGATGCATTTTTTTTCCTACTGCTTATAATTTCTTACTGGTGTATTTGATTTGTTTTCTATAGCATCATATACATGCATGGTACATTAAAATACTATCAAATAAATAATAATGGTTTGACAGACTTTTGGAAAGAGAATGAGGAAACAGCCACAGAAGCAGTGGACGTACAAACTCCTGATGCAACGGTAGCATGGACCTGCCTTCAGGCATGGGCTCTATGTAATTTCTACTGAGTAAACTGAAATCTACAGCAACATTTGTTACATGTTGCACTGCTCCCATGCAATTTTCTTTAGCTGGGAATCAAATACAGACCTTAATGTGTGAATAGCATGGTAAACTTCTTACAGAGTAATATTAGGAAAGGGTTATATTCTTTTATGAGAAAGGGAACTACTCCCAGAGTTGGAATCAAATTCCAAAACAGGCTTTTCAAATGCTGTCAGGATATAAAAATAAACCACCTAATTCACCAAGATTTTAAACATGTGATTTCTCATTTGACTGCCATCTAGGTAGCCTGATCATAGCTCTATTAGATTCTAGAGCTAGACCTTTGCGTCTTGATATAAAAAAAAAACCCAGTCTTCAGCAGCCAGTCTACCGAACGGGCTGAAATGGTTAGAAATATATTCCATTTAGAAATCAAGATTTTTTTTCCATCTGCATCATTGAAATGTATATTTTCTTGTTTTTTTCTAGAGTATTATTCTTATATAATATAAAAATGCGGCATGTGATTGGAGTAACCAGCTTTTACTTGTATCAGAATTTGCATCTAAACAGATTTTAAAAGTTCCCAATCATTCTAATCCTTGAAAATTTATTTGACACAAGTTTAGATTCCATTGTATAATCTTGTCTTTTTAATGAAATCTTAATAATTGATTACCTGTAAACAAACAAAAAGAATAATTCTAACTGGTGAGAGCATGAGAAAAGAATACATTCTCCCTAAATTGCATCTCCTAGTGCTGCTGTTGGAGGCGGAATACTGAGCTAGATGAGCTGCTGTCTCATCCTGCAAGGTATTCCTTATCATCTTGAAAATTAGAAAAAAAAAATTTTTTAAACTTAGAAATTCCAAGAATATGAAATTTCATCAAGAAGATGAAATACTTTGTTTATATGCTAATCAAAAAACAAATACAGGATTAGGAAGAGTTTTCTGGTCTCAGTTTCCAGTGTCTGTATGTCCTGTCATCCAGAGCAGAGGCACTATTAAGCAGCAGCCCTTGTTCTGCAAGTGTGTAATGACCTTTCTGATGACATGCTTATGAAATGCTGCAGACATGAGGTAAAGCTGTTGGTCTGTAAAAACTTCCACACAAAGGTGTCTCAGACCACCAAAAAGCTTCACTTTTTTTCCATACCAAGCCAGCCTATCTTCTTTCAAGCATGATCTATGTTTAAAAAAAAAAAAAAAAAAAAGGGGGGGGGGGGGGGGGGAGGGGGGAAACACCTTCGGGAGACCACAGAATTATTTTAATTCCAAGTAATGTTTGTAAATGTAATAACGTATTGCATTTTGAAAATAGTACATTGTCACATTTCTAAGTGATAACTAAAGATACACAAGAGGCTTAAACCTCTTGATGTGGACGGATACCGCATTAAATTTTATGTCTCCATCTGCTATCGGAAAAAAAGCTATACTAGAGAGCAGGAAATACAGTCATTTGAAAAACAGAACAAATACTAACTTTCGAGAGAGTAGAAAGTTCTCAGTGCTTATTTTCAGATGCATAGTTACTCTAAGTTGGATATAGTTCTTGGAAGAATCAAATATATGGAGCTTAAAATCCGCATTTTTTTTTCAAGAAGAATGTTAAACATCATTCAGCATAATTTGGATTTTTTTAAAAAAATTGCAAAATCATTTGTTATAATCAGAACAAGTGTGGCTACATAATTCTTACTTTATAACCGTATTTACTTTGTTTTTTTCTTGAGTTTTAACTAAATCAAGGCTTGCTTTCAAAACTTTTTTAAAGGACTACAGATTATTTGAGGCAGAATTTATATACATAGAATACAGGAAAAGTTACACTTTTCTTTCCCTAACAGTTTCTTAGTGCTTGGTTTAGTGTAACAAATCCTACAAATAGAAGGTGATTTTTTCCTCTGGGAATTTTTCAACTTTCATATTTCAAAACCGAATAGAAAAATCCTAAATTTATTCTGAATTTTCTAAATTTTTTCTCCTGCTTTGTTGGTTTTGAACTCTGAATAAAACAGGCACGCTCTAAGAAACAAGTGTCTGTCTGTGGTTTCTCTACTTCATAGTACATTATAATTTTCTGTTATAAATCCACTTCAATTTTGAAAATGTATACATTTTATATATATTGATTTTGTGGCCATCTTAGAAAATGCATGCTCAGTGTGGTTAAAATGATTAGTGTTCTGCATGTTTTAAAGGGAAAGCATACAGTAGAAAGAGTACTGCAAAAATATTTGCTGGTATAGTAATTTCTACAATGTCTGTTAGAAATCGATTTCCTAATAATATCAAAAAATTAAATTACATCTGAAAGAAAACGTATTTACGATTTAGAGCTGCATAAATATGTTTTGCATCTGTGGGCATGGTTTCATGACCATACAGTGCTGCATAAGAAACATTTGGTTTCTCTCTTTGTTGGTAGACACTTCTGTATAAGCATATGTTGCTTTGTATTTCCTTACAGAACAAAAGATAATTTTACTTACATTGCCTTGTCTATGCAAAGTTTTATGATGAAAGCGAGACCTAGATAGTGTTAAGAGCTGGGTGGGGAGGAATCTGATGAAATTCAATAAGGGCAAGTGTAGGGTCTTGCATCTGGGAAAGAAGAATCCCATGTGCCGGTATAGGTTGGGGACTGACCTGCTGGAGAGCAGCGTAGGGGAAAGGGACCTGGGGGTCTTGGTGGACAGAGGGATGACCATGAGCCAGCAATGTGCCCTGTTGGCCAGGAAGGCCAATGGCATCCTGGGGTGTATTAGAAGGGGTGTGGTCAGTAGGTCAAGGGAAGTGCTCCTCGCCCTCTATTCTGCCTTGGTGAGGCCGCATCTGGAGTATTGCGTCCAGTTCTGGGCCCCTCAGTTCAAGAAGGACAGGGAACTGCTCAAGAGAGTCCAGCACAGAGCCACAAAGATGATCAAGGGAGTGGAACATCTCCCTTATGAGGAAAGGCTGAGGGAGCTGGGTCTCTTTAGCTTGGAGAAGAGAAGGCTAAGGGGTGACCTCATCAATGTTTATAAATATGTTAAGGATGAGTGTCAGGAAGATGGACCCAGGCCCTTCTCAGTGTCATTAAGCGATAGGACAAGGGGCAACAGGTTCAAGCTGAAGCATAGGAGGTTCCGGGTTAATATAAAGAAAAACTTTTTCACTGTGAGGGTGACAGAGCACTGGAACAGGCTGCCCAGAGAGGTTGTGGAGTCTCCTTCTATGGAGACATTCAAAACTCGACTGGACGTGTTCCTGAGTGGTATGCTCTAGGTGGCCCTGCCTTGGCAGGGGGGGTTGGACTAGATGATCTTTCAAGGTCCCATCCAACCTCTGTGATTCTGTGTGATTCTGTGAAAGTATGAAGCCAACGATTGCTATGTTTCTAGGGTATCGTCACTGTCGTCCTGGAGAGTTCACTTGTGCTGACGGAAGATGCCTGTTAAATTCCCAGTGGCAATGTGATGGTGATTTTGACTGTCCCGACCATTCTGATGAAGCACCTATAAACATAAAATGCAAAAGTTCAGGTTCGTGTTTAATTTTGAATAACAGGTTTGACCTTTCCTTTTGGAGAGAAGTGGTTTAGGATTGTAGATCAGCAAATGTAAAACCTCATAGCTTAAATCTCCAGTGCTTTCATGGTGATCTTCATTATGTCTTGCAAGGAGAGTGTGTTGTCAGTTTTAAGCGTCCAAAATTTAAGCTCACAAAGTTTAAACCACTGGTTCCTATGGCATTAATTACATACATCCTGTGAGTACTAAAATAAGATGATATTAACATCACTATTGTCAAAGTTTATAGCTTGCCCTGAAAATGTTTAATGTATTTAATATACTCATCACACAGAAATAGATCATACAAAAGGGGATACGAGATTGTTCTTCCTATTGTTAAACATTGGTCTTTTTTTATTAGAAAATTACTGACCAAATGTGATTTGTTTTATTGATATTTCCTAGTGACATAAGTTTGCTGAGGTGTGACTGGTTTTTGAGTGGAAAATGAATCCTGGTGTGTCTATCCCACAGGGGACAGAAGCCATGCTTTTTAAGTTTTGAAACCTATAGAACTCTATTTTGTGCTGAGATAATATAGAGGATCCTCAATGAAGTGCAAATAAATCTGTATGAGGGAATAATAAGTTCAAGTATTCACACATTTTCCAGGAGAGGGATAAACCTTTAAAGATACTAACATGTAAAATATATTCTAATATTATCAATAAGAAATAAATAATCAATTTTACCAGTTGTTTCATCTCATACGCACACATCGCAGCTGGTCCATGAGAAAATTCATCCTAAATACTGATAGACTACACAAAGTTGTGTTCTCTTGTTTTTTGTTTTCCAGAGCAGTCATGTAACAGCTCTTTTTTTATGTGCAAAAATGGCAAGTGTATTCCTCAAAGCGATGTTTGTGATAACAAAGAGGATTGTAGTGATGGATCTGATGAGAAGAGCTGCCACGTTAACGAATGCCTCAGTAAGAAAGTTAGTGGCTGTTCTCAAGATTGTCAGGATCTGCCTGTTGGATACAAGGTGAATAATTACAAAATGTAATGTAATATAATGCAAATTCTTAGTTCTTAGCTGTTTTTTAACTGCTGTGTTAGTATAATAAAACTCCAGTGTGCTATATTTCCTTGTAATGAAGTAGCTTATCTACCATAGTAGGTTCATTCAAATTTTTATTTTCAGTAAGCAAACAATCACCAGCTGTATAAAAAACCTGGTAGAGTACATACTTTAAACCAGTGGAAAAGAACATACAATGCTTTAAATACAAGAAATTATACTGATGTATAGACAACACTGAAAATCAGTTGTGAAAAAGGAAAACGCATAGGAGTGAATAGCAGGAATGACAGGTTTTTTCCAATTTTTTTTTTCTCCAAATCTTTTCCATAGAATATTGGCCCACTGAGAACTAAATAAAATCTGTCCAACATGGCTTAGCTTTAAAGATATTCAAACCTCTGAAACCATGTCCTAGGCAGGAGGCCGTAGACTAGAGAGCTAGAGACTAGGTTGAGTACAACAAAAACCCTGTTGAAGTAGCATCATTGTGGAGAATGCACATCATGGGGCTCTGCAGAGAATAATCTGGAGAACACAGGAGGGAAAATGACACATTGATGAAACTGTGCCCCTGTTTGAAAACCCCTCTACCCAGTTGTTTTTTGCATCACTCACATTGCATGTGATAGGTTTGCCATAGTGATCATCAGACTCCAATAAAAATCAGCTTCAAGAATCCTCATTCACAGTACTGTATCTTACACAGAATGCTAGATGTTAACAATGCTTCAAGAAAAATTATTAAAGACTGTTTTTTAAAAGAGCTCCATCCATCATTTTAATGGAAGAATCCTTTCTATATTTTTGAGAAGTAGTGTTTTACTTTTTCTTCAGTTAAAGATTGCCCAGAGAGATTGTGGAGTCTCCTTCTCTGGAGATATTCAAGACCCGTGTGGAAGTGATCCTATGCAACCTGCCCTAGGTGACCCTGCTCTAGCGGGGGGAGTGGACTAGATGGTCTCCAGAGGTCCCTGCCAACCCCTATTGTTCTGTGATTCTGTGAAAGAAGAAAGAAAATTACTCATTCTCAGGGTTATTTGGAAGAGAATGGTAGTCAGGATCACACCAGCATAAGTTGAAAAGAAATGTAGTTATGTCTGCCTGCAAACAGTATAAATAGCGGTGTAATTAAGATGTTACTTGTGAGTCTACATGAAAAAGTTTATGATGCAAACATATTCAGAAGAAAGTATGTAAGATAACAAACAGAATCAATGAGTAATTCAAAATGAATGTATTTGTTTTTCTTTCCCAGTGCAAATGCTGGCCTGGATTCCTTCTGAAGGATGATGGCAAAACATGTATAGATATTGATGAATGTTCATCTGGATTTCCCTGTAGCCAGCAATGCATCAATACATATGGAACCTACAAATGCTTATGTGCAGATGGGTATGAGATACAGCCCGATAACCTAAACGGCTGCAAATCCCTTTCAGGTAACACTTTTTTCTTTTTTCTTTTTTTTTTTAAATTAATCCAGAGCTATATCCCAAATAATTTGTGAAATATCTTAGCCCCAAGGTCTGTGTTACCCTTTTATGCAAGGTAAACAGAGTTACTTTGAAGCACACTGCTTCTTCAATAGACAATAGAAATGTGAGTCAATGTTGGAATGTAATAATAAGTTGTATTTTTAGTATGTGTTGCGCTCCAATAATTTGTAGTGAATAGTTATAGGGGGATTACAAAAGTTTGAATTCAAAACAGTATTAAGAAAGTTAAAATACATCACCTAATTCTACTTCTGAGTCACGTGATAATAGAACTTTTATGATAAGTATTTAAAAGACTTCTGCTGTTTTATTTCATCAACTTAAGAATATTAAGGTGTACTTCAAACTTCCTGATATGAGAAGGAGGAACAGAAAAAAATAATAGAACTTGCAAAATCCATTATTCCTATAGCATATGAAATCCTCCAGTCTTACACATAATACACAGTGGAGTTCAAGATACCCGAGAACATTGGTTATTTCCTCACCCCTCCGTCTATGCCACTGATGTTATTTTTATGTGCTTCAGTGAGTGAGAATCACTAGATCAGAGAAAGAAAGAGCAAAATGTCAACAGGAAAGAAACAAGAACCACATTACTGTGTTCTGCTGGATTTCCTTCATAGTGCAGGCAATCTTCAGTTTGAGCAGGCTCCGTCTTAATCCAGTCTTGCACAAAGTTGTGTTTTGTTTTTAAATATCAAAACTCTTCTATTTTCTTTCAAAATTATTAGAAGACCGGAACCTCTGTCTGCCTGATATTCCTCAGGTGCTTCCCTGAGTTATGAAAGGAAACACAGGAGAGGGCGGAAACACAGGATCTGTTTTTTGCTTTACTCCTATCTCACGCCTCACAAGCCACTCTACATTTAGAAGCCATAGATCACCCAAATGAGAAGGGGAGCTGGAACACATCACAGTACACTTTAATGGAGTGCTATTATATCAGACTTCAAAAGTGATTATGACAAAGCTCTTTGTGCTGTGGTGAGGATGGTTGTGCTGCGAGGAGGTGCCAACATGTGAACGTTTGGCCTAAAGCTGATCTCTTGCATAAATTTCCTTGAACTCTTTACAGCAAAGCAGTACAGCCATTCCCCACAAACCACCACCAGCCAGTCCAGAGAGTGATGCTTTGGATCATTTAAGAATTGAAGAATATCTTAAGAGTTGAACATAAAATGCAAGCAAGGTGGTACAAAGTATAAGAGCAGAATAGGTTGGACAACACATTACATTCCAGAATGTACGAGCAGTAGATACAAATCTTAAAAATATTTTAAATTATTATTCTGTTTTGGGTTTTTTTGGCTAACATCTCAGTTAATAGAGCTAAAATAAAGACAGGTTCTTTTAAAATGTTAATTAATTACTTAATTTATTTAAACTATTATGTATGTCAGTGGCAGAAATGTTTCAAAGAAAGTGATGGCATGAATATATATTTGAAGAAATATTTTTTGATAAACTAGAAAGCCAGGGGTAAAAAAGCCAAATCTGGCTTCAGTTCAGAATTAGACACTCAAGATTTGTCCAAATAGCTGTTTCTTTATGTTTCTTTATGTCTGTAATTTTCAGAGTATTTCAAATCTCAAAAAGCAATGGTCAAAACTTGGCTTGCAACTGCAACAACTGATAGTCTTAGTGATAATTTGAAAGTGAATGTTGAAATTAAAACAAGTGGTATGAAATATATTTCAAATTTAATCTCTGATATTAAATTAACATAAAATGCAGTATGTTTCCCATATTACAAAGGCAAAACAATTAAATTACGTTGAAAGATATACTAATTGATTGCTTTGTTCATTTTTATACTGCGCCATTGATCTTTCTTGGAACATTTGAATGTTTTAAATATTTCTTTCATCCATAACATTGATCAGAGCATGTAACATTTATTTTTCAAACCATCTGTATTTCAGCATTGTATTCCTGATTTTCCATAAATTAACGTAAAAGCTAGTCTAATATATTCTTTCTCCCGGGGTTTAGATGAGGAACCTTTCTTAATTCTGGCTGATCATCATGAAATAAGAAAAATTAGCACTGATGGATCCAACTACACTTTGTTGAAACAGGTATAATCATAGTACCATGCTCTAAGTTTAACTCAATACTTTTATGCTTTTCTAAAGTGTGCAACTGACAGAAACACCATCGTATAATTGGCATTGGATACACCGTAGAACAACTGCAGTACCTTCACAGTTTTAATGATATTTTAAATTGTCTATCTGAGTTTGACATGATTAAAGCTCAGGCAGTTGTTTCATCAACCATTCTGATGTGCTAAAAAAATATGTTATTTGTGATCCTCTTCCATCGCAATATGTTTTGTGCAATTTGTATATTTCGGTTTTCAAAAAAAACCCAAACAAACTCAAAAAAACTGATTTGGCCATGTATTATTTGAGCTACTTACTGTCTTAATCCAAATTTTTTTATTATTATTTATTTAGACCCACAATTTGAAGATTTACAGTATTGCAATACATGAACCTATATCTTTTGCTAAATCTAACTTTTTACAGAATTACTCCAAATTCTTGTAACAGGAAAAAAACTTTTTTGAAAAACTACAAAAATAGAAAGTCACCCAGGAAGTACAGAGCTGTTATTTTAGCAGTTTCTGCTCTGCTGCTATGCTTCACCTAAGTGTAGTTACTTACCATAGATTAGAGTTCCCAAATATGTGTCAATAAAAACATCTGTTTCCTTGAGTACTAATTAATTGCAGAAAGACTAGAAACATCGGTTATGCCAGTCAGTAGCGTTAGGCTTTTTGTGACTTCTTGTGTCAGTAAGCTGTGGATCTTAATGTCACGAGAGGTGTTCAGGTCTTCACCACAGTAATTACAGAATTAACCGTCTTGCATTAAACACTGGCTTTATTTAAGCATAGCAAGCATTATGTTGAAGTCTGTTCTTCTGAAATCCTTCTGACTACCTCTCATTCGCATCTCACCGACTCTCTCCTCTTTTGCTGGTATATCTATTAATAAAGCCTGTGAAAAGAGGGGAGCAACAGTAAATTTTCTTTATGGTTGGTGCCGACATGGTCTCAGAGCTTCATCAGACTTGAATTTAATTGACTCCTTTCTTATGTGAGAGGCCATGTCGCTCCAGCCATCGAAGAGAATCTGTTTTCCATATCGTGTTAATTCACTAGTCTGATAAATACCTCTGCTACTGAACTCACTGTCCTTTGATCCTACAAATACGGCATTTTTGAAAGCATTCAGATTTGAAAGCGAAAGGGGGAGTTATACCAGCAGAACAGGTGGGCAGTCTTTCTCATAAGGACATCTTTCTGTCCTTGTAATGTTGTGATGGATCGGCTCACTCTCAGACATTACCAGATGAAGGCAAATACCAGAGCTGCTCTGGCAAAGAGCAAAACCACCCTTCTCTGTGTATTTGATCTGTGCTTTGCCATTCTAACAGTTGTTCATATAAACTCAGAGTAAAGGAACTGAAAGTAGGAGTGCATTCAGTCTTCTCTGAGTTGTTACGTGCCAGCTTTTTCCTCTTTTTTTTTTTCCCCCCAAATATACATAAACAGTGCAACTGTTTGAATCATGTCTCATGTATGTTCTTTGCCTTCCATTTCCTTCACTCCTAGTCATCAAAATCCTTATGGTTTCCATAGACAGAGTAGATAGAGGGAATCTTCCTCCTCATTATTTCTGATTTTTACCTGCATTTTTTTAACTGGGGCACCAAGGGGCCTAGGTTACCATGTGCTGTGTGTAACAGAAATAAAACAAAGCCACAGGTTTAAGATGAGAGACTAATGCAGCTGATGCCATCTGAAAGCTTCCCTATTCTTTCTAAAAGCAGATTAGATGAGAAATGGCAGAGAGTTATGCTAGGAGGACTTCAGAAGTGACACGTAGATGATGAAGAGGAGATGTTGTCTGGACAGAGAACACTATTGCAGATTTACAGAGATAATTTTACCTGCAGTTGATGTTCTGATAAATATTGAAACACATCTGACCTAAAACAAAACACTTGAAACCAAAGATTGCAGGCAGTCAATTCTCTTTATTAGTCTGGATACTTAAGAAACTTTTACAATATTGTAGAATATGTAGGTATAAGACTAATTTTACACAAATTACTGACTTTGATTTCTATAATGTTATATATTTGTGTACAGTTTTTTGTATTCATGCACCTGTTATCTCCTTTGTTAGGAATTTTGGGAGGGGGTTATCTGTAGATGCATTTATACCAAGAGTAGAAAAAGAGACAGGGAAAGTGGTCTGCAGCACAGTTATGACTGGCAGAACTGCAGTTGGTTTGGTTAAAACCCTGCGTGGATGGATATGCGGTTTTTGAAGATGAGAGTGGTCCTCCAACACGTATTGTTTCATACTTTCTTTAAAGATGGTTTGTGCAGCCTAATTGCTCTTTTGCTCTGTATTTTGATCAAAACGTAGATTTACAGTATTACACCATAGTAGATGGCAGATAAGCCATGTATCGCTTTCTGTACAGTTAAATATTCTTGTTCTTAGTTGTTTATTTTAGAGTTGGCTAGTCCAGCACATCCCCTTGATGGCTATGAATTACATTAACAAGAGCGGTTGCTGATCTGCCTGAGAGTAGGATGTCACTGGGTTGATAACAATTGATTAAATGATCTTGCAGCTTTAGAAGGAGCATGAACTGCAGCCATTCTTTTTAACGTTGCTGCTCCATCTTTGACTGACAACATCATCTTTGTATACTAAGTTTAGTCATGATTTCATTACATATAAGAATGTAAAGGAGATTACGGGGCAAGAATAAGAGCCATCACTGGAATAGAATACCTCTCTTTCATACCTGCCATTTGGGATGAAAAGTCATTATTATATGACTGCTCTTTCCAACCTGTAGAAGAACCTCAAATATGATCATCGCTCCTTCTTGCAACGTGTTGACTTAGTGATTGGAGCCATAGGAGACTCCCAGATGCCTGCTGGATCTCTAACTTCCGCACTTTATGTAGATAGAAACTATGTGTGTATATATATATACACACATATATATACATGCACACAGTGCCTATAATATAGCATCTAAGACTTGAAAACCTCCTTATTCAGGAATTAAAATCCGTGCCTTTTTGAACATCACAATTTTACATTCCTGATTAATTTATATTAATAATACAATGTTTTCATTAAGTAAAGATAACAAATTGTATGCCATTTATGAGTTTATTCTTATAAAATTAAGGTCTTCTAGTTTACCAAAGTAATGCCAAAGGTAGTAATTAAGAGAGAAATAGAATGAAAGTTAAAATATTGACTGTTAAACTTCATTTTAATAATAGGAATGAAAAATGAAGAAGCTTCATTTAGTCTCATACGTCATCTGCATTTTTGAAGTGAGGTAGTTCGTTGTCACCCTATTTATTTCTGTTACAATTTTTATCTTATTCTGATTGTTTACAAGTAGTGTGTGGAAAAATGAGAGGGGTGCTTCAAAAATATGCAGTCATTAAAATCAAGCATTTTGAATGTTACATGTAATATATTTTGCATTATGAATGCTGCCAAACAGTTTGTGTTCAAACGTGTCTAAATGGACTTCTCTTTTTCTTTCTGTTTTTAGGGGCTGAACAATGTGATTGCAATAGACTTTGACTATAGAGAAGAATTCATCTATTGGATTGATTCCAGCAGACCAAATGGCAGTCGCATAAACAGAATGTGTTTAAATGGAAGTGACATCAAGGTAAGTGGGGATTAATAATGTCACTACTAGAATTAAATTTTTTTGAATATTTTGGGAAATGCTCCTCCATGCTTTTAACACAGATGGTGAGGTTTTGTTATATGCATACAAAACCAGAGTGAGCTAGCAAGTCCTAGTAAAAGTTAATTGCATTTGTATCTTATTTGAAGTAGAGATAGGGACTAAGAGGACTGTATTTATGAGCTAAATTTCTTATGACTTAACTGATAGTTGACTGAATTGGCAGTTCAGTGGCGTTTACAGGACACTGAGAGAGTGGGGTGGGGAAGAACTTAATGAAATTCAACAAGGGCAAGTGTAGGGTCTTGCATCTGGGAAAGAAGAAGCCAATGTGTCAGTATAGGTTGGGGACTGACCTGCTGGAGAGCAGTGTAGGGGAAAGGGACCTGGGAGTCTTGGTGGACAGAGGGATGACCATGGGCCAGCCATGTGCCCTGGTGGCCAGGAAGGCCAATGGCATCCTGGGGTGTATTAGAAGGGCTGTGGTCAGTAGGTCAAGGGAGGTGCTCCTCGCCCTCTATTCTGCCTTGGTGAGGCCACATCTGGAGTATTGTGTCCAAGAAGGACAGGGAACTGCTCGAGAGAGTCCAGCGCAGAGCCACAAAGATGATCAAGGGAGTGGAACATCTCCCTTATGAGGAAAGACTGAGGGAGCTGGGTCTCTTTAGCTTGGAGAAGAGGAGGCTGAGGGGGGACCTCATCAATGTGTATAAATATGTCAAGAGTGAGTGTCAGGAAGATGGACCCAGGCTCTTCTCGATGTCATTAAGCAATAGGACAAGGGACAATGGGTCCAAGCTGGAGCATAGGAGGTTCCGTCATAATATAAGGAAAAACTTTTTCACTGTGAGAGTGACCAAGCACTGGAACAGGCTGCCTAGAGAGGTTGTGGAGTCTCCTTCTCTGGAGACATTCAAAACCCGACTGGACACATTTCTGTGTGATGTGCTCTAGGTGGTCCTAGGTGATCTTTCAAGGTCCCTTCCAACCTCTAATATTCTGTGATTCTGTGAAAAAAAGAGGTATTATTAGGTGTTAGCTGTGTAAATAGTGTGATGTATTATTTCTTCATATACAATTTTCTATGGTCTTCAGTTTCTTGGTCTCACGTCTACTACACTCAAAATGAAAATACCTCAATGTCTTTGCTGTGAATAATCCAGGGTAAAACTGCACTCCTGTTTCTGCACAGCCTGTCTGTTTTCCCTCTGTACTGGAATAAGTTCACAAATCCGCTATTAAGCACATATGTTGATGTACATGAACGTTTTTCCAGAATTTGTGATAAGCAGTAAGGAGTTCTTCTTTGCTTATTCTTTTCTGTCTGACCTTCTTAAATAAGGAATTAATGGGCAGTAACATATCCAATGAATTTTGCTCCCTCCTCGTGCACCAGTATGTAATTCAGGGAGAAAATATTTTACTTTTTCATTTGCAGCTTAGTACATGGACTGACACATCCTTGGAGCACACCAACTTTAGTTTTTTTCAGGGTTAAGGTTTGGAACTCACTGGCATCAGTGACCCTTGTTTCCATCCTTCACAGAGAAATACTTGTCCTTAGAACTAAAAACAGATGTGGATAAGCATAAGTTACGGCACTCTGGTTGCACTGGGGTAAAACTAAAATCCCCTGAAAAGATTCTTCCTCCAGAAAGTAGGAGACAGGCAACTCTGGGACTTCAAATCCATTAAATAGTTAAATCATGTTTATTGCATTTAAACATTTTACAAAGCATCCTATTCAGCTTCTTATGCATTATGGATGAATCTGTATCTTGTTAATTTAGGGAATGTTTTCAAAACTTTTATTTCTAATCTCTGTATTTCAAGAAGTACACAAAATTTTTCCAGTCAAAAAGTTGTAATTGCCAGGTGGGAGAGTGCAAAAAACTCCTATAGCTTTCTAATGACGTAATAAGAATTACTTTTTTTTAAAGAAAAAGTTTCAGAAATTTCAACAAACATTAGAAGAAATTCAGGTTGGGGGCCTGGATGGTATTTCTTTTTTTTTTTCGGCATTAATATTTTGCAATTTACAGAAAAAGTGTCATCTTGATGGAGATTTTACTCAAGCAGGATGCAAAATTGAAAGCAAAATTTGTGGAAATAAGTGCATTTGATTTTCATAAGAATTTGTTTTCACTGAAAAACTTTGCCCAGATTTGGCCTCGGAGAGCTAAAAATGTGTGCAAAAATTTTTCAAGAATTATATATTGTAGTTGCCTGGTATTCTGACAGTAATTCTTTATCTGGTGCCAAATGATAACTTTATGTCTCTCTGACTTAGATTTTAATAGATTACCATAGCACATATTCCATAATTGATGTTACAAATAGTTTCCCCGTAAACCTGTTTGTTTGTTTTTTTCATCATGGAAGAGAGTTTTTATGGTTGACAGCCTTTTCCATTGAAGTATTTCTTATTTTATTTCCTTTTTGCTCTATGATTTAATATAAATAAATATACTGTTAGTATGAATTATATTTTTTGATATATTACCTCCAATTTCCTTTTTAGAAGACAGCATCTTTCAGCACACCAACTCTAGCTTTCTTGGTCTGGGAAACCTAATGGCTTCTTATTTTTCTTCTGCATCTTAAGCAACAAGTTCTTCATGTAAATGGTGTTAAAACATTAATACAGTGGTTTGTATATAGTAGTGTAGATTCAGCTTAAATCTGTTATTGCCCGATTCTGTAGTAAGCTGCATTGTGTACATTCAATGTCCCACTGGTGATCCCAGTGACTGCAATAAGTGACCCTCCAAAGGAAAAGTCATCAGAAAAGAGATGAAAGGTTGGATCTGGTACTTAGGGACATGGTTTAGTGGGTAGTAGGTGGTAGGGGGACGGTTGGACTAGATGATCCTTGAGGTCTCTTCCAGCCTTAATGATTCTATGATTCTATGACTGATTGCTTTGGTTGATGTTTCTAGATAGTGTCGCTAAACCACAAAGTTTGCAGAGCTATTCATTTCTACATGAAATGCCCCATGGTACAGTGCAGCAGTTGCTGCAATTACACATTTATAAAACAGTGAAGCTGGTAGTCCTAAGGTAAAAATAAAGTATTTTATTCATATTAAAAAACTGGTGCATGCCTGGATTTAATTTTAAAAAGATTTTATAATGTGATAGATACCATAATAACCTGAAAGGGTGCTTTTACATATTCATAACTATAAAATTAATTTAGTTTCTCATGGTGTCCATTCTTATCTTGAAGGCTTTTCAGTATCTTCAAATGTAAATGAAATTAAAACCGAAATATTCAGTTATACATGATCAGGTTTATGTGTAAAGTTTAGACTCTGTTGCACATGCGTTTAGTAGTGAAGATGACGATAAATTAGAATGTACACTACAATAATAAACTCATTATTAGTAATTAAGAAATGTCAAATATTTTGAAGTATTGCTTTCTCTGATATTTTTTTTTCCTTAGGTTCTAGTTCCACAGACCTCATCAGGACCTAATCAAGAATAGAATAGGTCAGAATAGACCTTATCAGGAATAGAATTTTGAAACCTAGATTAAGCTGGACTCTAATGATTGCGAATATTCAAATGCCACTCAGCACTTTAACATGAAGTACTCCCAGCTAAGCAAAATGGAGTCATACAATCATGATGAGATTTGTAGTCGTGTATATCTAGAGGTGTTTATTCAAGTCTCAGAATTATTCAAGTCATCAAAAACCTTGAGAATAACACATCTCTGTCAGTAGATTGTAGACTTTCCCATAGGTCACTAAATTGCTTCTGTCTTTTAATTTCTTCCTTAATAATGTAGTCCTTTTTAAATTTAAGAAATTCTTAGAAAGTTTGTTTTTCTTCTGCCATATGAATGATGGAAATAAAAGCACAGTATTTACTTTCCCACTAGGTAATCTTTTTCTGTTTGCCTGAGTTGGTTGTCCTTATGATCTATCTGTCATGATGACATATGGTACCACTGTGATATTAAAATTAAATATAGGCCAAAGTAGACTGGTGAGAGAACTGGTGAGGTAATAAGCAGACATGTTTGAGGGCACACTGTGGGGAGAGAAGCCTCATCTCCATTCTCTTCAGTGAAAAATAAACAGAATAATAAAGTGAATAAAAAGTATTTTTTTTTTAAATTAAGACAGGAGGAAAATTTGACAATTAAAATGAAAAATGAAAGATATAAAATTCTTAAAACTTAGTGCCTACTGCAGGGAAGTTGGAAATTTGATATTTACTACATCTTGGTATTCTCCATTCTTTCTTACTGTAAGGAAAATGTCACATTGTCTTAGTTACTTAAGAAGTGTCATTACTTCAGAAGTGTCATTGTTTAACAGGGAGTAATACCTATTCTTCCCATGCGGTGTGTCACTGATTCCTATATCCAACCTCTCAATATACTGGTATTACTAACTCTTGAATTGTTCCTTTTCCTGGTATTTAAATGCATAATGTATGTCAATTTTGCTTTCCTAGGTAGTCCACAATACAGCTGTTCCTAATGCACTGGCTGTCGATTGGATTGGGAAGAATCTCTATTGGTCTGACACTGAAAAGAGAATTATTGAGGTGTCTAAACTCAATGGCTTATACCCTACCGTTCTTGTGAGCAAGAGAGTGAAGTTTCCTAGAGATCTGTCCTTAGATCCTCAAGCTGGGTATGAAGCAGACATTTTGCCGTAATTCATATATTCCTAATTTTATATTTAATTTTTTAAAAAACCCACCAGAATATAGGAAATACTAATTAGTTTTTTATTATCTAACTTTCAGCTACACTGGATATCAGCAGTCTAAAATGCATTACCAAGGTTTACTATATCATCATTACATACAAAATTGGTATAATAGAAAGATGAATGCAGGTCCTAAACCAGGTCTTGTTATATTTACTACTCTGTAAATGTGTTCTTTTGGTAGGAGGAAAGCAGCTATTTCAAAAAATATCCCTATCAAATAACAAAAGTTTCATATTGCACGAAGACAATTCTTACGTTTTGTTTCCTTTATTCACTGAACTGTTTTGTTTGCACTCTCTTTGGTGTTCAATACTTTCAAAAATAATTTAGGCCATTTAATTACCAGCTACTTGAAGGCTTTTCCCTGATAGTTTTTGCATGTTAATCAGAGTGAAAATGTTTAGTCCCACAGAATTTGAAGATAGTTTTTTTTTTCCCTTTTTTACGCTATAAAAATCAAAGTTTTGATTTTTCAGACAAGACTAATAACTGAACTGATTATTGTGATACACGGGTTTTATTTTATTTTGGGAGACGAAGTTTCTATTTGATGAAAACCAAATCGATATTAGAGAGACTCAAATAAACCACCTAGTCATTTCATGTCATCTTCTAATTCAGGTGATAGAAGAAGAAAGATTTTATATTCTAGAAACAGAAAATGCATCAAAACCTTGAGGCATTTCCTATTTACGTGACAATATGTGTAATGCCACGTTGGAGCCGTTGGTCACTGGGTCTGTATGGCTCAATATGCAGTTAACGCCTCATGAACAGAAGCCTCTTAATTCACCAGAAAACCATCTTCTAGGTTAAAACTATGCAGTAAAGCATCAGTGTACATTGAATTGAAAGTCATTAAAACCTGGTGTACTTATAACCAAATGAATTCTCTTACATAAATATTTGTGGCATATAATCTTTAAGAAAAATAATACTTCTGAATAGTACTACTTAAATTATTATCTAGACCCTGAATAAATTAAAAAAAGACCATGGAAAGTTTGCCTCATGTCTTTTCAAATCTGAATTCCATATATAATGCATTCTGGTTTGTGGAACATTAGGATACATCTGTGTAAATCGGATGAATAAAGCTATTGTAGTGTCTTGTAATACTCCTGTAGGATCATGGCCAATTGATGGTTCTTTTCCATCTCTAAATCCTAAGGCTCAAGTAATCATCTCAAGTGTCAGTGACAGGAGAAAATTGTTGTGTTGGTCTGGACTCTACCTAAACAAAGAAAAGCAATATATTGCCTAGCTAAGAAATGCAACCCATCTACTTTACTATTTTTAAGAGAAAAGCCCTTTTCTACCAGTTCTTAGAACTAGCATTGAATTTTTTGTAGCTACCCTTTCTTCCCTGTAAAATTTGTCAGGGAAGGTGTAGATATTTTTAAAATATATTCAAGATACCAATACATGGTATCTCTCTCTGATTACCTGGAAATCCATACAGTGGATGCAAAAGTTTGTGCAGAGAGTCTTGGTCTTTCAGGAAGGTTTAGATATACACAGGCATAATAAACTTACTGTGCTCCTGCTCAGTGCAAAGTATGTGTACAGACCTGGCCGTGTGAGGCCAAGCTCTTTTTTTTTTTCCCTTAAATAGATATATTTGTTTATTTTAATATGGAAAGTCGCTAGAAGTAAAAACTGTGTTTGCATTTCAAATTCGTTGTTTGAAATAGTATTAAATGTATTATTTTTTTCTCACAGGTGAGAAATGCTAAATCAACTATGCTCCTGGTACCATACAATAGTAATGGTGCTTCCAAAGAAAAAGTTTTCTGTTGGAGTCAGTGGAAAGTTCCCTTTCTCCACTGCTTATGTGGAGCAGGCTCAGTGCCAACTGTGTTTTGTAGGATACCTGTAACTGCTCTTGGGGCCACCATTTTCTCCCACACACAGACATTATTCCGGATATTCTAGGTGGCTACTTAAGAACATGAACTGCATCTGGGTTTTTGAGAGCCTGTCCAAAGCCTGTAAAGTAGAGGCATATCAGCTTCCCAGATGGAAAGATCTGTCCTGAGGTTCTGAGTAATGGTATACAACAGTAGCAACGTGCATCCATGTACCAAATAATAGGAGTTTTTTTCTTTGTTTAAAAAAACCACACACCCCACCCCCCACCCCCAAAAAAAAAACCCAAAACCCCAACACCCGTGCTCTGTATATGCTAAATAGCATATTGAGGAGAAAATTGCCACTCAACTTTCCAACTGTTCTAATGTTTTGGAACTAGTTCTTGAAGTAAAATAATTTGTATCATATTGCTATTAAGAACAAAATAAGGTTTTATAATATGTATTTTTTTAAAAAGTAACTGTAATACAATATTCCTCATAAGTTTAGTAGTGATACCATTTTTGCAGGATATGAGATTCACTGAGTCCCATCTGGGTGGTACTTCAAATTCTAAGGTAGCAAGACTAAGCGATTTAAATGCACGTTATACTAATCCATAGTTAACTTGATTGAAATCACATCAAACATGATGATTTGGCTATTCAATCCCTTTACATTTAGCACACATATTTACAGATGGGTCCAGAAAACTCCAAGAATCTATCTGAAAACTGGAAACTTTATAATTACTGATTCATTCTTGAGATCAACTAAATAAATTAATTATTTATTATTATTATTATTTCCGCATCTCTAAAAGAAGCATCTGTTGTCTTTTGTTTTCTAGATACTTGTACTGGATTGATTGCTGTGAGTATCCTCACATTGGCCGTGTTGGTATGGATGGCTCCAGTCAAACAGTTGTCATAGAAACACAGATATCGAGACCTATGGCTCTTACAATAGATTATGTCAACCATAGGCTGTATTGGGCTGATGAAAACCATATTGAGTTTTCTGACATGGATGGATCTCACAGACATAAAGGTTGGTCAGCAACTTTTTTGGGGTTTTGTTTGTTTGTTTGTTTTTCTTGATCATTTTTAAATTGAAGATGCTGTGCATGTTGTGTATAATAATGTAAAAACAGTACTTTAAACCATTTTTGTAACCTTTTCTGATACTTTTTTTCCTTTTAATCAATATTTTAAAAGTTGCTTTTCATATTCCTTCTCTGTTATGCATATGAATCACTTTTAAACATGCAGTAATACGTGCCCATGGAAAAAATGTCAAATGGAAACAGAAAAGCTAGGAGCAGACAGCAATCAGAGGCTGCCCTGTCAATTCTGTTCTTTAGTGTATATTTGCAACATGTGTTCTCCACCAAGTTACAAAGCAAGTGGCATTTGGCTGTTAAAGGGGAAGGGATATGTACTGTGTGCCTTTTCTCCAGCCTCAGAAAGCCTGGAAGTGCCCAGTAGCCTGCTCAGCATGAGTCAGTAAGGGGACCAGTATTGCAAATGTAATTTGGGGCTTTGTTGGTAGATGGGTAAATTAATTAACTTTTGAAATAGTTATGTAAAGAAGTAATCTTTATCCCTGTGTTCTGCTTCTCACCTGACAGATAATTAAAAAGTTGGTATCTTTTATCTATAATGTTTAAAAAAAAAAATACACTATGATGAATAGTTCTCATATTCCGAATGGTATAATTAAAGATCTTTCTTTTTTATTCAGATATATGAAATAATCAGTGTCGGTGTGTTGGGGATTCTTTTGGGTTGTTGGTTTGGTTGGGGTTTTTTTGAGATGAAACTGTTATTTGAACTCCTCCACAAGCTTTACCTGAACCTCAGAACTGCTGCTGTCCTGGTAAAGCTTCATGCATTTGGGCTTAGGCTTTTATCTCATACTGCGTGCCTCCAGGTTTTCTCCAAACCCGAGTTCATGAAATAACTACTTTATTTTCAGATTGAAGCTTTGCTGTGAAATCAAACGAACAAACAAAAATTTTCCAGCCCTTTTATTTGTGAATAGTAAGTTATAAATAGATAATGAACACTTCAATGACAGTTGCTTGAGATGTTAGACTGAAGAGACTACAGCAATAGCTCTGAGAGCTGTAAGCATTCCCATTAATCCCAGCATTAACTTCCACGGTTTCTGTAATGAACACAGGACAGTCGTAACCTGCTCACCTAAGCAGCACTTGCCCAGACGTACCCCCGAGTGCCGGCTGGATTCCTGCTGACAGCCTATTTTTCTGACAGATGAAGCAAAGCTCCGTACTCCTCTTGAAGTTATTCCCTGTGCTGCTCTCCTGCTATTTTGTTCTCATACAATATCCTCTTACTCTTCTTTCCAGATCTTTCAAAGGAAAAAAATAAATAATGGCCAACGTGTCTCTCTTAGCCCTCGCCTGACTGCAGTGGTCAAACCTTACTCAGTTTTTGCTTTCAGTCTGAAAATTTCAGGATTTTTCTTTCTCAGCAAAGATCCACCTGTCACTAAATTTCAGAAGATATCTGCAAAATTCCAGTCATGCTGTCTCCAGCCTGTGTATTTCTTGTGCCCGAGTGGGTGAAATCAGATTCAAATGCTTTTATATTCACAGAGTTAATGTCTTCCCCAAGGATATGTGAACCTAGAGAAGACAAAAATTTGTCACAAAGCCACAGCTGTTCCCCATGAAGAGCAGTGTTTCATACAACAAATTCCCATCCAACAGAGCACCACCACTGCTAGTTTTAGACAGTTGAATGCGTTCAAGGAGCATGTCTGACTCTCTAGGTATCACAGTGAAATTGTTAGAAGTCAGGTATTACTGGACATTCTGTAGCCCTTTGTGCCCGATACTTTCACCATTTAATTTTGTGAATGGAATTTTATAGAGCTTTGGTACCAGTTAAGTACCTCAGGCAAGCTTCAAAAGTTACAGTGGCTTTGTTTAAACCTGGTATCATACTACTTTTGAGGACACGGCTGTTTTAAGTACAGATGATACATAAATATTCGAGCAATAAAAACATGCTTTAGGAGAAAGATCCGGAGGTATTTAAATTATGCAGGAGGATGATTTTTTTCCTTAGCTGATGCTGTTTGTCACTTTTTATTGTCAGGATCTTCACTCAAAATGTGATTATCAAACCAAAATCAAGTTGTGGAAAAGTTTCTGTGGATTTAGCAAAGAAGTGATAGAATTCCTGGTGTCCGAAATGAATGAAAGATGCCTATAGGCTCCAAAGGGTACTTTGAGAATTTTACAAAGCTCCTACATAATGATCAATCTGTCTTTAATCAGAATCTTTTCCCCGCCTCCCCCCTTCTCCTGGAACAAACTACCAAATAAATTTTGCATGTCTTCTTGTTTCAGCACAAGACTAGAAATACTTCTGGAAGATAAAACTTAACCACTGCAAGTTAATTGTCTTAACAAGGGAAACTTGGGGAAGTTTAGTGGTTAGGATTTAGAGGAAGTGAAAGTGATTCTTTTTAGCTTTCAGATATGAGAAACTATAATCCATGTTGATAAGCACTTAAATAAGAAAGATCAGTTTCACGTCTTGTGATAAATGTTTCTTGAAGATGTATTGTTCACATGGATTTCATGGTCCATTTTCCTTTGTCATTTTGAGACACTTTGTATTGTCAAAGTTAACTAAGGGTTGGTTGAGTTTATTCTATCCTTTGTGTTTTCAAACGGAGAAGGATAAAGGCACAGACACAGTGACCATAAAATACATACACATGGAGAAGAGGAAAAAGTCTAAATGGGAATCATGTGGGTGATGCATTTTGAGGGGCTAGTTATCATAAGCTAAGTGTGTGTTCACCTACTTCTGTGACCTTTGAGGATAAGGCTAGCTTGCTGAGATTTTTCTGAGAGTATGGATTTTTTTGATCTTAAATTACCTATTACAAAATGTATCAGAAAATGCCACAGAGATTTAACAAGACCCAGCAAATAAGTATCTTGTCAGAATGGGTGGATCTTGTATCATAAAGAGATATTATTGTATGTGATAGGTTGCAGTGTTCTGCCCTAGGTACTTCTTGAGGACAAACAACAATCATAAGCTAATTATTGACATGCTACATGTTAAACTAGGGAGGGTTTATTCTGTGCAATGGGAGTTTATATGTATTTTGGAAATTTAGATCTTCGTATTAACACTTTTGCAAGTTAGTTTGTTTTGGGTTGGGGTTTTTTTTCCCTTTCATTCTTATGACTCTTAAAGATTTTTCAGGAAAAGAGAACGTCTGCTGTTTTTCTCTTGTAAAATTCCTCTGCATTTCAAGAGAGAAATGGGCTTTTATAATTGTCAAGAGAGTCCTAGTAAGAACTTTGAAAACATCCTAACTAGGCCAGAAATCTTACAGTACTTGGGAGCTGCTCTTGGCACTAGGGGCAGCAATGACCTTGCTTATCTATTTGAAGTTTAATGCTTGATTATGTAAACTGTCTTTACAGCTTAGCCAATTTAGCGCTGCAGCATTCACAAATGTTATGTGAAGTAAATGATTAAGCAAGCATTGAAGCACTAATCTGGCTAAGCACTAAGCTGGTTTACTTCTGTGAGCTTTAAGAAAAAATAACACATTTAAGAATTTGTCAGACTTAACAACTGCTTTTGGTTCCCACTGCCCAGAGGAGACGCAAGCTTCACAGTTCCCTAGGTATCTGATTGCCTCATGCAGGCTTTTCTATCCTTCAGAGCTCTTAAAACCCAGAGGTGCCTACTATTTTCTCATTTTGCTCTTTGAAGATGAGAATTCAGTATAATGAAACTATAAAAGTAGAATCTGATAGTTCAGTTTAGGAAGTACAGAAGCTTCTCCGAGCTGAGATCAGTCCTTAACTGTGTCGAGTTCTGTAAAAACAGAAGTTGAGCACTTTGTTGCTTCATCTTACCGGGGCATGAACATTAAACAACGAAAAAGTATTGAACCTTAAATGAATTGAGTATTTGTAAATGACTTCTTTAGCTGTAATATAGTTGACAGAGAGAGACTATCCTATAGTTTCCAATGGATTCCCCCATATCTCAATTTGGAAAAAACCCTTTTCTTCAGAATTGGCTTCTGCATGAGTGTTTACAAACTTCAGAATTTATGTACATAGAGGCAACTTTTAAAGTATAAAAGGTTTTGGAGGTTATAATATTTTTTCAGTTTTAGCCCTGTAATTTCAAAAATTGATAATTGTAAGGGCTTTATAGGTAGAAAATGAGTATTTGTGTCCGAACTCTGCCACCAAAATTTTATAAAAGAGTAAATCTAGTTATTTATTAAATTGTGCTGATGTAAAAGTAATCTAAGAGATTACAGAAACCAATTCCTTCTGGATTTCTACTGCAGATTTCATAGCCCAAAAATCAGAGAGGTCTAAAAAGAGGGCTTCTCACAGCAGATGACAAATCAATGGTAGTTCTGATACTGCAACAATTTTTCCCAATTTTTGAGAAGTCTATAGAATTACTCATTATAGCCACATCTGATAGCACAAATTGGTAATTGCTTCACCTCCACTATTGCATTCTAGATTCAGTTTTCATAATTATTCAGATAAAATTCTCCAATTCATATGTCTTCCTAAATCTGAGTATTTTATTTTATTGTATTCTATCTCTTTTAAAGGATAATACGCAGAGTCACCTATATTAAAGGCAATTCACACAGTTACATTACTCTAAGGTTCCACAGTCTCCAGTTTGTGGAGCCCAGTTTATGAAGATTGCCAACAGGTTGGTTTCTGTATCTTCCACTGTTCCTGTCATAATATGTCCAAGTTTGATTAGATTACAAACTAAAAAAATAATTTTTCTACATGATCTTTGCAAACTTGGCAGACATCCACTGGTAAAGTCTGTGAAGGTTCCGTATGAGCTGGACGTGCTCCATCTCAAATTTTAAGGGATGGGCATTTTTTTCCACGCAGTTGTTTCTGTCAGAAAGCAACCAGAACAGAGAACTTAAAAATGAAGTTTTTCTTGTCTCGCAGCATCTCCCCGTGTTCATATGAAAGCAAAAAAATTAAAAAAATAAAAGGAAGGCAAGGGGTGTCCTCCCCTTTTTGATGAAGAAAGTTGCAGTGCGTTGAACTGGTCCTGTAGTTGCGGTAGAAAATAAATGAGATAAACCAAAGGCGCTGAGCAGTTTATGTGCTCATAGTTGGATGATGGAAGGAGGTAATCTGGGCAGGAGTATGGAGAGGCAAAGATGAAGGAAGGAATAGCCTGGGGGGCAGAGTGGGGATGAATAATGAAACCAGCAGCAAGACACTGGTCTAAGGTGTAGGGGCTGCTGGGCATGTAAATGGGCTCTATAAAATTGAAAAGGAACTAAAGAATCTTTGAAACTCGCTAGGGCACTCTGAGTAATTCTACTTGAATGGTGACTTGTACATATTTGAGAATAACTTCATTGCTGCTGTGACAGCATGCTACTCTGTACAACTACAGGGTAACTGACATGTAAACTACTGCTTACAGTGAAATTTAAAAGGAAAAAAAAACCAACATATTTTTACATAGAACAGTAAAATGTCTGGCCTTTAGTCTAGGTTTGATCAACTGATTTTATATAGGCAGATTTCATCATACTCATCTCTTCTCATGGTATCATTATAAGTTATGTGCAATAGTCAGCTTTAATACTACAGATACTACCACTTAATGCTAGGATCTGTACCTTCCATACTTAACCCAGTACACATGTGTGATGCAGAGACAAATATGTAGGCATGCACATGTTGTTATTGAAAAATGTCAGTAATATCATTCTAAAAGTGTATTCTTTATTTTTGTCTTTTTTTTCTCTCTCTGTGAAACATGGCTTCAGTTACTGGAATTAATGTACATACTATTTGAAAAACATGTTTTCTGTTCATTGGGTTTGACAGGTTTGTTTTTTTAAACAAAGTGTTAATATAGTAAAAGTAATAATGATTATAAGATGTCTGATCTTTTAAAAAAATAGTGGTTTAATGTAATATACTTAAATTTAATTACATCTATCAAATTACATACTTTTTCACAAGCCTAATAGACATAATCTTATTGTCATTATTCATTATTAATTTCATTGTCTCAGCACTTCAAATCCTTTATCAAAAGGAGCAAGTACCAGGAGAATTACAGAAATTAAAAAATATTGTGACACAGTAAATATTTTTTTACAAGTTGAATGTAAAAGGAGGCAGAAATGGATATAAGCGAGTTCAGATGGGCTGGTAGTTTCAGCAGAAGACAGGATCAGCAATTTCTGAGGTTATTTGATTTTGTAGGTATAATGGCTATTTTCTTATTGAGTGTTGTTCTTGAATTAGTTTCTCTTTGGAAGACTTTTAATTCTTCTTAAGATTTTTATCACTGGTTGTGTTTGGATCAAGATATCAGTAGGCTTTTTATTTTTATTTTCTTGAAGTTCAGGAAATCGAGAGTTTCAGAGAGTGGAATGCAACATGTTTAAAGAAAGGTTGGATCTGGTACTTAAGGACATGGTTTAGTGGGTAATAGGTGGTAGGGGGACGGTTGGACTAGATGATCCTTGAGGTCTTTTCCAACCTTAATGATCCTATGATTCTATAATATAGCCTGTTGGGTTTGGGTTTTTTTCCTAAACAGAAACTGCTCTAATGCCACAGTAAGGGAAGAAGGTAATCTAAATGGTGCTTAACAGCAATTAATCACCCTTAGCAGTTAGTTACCAGCACTGGAACTCTTTACTTGGTGAAGGCGTTTTTGGGAAAAGCACGATAGGAACTTTCACCCTTTCTCTTCTTGTAGACTGCACAAGTGCAGAGCAAGGTTGCAGTCCCTTCTTTCAGCAAAGGAGAGGGACAGATCTCTTTCTATCTCCAAACTGATCAGCCAGCTTCAACTTGAACAGGAGCCAGACACCAAACGAAGTCTAACCTTGGTGGACATGATAGAATACAGGTATTTTTGTAGTGTTTATTGGTTAGAAGAAGTAAGCTTTTGTCCTTTTTAAGGACACTTGTTCTTGACACGTGCATTTTACCAGCTGCCAATGAGACTTTCTTTTTTTGAAAAAAAAAGAATTCATTTTAGTTAGAGTATTTGCTTTTCCTTTTAGAAATTTTTGTGTTTCAATAAGAGCTGAGTGAGACTGGGCTTCACTTTGTCTGTATGGCTTCTTCAGTAAGCGTATTTTGTAGTTAAGAAGTCCTAGGTGGCATGATTTTCACCCCTGAAATCACACAAACATTTTTTATGCTTAAGTAGAGGTACACAGAAAATATAAGGGAAACTAAGCTCACATAAGAGAGAAGTAGACATTTTTATCACAGATATGACTTACAGCATATGAATTCCTATTCTTTGATCAAAATTAGTACAAAATGCAGGGGGGAGAGAGAGAGAGACACCGTACATTTTAAATCTGTGCATGATTCTCATCTGTCTACCTAATCATATTTCATCTTATGGAGATATGTGGCTCTTCTTCCCTTAAGTTCATGGGGCACTTTATCTCCCTTTAGTATGTTATCTATTGTCATTTTTATTTGTGTTCAAGTATCTAATAATTTTTATTTTCCTCTGCTTTTGATCTGTTGCAAGACTCCCCCTTTTTCTCTTTTACTACCCACCTGGATTTCTTCCTCTTATTTTCTGCAGCTTTCTGATAGGCCTGTGCATTCCTTCCCTTTTCCACCTTCTCATCACATTTCTCACCTTCATGTTTTTGGTCAAGCAGGGTTTGGAATTGGCATTCAGAGTAACAGAATCTGTGATTTATGTATAAAAATAAACCCCAGTAGAGGTGACAGTAGAAGGCCTGTTAGAAAAGGGGGCATTGCAAGGGACTCGCCCATCTCTGGTAGGAGGTAGCTGTGGTAGGAAAAGGAATCACAAAAGCAGATTTCAGGTGTGGTTTTTCCTCAGAAATTACTTAGGGTGGTGATTTTGCATTCCATGATTTTTGTCCCTCATAATTGTTGAGTAAGCTGTTGAATATGCCCCCCATAATGCATTTGATAACACAAATAAAAGCAGCAGCGTCTTGAAAGTTGAAGTATCAGTTTGAATTAGTAAGATTCTGTTCCTGCCACGAAGTAAAGCATTTTTTACTCCTCTATCACACATAGTATATGTTGCAGTACATAAAACTGTAGGGACCTTGAGTCACGGAAATAACTATTTGGGACTTGGTGGAAGCCGTCAGCTGAGTAGTACTGTTCAGGCAAGGGTTTATGGACGGGGCTAAAGGCACTTCCCCCCTCTTCCCTTGCACCATAGCAGCGGCCCGTTGTGCCCGCCCGTGGTGACGGAGTCTGAGTCCTGTGGTGGCTGGGCAGTTACCCCTTTTCTGATTGAGCTGCGCTGCAATTAGAGTTGAGGTTTCTTCATCTGAGAGAAAAGTAATATGCATGGATTGCAAGGGATTATTTAGAGATGGGATGTTCTAACAAGGAGGGGGTAAAAAAAGCACGTGTAGTAAGTACTGATTTAGTAAAATACAGACTGCTAGAGCTGTATCCACTGGGTCATTGGTCTGCAGGGGGGGTGTTATTCTCGCTGAATGTTTTGAGATATGGACTGAGCTTCAGTTTACTTCAACCAATTTTTGAAGCTTTCAGAGATGCTGTAGGGTGACATTGTTATGAAAAACCTTAAAAGAAAAAAAGATTATATCGAATACATAGGTAAGTCTGGAAAGTAATTAATACCAAGTGAGTGCAATTCTCCTGGCTGTGTGTTAAAATATGGCTATTTAAATTCTCCATGAATTCACTAGTGGAGATGTGACCCTCGTGATGGTGTAATGTAATTTTTTTGTTTAACAGAACATATTACTTTCTTACTAATGGACTGTCAAACAGACATCTTGATTAAATGTTTTCAAATAAGTGATGCAAGGGAAGCAGAGCTACTTATCGGTTATGACTAACCTGGTTTTACTTTGAATTTGCAGAAAGTACTCAATTTTCACATGTCCTTGCAAAAGAAAGGAGAGCAATTAGTCTCGCTTTCCTTGTTTAAAACTGTGATTTACACCATAATGTATGCTGTGAGGTTAGAAATTAGTACTGCAACACTTAACTAATGTATGTCATTTATGAAGAGGTAGATCAGTCATGCAGCTAAGGTACTCTTGAAGTTAAAGGAAAGACTGAAGAAAGAAAGTGGGTGTTTCTTCTACTACCTACCTTTATTATAAATCAATAGCTGCCACTGCCTGAAATTTTGGAAAGCTTAAAACGCTGATGTCCTCAAAGGCAAAGAATAAAAAGCATGAGAGACTATTTACTGTTCCATCAAAAAATAAGATGTAAAAATTCCCTCACAGTTTTGTGTTCCTTTTGTTTTTGGTCATTCATAGTTGGTGTGTACTGTAGTTTTTATAACCTATTACATGTCAACAGTTCTGATGTGCCAATCTTTGTAATATACTAAAAGTTAAAGAAAAATAATATTGCGCTATGATAGAGCTATTCCTCAGACAGTGAAGTAAATCAGAATCAGTTTCCATTGAATGCCTCTTTTTGGTGACTTCTCTCAGTCTTTACAGATGTATAAACTGGAAAAAAAGACATTGAGTTTTATTGTCAAATTAGAATAATTTTTATAAGAATTTTATAAAATAAGAATATTCTTATTCTGTAACAATTTTTATATTTTTGTGGTCAACTTAGAATTTTTGTAAGAAATAGTTGCATCCATTGGTACACTGTGTTTTACTTTAGATATTTTTTATTTACATTTATTTATTTGTACTATTTTATTTAACGCAGTCCCTTGATTGCTTCCTTGATTGATTTTTTTAATAACTTTAAGTTTCATACTCACAACAGAATACCTGTAGCTTTTACAGCTATAAAGAGTACAAGCTTCTGAAAGAATTTGGTCAAGGTTGTGTTGAACATTACTTAAAGAAAAGTTGACTGTAATGCAGAAGCCCATAAAAATTATTAAGTCACTTGGAAATCAGAAACAGTGGCAGGACAAACTACAACCCTGATCTGCAAGTGTTTACACTATTGGGAGTGTGGTAATAATGGAAAATTCAGCTTTTAGAAACAGATACACTCTGTCATACTGCTTTTAAAGAACATAAAAAGAGTATATTTCACATTGTGTTTGATATTATGGGTTTGTTTTTAAGATAATAGGAATATTCAAGCTTCTACAGAATTGGGTTTAAACAAAAGTAAAAGAAAAATATACTTGAGTCAATGAACAGTTTTCTGAAATGCAGTGCTCTACCTGTAGTAATTAACATTTTATTTCACACGTCTAACTTAGCTTCCCTATTAATAAGGTGTGATGACGTAATTCAGACAGTATATGTTACTCTCCTGAATCTTCTTTAGTTCATGAATATAAAATTTCATCTGGGCTCTGATGTGTGCATAATCTGTGGAAGTTAGGATAAATGTTATGGCAACCCACAGACATACACAGAAACATACATTTATAGTCAGGGTATGGTATTTACTTGTAATTCCTGCATGGCCGAATAGAGGATGACTGCTACACATATTTTTTTGTTGGTGGGAAATAATGGAGACGACTAAATCAAAAGTAATTTTCCTGTGTAAATCCTCTTCATGTGCATAAAGACTTTTACATGCCCATTTATTCTCATTTCAATCTTAACTATGATGAGAATAAGAGAAAAAAGACAAAGAAAAAAAGCACATTTATTTTATTTAGAAAGACTGGAGCGGTACCTTTGGCATCTTTAATTTGATGTCTAAAATAGCAGCAAAAGTCACAATTTAGATGAACAGGTATTTTTCCAGAACTCAAACAGAAGTAAAACAAATAGCTTTATGGATAGCTCCAGGGTTTCGCTCAGAGTAGCCGTTTCTCTTTCTGCTGTTCCTTCCTGCTTCTTCTGTCAGCCTGGTTTGTGTTTCTCATTAGAAACTGCCCTTTAAGATCAGTGGGGAATTTCCTGCAGTTTTGCAGATGTACCTAAAATTCCTGCTTGTCTTGTAATTTTTGTACTGTGGCACAATCATATAACTTACAGGCTACAAGAAAACTTTCAATAACAAATGCTTGTAATCTACCTAAACCAAAAAGTGCTGAGTTTAATATATCTAAGTCTCTGTTTATAAAAATGGCACAGTGGATTGTGCCCAGATGTACTCAGAATCCTATGGTAAATATAATAGCACAGTAAAGCAATCAAATGACATAAATTCAATGACATAACTAACTGCAGAGAATGGCAACAGAGGAAGTCAGCATGAGTCCAGTTTTTCAGAGATCTGCTGAAATACTGGATAGTGATTCTAACCAGAAGGTGTGTCTTTTACAGAGCATGCATGCATGTGGACCTTGATGAATTAACACTTTTGAAATAATTAAGAATTATAATTTCCTTTTTCCAAATGACATGAGTGTGTAAATTCTATGCTTCTTTAATTAATTATAGTAATCGGGAGGCAAGCATAATATGTTACAATTAGTATTCTCAATTAATATTTATACTAAAGCATTTTAAACATCATTCATTTTTGAAAATTAAATTTAGATATACATGCCTTTTCTGAAACAGTATAAAGTTGAATTCATCATTAGCAAAGATGCATGCAGATCTTAAGGAATGTCTCAAGAAGATTCAAGGAAAATTCTCCCCCTGGAAAGGGGCAGCCCTGGCTGTATGTACAAACTGGGCAATGAGACGCTGGAGAGCAGCCGTGCTGAGAGGGACTTGGGAGTCTTGGTCGACAGCAAGTTGAACATGAGCCAACAGAGTGCCCAGGCTACCAGGAAGGCCAACTGTGTCCTAGGGAGCATCAAGCACGGCATTGCCAGCAGGTCCAGGGACGGGATTGTCCCACTTTAGACTGCACTGGGGCGGCCTCACCTTGAGTGCTGGGTGCAGTTTTGGGCACCACAGCACAAAAAGGACATAAAACTATTGGAGAGTGTCCAAAGGAGAGCAAAAAAGGTGGGGAAGGGTCTAGAGGGGAAGACATATGAGGAGAAGCTGAAGACCCTGGGCTTGTTCAGCCTGGAGAAGAGGAGGCTGAGGGCAGACCTCATGATGGCCTACTGCATCCTCAGGAGGAGGGGGCAAAGGGGCAGGCGCTGATCTCCTCCCTCTGGTCACAGTGATAGAACCCCAGGGAATGGCATGGAGCTGCCACAGGGGGAGGGTTAGGTTGGAGGTCAGGAAAAGGTTCTTCCCCCAGAGGGTGGTGGGGCCCTGGAACAGGCTTCCAGGGCAGGGGTCACCACCCTGAGCCTGGCTGAGTTCAGGCAGCGTCTGGCCAACGTTCTCAGTCATCTGCTTTGACTGGGCTGGTCCTGTGTGGAGCCAGGAGTTGGTCTTGATGATCCTTATGGGTCCCTCCCAACTCGGGACATTCTATGATTCTGTGAAATCATCCATGTTAAGCAAAAGAACATTAAAAAATGTTCACTCCAGAGCAGGGTAGGGATAAAATTAATATGCAAGTAGTTGGTCTAATTAGGTGATAATACATATAGGTCTTCCAGTGGACAAACCCTGCTCTAGCCTTTGGGTATTTTCCTGAATCTAGGAGTTTTTTCTAGTAGTTTATTCTGTTAAAACCAGTGGTAAGAAAATGAGGGGAAAGAGGAAAGAAGAAAAAGAATCAGCGTAATGGAAATAGCTGTGCTTATATTTTCTGTGTTCTTACTTTTTTGTACTTGGTTTGTTACTTTGGTGGAAAAACTGAAAGTAATGCTACCTCAATTCTTTCCTTCGTCCCTCAGAGGAACAGTACAGCAACAATCGCCGTGGGGGAGGGATTCGCTTCTACTTTGTAGACGCCCTTTTCACAAGTGATTCTACAAATACGGGAAATTATAGGAGCTTTTCTTGGGAGTACTGTATTATGTAAGGAACCATATCCAAGTTGCCAACATAATAAATACCAAAATTAATTTTTTGGGGTTTTTTTTGCATTTAGACTGATTTTCCTAGAAATGTTATGAAGCTCTTTAAATGAATATCAGACTGTTACTTCAGTGTGATGGCTATGGTATATTCAAACATACAAGAAGGGAGGTTTCCTTCACCAGAAGGCAACATAGCCAACACTGGAGTGCGCTGTCGGCAAGACTATTGTATACACAAGCGAATTTGCTGAGTTGTCATTCCATATACTCGGTATTGGTCATCAGTTGTCAGGAAAGTATGGAATGCTCCAACTGGAATTTGAGATCTTTCAACTCTATTTAAGCACACTCCAGGTAGAAAGATAAAGCTATTTTCATCTAAGAAAACAAGGTAAAGGTGCTAAGGATATACTGGTTGAAATTGGCAGTCTCAGCTGCTCTGATTTGCTGTTTCAGTTTTTAGAGTGATTCAGTGATAAAAGATTATAATTTACAAATTGACCATTGCAGCCAGATATTCCCCTGTGACATTTATGATTACAGCTATATACATTGAAAAAAACCAAACCAAAACAAAAACCTCAAAAAACCCCCAAACCATAAAACCCCCACAAGTGGTGTTCAGTTTACGTTCACTGAGAACAAATAGATTAAAGAGCGTATAGTAGAATAAAAGATGTTCCAAAGGTTTTTGTCCTTCTGTCCTTTTTAAAATGATCTTGATTCATAATCTTGTGATATTGTAACAATGGGGTGTTATCATCACTTTGTGGTTTGGTTTTTTTTAAATTGCATGGTTGGTTATGCTAGGGATTAAGCAATAAACCTTCTTACTGCTTTGTTTATTTTAATGCGAAACTTTTTTTTTCCCAGAGTCTCTTGTCAGGATATTTTGCCAAAATAAAATGCTATTAATTGCCTTAAAGGTTATTAAGCACGTGCATCTGGAGATGTATACCTTGCATTTTGGGTGTTTTGTAACAACTTTTATTCCTCTAAGACTGTAAATTAATGTTGGCCTTCTGTAAAGAGTAGGCTACATTATATTTATGTTATATACTACTTTAAAACTTGACATGTCATTGGGTTAGAGTCTGGAGGTGATTCTTGTTAACTGAAATTCTTTCATTTCCTTAACACTGATTGGGCCAACTAATTCTAAGACAGCAGAGCTCGCACCCCATCCATCTTTATCGTAACTGGTAATAAAGAACCCTCTAGGCTTGACATACTGTCATGACAATTATTCTCAAGACATTATATAGCAGTTGTATCTGTCAACTCATACAGTATGGAATATTTTAACTGGCAGACTTCCAAGAGTGAACATTAATCTTAGCATCTCTTCTTACAGTCCCTAATCAAGATATTCCAGGGGTGATTGCACTAACATTGTTTGAAGACTACATCTACTGGACAGATGGGAAAACCAAATCACTCAACCGTGCCCACAAAACCTCTGGATCAGACAGACTATCACTGATTAACTCATGGCATACCATAACAGACATCCAGGTGTATCATTCTTATAGGCAGCCTGATGGTAATTATTCTGTCTCTGCTTTCCATACAGCACATTGATGTATTTCACTCAGTAGCCAGTTCCTGAGTTAATGGAAGCTCGTTTATCTGCAGTGATTTATTTTTATTTCTGTTTTGTGTCAAATCGTAGAAGTTTTGAAATTAGCATTCTTAAACATAAGTCTGTGATTAATGTTCTAAGTATATCTGGTATTAAATAGATGTGATATGTCTTGTTTGCTGGCAAGATCCCAATTTGGGTGCTTAAAAATTAACCCAGATACTGACTGGAAGTACAGAACTGTTAAGGTGCATTGCAGCACAAGTTACTAGTTATCAAGATAGGAACGGTGTGTTATGAAAACATTTAACCTTATTATTTTAAAAATAAGACAGTGTTAATAATACAGAAGAATACTGTTATCTAGAAACTTTTTGGACTGAGGGAATGTCAGAGAATGTAGGCATCGCGATTGTGTCTGATCTCCTGATGCCTCTGTATTTGAATTGTAAATGAGTACAATTTGGCACTTGACCTAGATAAGCTAATTTTTTGTCTCATTATTAAAAAAAAAACCCCACCACTAGTGCTTTTTTCTTCCTTTCATTCTTTCAGTATTGAATCTACATCCATAGTAATAATTAGTTTTTGCAAGCAGAAGAGAACAGCTTAAAGGCAAAAGGAAAAGGTTGCCTCTTAGGGTTTTTTTTTTTTATTTGAGATGTTCCATTGTATAAATAGTACGTGTAATACATTTTTCTTCCTCTCTAAAGCAGATACCCTGAAGTATACTGAAATAATAGGGTCTGATATTCTTATCCTATTCTGTCCACAGTGTCTAAACATCTGTGCACAGTAAACAATGGTGGTTGCAGTCATTTATGCCTTCTAGCCCCTGACAAGATGTATACTTGTGCCTGTCCCACTAACTTTTACCTTGCTGCGGATAATAAGACATGCTTATCAAACTGCACTGCCAGCCAGGTGAGTGCGTATGTGTGGGGGGAGTATGCTTGGGGATTGTATTCTACTGTGTTTCCACCTGTTTTCAAGTAAGGTATGCTGGTGCCCATGAAATGTGGAAGCATCAGTCAGAGGAGCTGAAGACTAGATAACTCATGGGTGCGTTTTCCACGTTTCATCTTCAAGGCTGTTATTTGAAAATAGACTTGTAAATGCCTTTTTTCCAGAGAATGCAGAACTCGTTCCCTTTTAAATGTGGATGTTTCTGCCAGTCACTAGAACAAATACAGCTACTAAAACCATAAAAATTGCTTTGAAAAAACATTTATATAAAATATGAAACATAAAAATACAAAGTGTATATAACAATGATTTGGGGGTATTAATGCATGAATGAAGTTACATTCATACAAAAAAATGAGCTCAGTCCAGTCAGCTAGGTAGGGTTACATTAAAGACAATCCAGTAGCTGAGAAGGAAGTGGTAATTAACAATTGAATGAGTTAAAACATTGAATTCTTTACAGGAGGTGCATTTCCTAGTACTTGAAATAAATATTAGGTGATTATTTTTTTTCCTTAAAATATACAGTAGATTAAGTAGAATGTACTGATTTCTTGTAAGATAACCGCTTTGATAAAAGTCTTTGGGCTCTTCTGCCTCGACAATTAGCTGGTGATAGTAACAGTTCATATGGCCTTTAAAATCTTTCTGATAGTCCATTTTTTCTAGTAGTCCAATTTTATGACCTGTATACTAATGACCTCTTACAACGTTCTACATCTTGATGAGTCTTTTCTGTACTCATTAATGAAAAGGTTTTACTCTTTATTTTTTAGGGAACAGTGATCATCTTAATAATGGTATACAGTTTTGTTCAAGTAATAAATGTTATTTAAACGACGTCCCCACTGTCTTCCTCTGCTCCCTTAAGGCAGCGTTTGGCATGATTTACTTTGTTCATCACATCTTTTCTATTTAGATTGTTTGCCTGTTACCTCCCATTAAAGGATAAACAAAAAGAAAGGTGTAAAATGCTTGTAAAATGAAGAATTTCTTACCTATTTCCCCTCTCATATCTAGCTTCACAAATTTGTTTGATTAAAAAACCCAGCATGTGTTTTTTTTTCTTTCTTTAAATTTTCTTTAAATGTCACTGGAAACTTATTCCACAGTGAACTTATATGCCAGCAATTGATTGAGTGGTTCTATTCCTTTCTAAATTCATTGGCAGTCTGAATTAAAGGATAGCATCACATCTTGCATCCCCCAGTAGCAATATTTTATCAGGTTTGGATTCTGTAGGAGGGAGAGCAGGGTTAAATAACAGAAGCAGCTTCGGACAGACGCTTACAAGTTGACGTTGGTTATTAATCATTTTCTTCCAATTTTGAAATCTGTTTCCTGTTGGGTAATTCATCAGTCTAATGGCATCAGGTGCAGAGATCAGTGACAAAAATATACTTTGCTACTTAAGGTTTTCAGATTACGCTGTAAAATCATAGCTGTTCCTGTGATGCTGTTGAACAGCACATCCACTGTTAACCATCTCTTGTTTAAAACTAGTTGGATGGCTGATAGGTTTTATGGATCTGCAGACTTTCAGCTGTCTTTTGATGGCTGATCTGATATGAGAAATTTAGTGCACAACGCATCAGATTCTAGAACACTAACGCTCAGGTCGTTCAAGGCCATTTCAGGCACACTCTTAGGATTTTGACCCCCAATTTTGCATAGAGTCTGGGTCCCCAATTTAGAAGGGAGTATAAGCACCTTAAAACAATTAAGCAGCAGGAAGGTGAAGTTAACAAATAGAAAATACTAAGAATGAGAATTTGTGGAACAGTTTAGCAGTTTAGAGCAGCTGCCTGTTATACAGCATGTCCCTCAGTGGGGTACAAGAATGATGTAGCTCCAATTCTATGTCCTAGTACATAAATGTCCATGAAACTCTAAATTTTCCTGGCGGAGAAGATAAAACTGAGCTAATGTACGAAATTTAATATACCTTTTAAATACAGCTGTATTGAAGAATCAATGATTTTAAAAATATGAAGAAATTAAAAAATTATGCCTAGCCACAGAAAATGTCTTGCACTTCTAAACCTGTCGGTTTCTTTCCTTCCTGGCCTCATACAGACACCAACTAGCAACCACAACAGTTCCTAAAAGTTGCTGATAATCTATCCAGATTTTTCTCCCTAGCATTAGCCACATAATGAACTCTGATGGTAGGTTTAGCCTGAGAAGCCTGCATAAAGTAATTTCTACTCTTTGTTTTGTTTGTATTCCTCTTTCAGTCAGAACAATGGTTGCCTGAGCTCAGAGTAAAGGCATTGACAAGGTCTTGCAAAAGATGTTTCTTTTTTGTATAAATATTTTAGTCTTTCAAAAGATTGGAAGGCTTAGCTTCTGTTTTTCTCATTTAATTCAAACAATATAAGCAATACTGTATACAAGTACAATGTTAAGGCACTTTTCTGTAACTGTGGGTGTTTTGATTTATCTGGAAAAAATGATATTAAGTCTGCTTCAACAGCCCACAAGGACTGTTTAAGAATTGAAGTGGTTGTTTTGAATAAGATCTTAAAGGATCAAATCATAGAATGCGGCACATTGCAGAGTGGTTCGTCTCAGGGGCACTGTGGGTCAGTGTAGCATGGCGTTTAGAGTACAGTGATTTGTATCAGTGGAAGTCTTGGTGCAAAACATCTCCAAAAAAAGAATATTTAAAAAACAACTTTTATAAAATCAACAGCCAGAGTTGATAAATGGAGCAATGACTTAAGCAGTGAATCCATTTTTTTTCATAAACTCTACTATTTCTGTTTAAAAATAAATAAAGTTCATATCAAAGCTTTTTTTCCTCTTTCCTTCCTTTTACAGTTCCGTTGCAAAACTGACAAATGCATTCCGTTTTGGTGGAAATGTGACACCGTCGATGACTGTGGAGATGGCTCTGATGAGCCTGAGGAATGCCGTAAGTGCATTCTGAATTTGGAACGCACTTTTGTCAGCAGGGTCCAAATCAAATATCATGCTTTATAGATGTTAGAACGAGGGTGTTTGGGGTTTTTTAAAGCTTGTGTTTGCAGCTCTGTTTTCTTTTCCTTGGTCTCTGTCAGATTTACAAAGAGTACAGGCTCTTCTTTGTCAGCCTGTAAAATATTTTCATTAACTCTTGTCTACTAAAGGTCTTTTATGGTCTTTGGAAAATCATAAGAACATGTTTTTTATGTTTTAAGCCTTTTCTTGATCCCAGTTACTCTTTTTTTTTTTTTTTTTTGCTATAGATTTTTATTTTAGACCTGATTTCTCAGGTTGCTGATTTTTACATACAAAGAATTCTGCCGGCTTCTTTAGTTTGTTTTTGTGTATAATACAAATGTGGAATTCTAATCTCATTTGCTTATGTTTCATTGCAATTAAACAAGGTTAGCTACACATTATTATTTAGCGCAATCTCCTGAAGAGCAATGTTCTCTGAGTGATTGCTACTAAGATTCTGTGTATTTGTCACAGTATGTTTTATATAAGTATTTCCATTTTATAGTTTTATAAATATTGTCAAATGAAAGTTTGGAGAGCTAAATCTCACCAGTCTAGTATGACCAGTTTTATGCAATGGACATTTTTAATGCATCCTCGGAAACTTTGACATGCTATCCTGAAGGTGATGCAGATACAGCATAATTCTCGATAGCCTCCCGTAGTCCAAATAGTAGGTTACTGTTGTATTCTCCTGTTGAATCGTAGACAGCTGGAAGTCAATTATGATGATGTTTTCAGCATCCCAAAGGCTGGTTGCTGTGATGGTAGCTGACTGCAAGTTTGCTTACTTGTCAGAAAAGTACCTTTCTAGGGTACTGGAGTCCTAAAGAGTAGTATCTGTTGATGATGCTCTTTTTCAGTCCCAGTCATTCACTACTTTAATAGTATTATATTAATCTATGTAAATCAAAAGATTCTTACCTTCTTCCGTCAAGCTTATACACACAAAATGCTCTACTGTGTGTTTTGCTATCTTCCAGTTAACAACAGTTCATTTGATTATTTTTTTTTAACTGAAATCTCTCACCCATACTTTTACAATTTTATAATTAGTTCTCTTTTTCTGCTGCAGAGGCCTCTGAAGCAAGCTTTATCATAAATCTTCTTCTACATAAGATTACATTTTAAGCTAGACTATATTTGGATAAAATACTACTATAGAGATGTATAATTGCACATTCACTCAAACGGCAGTGGCTGCGACAAGGAGCAATGTTAGACCTTTCATGGGAAACAGAATTAGAGTAGGATAGATTAGTTTCTTATGTATAGACTTGAATGCAGGTGTTTAGATCCTAAATTGCAAGTTTCTTTTGAGCTAATAGTACGCATCAACCTGTACAGCATGCACTCTGCATCGTTAGTAAGATAGAACTGCAATTATGCAAATTTAAAAATCTCAGACTTGGAAATTAATTTTGCAATAGCACACGTACATTTTAGTTACTAATACCTGCTCAGATTGAGGCTATCCAGGCAAATACAAAGGTGTTTAAGTTCTTTTGATTAGTCCATAGAGGAAGAACACCACTATTAATATTTTAACCATTCCTTTGGTAGTATTGATAAGCAGTTTTCTTTCTTCTCAGCTGAATTCAGATGTCAGCCTGGACGTTTTCAGTGCGGAACTGGACTTTGCGCTCTTCCAGCCTTCATCTGTGATGGAGAGAATGATTGTGGGGACAATTCTGATGAACTGAACTGCGGTAGGTGATTATATATATATCGTAGACTTCAAAAACATGCTAAACTGACTTAAATGCCATACTTTAAATTCTGTCAGGAAACTTTTTGATTTTATATATTTTAATCTTTAACTTTTAATCTTTTTAACTTGGTATTTTTATGCTTTTATCTTACAGACACACACGTGTGTCTGTCAGGCCAGTTCAAATGCACAAAGAATCAGAAGTGTATTCCAATCAATCTGAGATGCAATGGACAGGATGATTGTGGTGATGAAGAGGATGAAAGAGACTGTCGTAAGTTATGTTTACAGAATTTTGCTCTAACAACTGTAGCTGGTTTTAAAGAAGGAACTGAAGAAAAAAATGTAACACGCCATAAATGTCTCTGTGTAAAATAATTTTAGGAACATGCAAAACAGTTATTTCATGGGATTGTTTGATGTACAATGCTTCATATACAAGATAACAGACTAAAATGTCATTTATTCATTTTTTTAAAGTCATTGGAAAGAAGAGAGGTGTGCAAATGATTTCAAGCATTTAATTGGGTTTCTGACTTAGACTGAAACATCCATTTTATTCTTAACCACCTCACAAATGACTCATCTTCTTGAGGCTTTCATCTGCTATGCCTTGCAGCAACACATTTCAATGGAAAAAGATATTTTTCTATGTCTTTTATTGGAAAATATGTAGATCCATAGGTCCTTTCACATTATTTTTCTTTGATGGAGTTTTCTACCTTTTCTATTTCCTTTCCTCTGGGGACTTCTTCATTAATTTACCTATGTAACTTGATTTCATTTACTTAGCTTTTAATACATCTTTTTGTAAATTCATTTTCACTCCATATTTCTTAGATATAAGTAGAGAAAATATTTTGACATTTAGAGTGGAAATGTATTTAATAGCTTGTGCCTTTGATAATACTGTAATTAAATGATGGTGCTCTCTTGAAATACATCTCTGTCCTTCACTTAGTTCATTATTCAGATCTGCTGCTGATCTAAGGTGCTTATTCCTGTTTTCTGAATTAGCTTTCTCAAGGTTTGCATATGCTGCATTTCTGCAAAGAACATGGCCTTCTCCAAAGGAAGGGTTGCTAAGGATACAAAGGCTTTGTTGATGGTCGTGTTTAATGGCCGTGTTCCAAACACAGCAGAGCTGTAGCCTCTGACAGATAGTATTATATGTTGGTTTGCATGTTACATTTCTTTAAAAACTGATTAAGTAGGGTCAGGTGAACTCCCGGGGAAGATAGGGGAGATTTCTTTTTTCCTTATAAAGAACTGCACCTTGAGGTGTAGCTGACAGAAATGAAATCAGAGCAGCAGAGTCTGCAGCACAGACTTCAGGGACCGTGGGAGGGATAGGGTCAGGATAGGCAGTCATAGAGTTGAAAACTTTCTAGGGATTAGTGGGGATAGGACAGTCTGCTGTGGCATAAAGCAAGCGTGTGAATTGTCTGAAACTCAGGCATTGACCCACCTACAAAGGCACAGTGGGGAGCAGGGAGGGTTAATTATATACATTTTTTTATTTCTGTTCTGTCTTACCTAGACTTTGTTAGCTTCTCCTTTAAAAAAAAAAGGTAAGTGTGCTAGTGGCATCTGAAAACTCTTCAGTTGACTCTGGGGAGATTATGTAAAGGTAGACCTATAAGTAGGTCTACCACAAAGTTCATGTTGACTCGGGCTGCTGTCAAAGGACTGATAAAAGGTGAGATAATCTATATCGTTCTAATTTCACTGGACTAGGATTAATAAAATACAGGCTTTTTTTTTCAGCTCTGTCACCATTTGTTTTATGTATCAAGTGACCTGGAAAAAGTCATGTTTCTTACTTAAGGCTTTCCATATGTAAAATGGAGGTAATTATGCTGGTCTTCAATGTAAAGCACTTTGAAATCCCCTGGTGATGTGTTCTAGCTGAGAATCAGTAGTCTTTTTTAGAAGTATAGTTAGCAGCATAGCCAAGTCTAAATGCTTTTTAATTCCAGCACTGTAAATTTATGTGTGGAAACATGACACTGAAAGAAGTAATCCATCAACTTTTAACAAACCTAAAATTTTTCATCTTGCCAAATCCAAGAAATAAGAATGATCATACCAAGGAGCAAATTACTTTTGAGCAGGGTTAGGAAAGTTCATTAAACACCTTATGGAGTTCACTAGGTACAAGTGGGACAATTATTCATGTGGGAAAACTCGATCAAATCTAGATCATAATGTTTTCCACCGATGTTCAATTCAGTTCAGAAAAATTTGGAGGTTCTTGTACATATGCTTATCTCTAAAGAAATCCTTATGTATCTGAACACAAATAGATTGTTCACAGTCCAGATATATGTCTTTTATTCATCTTGCCTCTGTACTGTTAGTTATAAGAGTTTAAAAAAAAGTAAGATCTGGCATATATGTGGAAGTCAATGTAGAATCATGTGAGTGCACTGAGGATCTTTTTTGTTGTCGAGTGGCTATTGTAAAGGTAAAGCAGTTAAGCTTTAACTTAAATCATCCTGAAGGAATAGGATGACAGCTGCATCTTTGCATTCTTATCTTGCTGTAGGATTCATTCAAACATTTGTTCAGCTAACCTGATAAAGTGAAATAATTTTTAAACCTTTTCTCACCATTTACCCATTGTCTCTTTTAGTAGAGAGCACAGAATTTCAAAATTGTACATAATTTTTATTACCTTTTCGATCAAAGCATTGAGAGCTGCCTTAGTCCTTCAAACTGACTTTCAGAAGTGATAACTGGTGGTTTCAGTTAGGAAAAAAAAAGTCTGACTGCTCTTTACCAAAATGGTTTCATTATATCAATGTTAAGTCTATTTTTTGTTAACATAATATTACAATAGACTGTTTATTACATTTGTTTGACTTTACTGTTTTACAGAAAATAATATTTAAATAAGACAAAATTATAAACAATATAAACATGAATGCTGTTTTCTTACAGATGTTAAGTAAGTGATGCTAGAGATGTCCAATTTCTGAAATTTGAATCCTTAACATTTTTTGCTTTAAAACAAATATTTTGAATATTAGCAGAAATTTCTAGTTTTAATTTGGAATCCTTTTATTTAAAGCTGAAAACAGTTGTTCTCCAGACCATTTCCAGTGTAAAACAACAAAACACTGCATTTCTAAACTGTGGGTGTGTGATGAAGACCCAGATTGTGCTGATGGATCAGATGAAGCTAACTGTGGTGAGTATCCCAGTAGTTTTGAATATATTACTGTAGTTTGACTTTTTTTATTTTTAAAGTAGCAAAAAAACTACTGTATGTTGGCCACAACAACCCTGGGCAGCGCTACAGGCTTGGGGCGGGGTGGCTGGAGAGCTGCCTGGCAGAGAGGGACCTGGGGGTGCTGGTTGACAGCCGGCTGAACATGAGCCAGCAGTGTGCCCAGGTGGCAAAGAAAACCAATGGCATTCTGGCCTGCATCAGGAATGGCCTGGCCAGCAGGAGTAGGGAAGTGATTGTCCCCCTGTACTCAGCTCTGGTGAGGCCTCACCTGGAGTACTGTGTCCAGTCCTGGGCCCCTCAATATAAGGAGGACATTGAGCTGTTGGAGCATGTCCAGAGAAGGGCAACAAAACTGGTGAAGGGACTTGAAAACAAATCTTATGAGGAGCGACTGAAGGAACTGGGGTTGTTCAGCCTGGAGATGAGGAGACTGAGGGGAGACCTGATCGCTCTCTACAACTACTTGAAAGGAGGTTGTAGTGAGGAGAGAGTCGGTCTCTTCTCCCAAGTAGCAAGCGACAGAACGAGAGGGAACGGCCTCAAGTTGCATCAGGGGAGGTTTAGGTTGGATATTAGGAAAAACTTCTTCATGGAAAGAGTGGTGAGGCATTGGAACAGACTGCCCAGAGAGGTGGTTGAATCGCCATCCCTGCAGATGTTCAAAAAACGCATAGATGTGGCACTCCAGGACATGGTCTAGCAGGCATGGTGGTGTTAGGTTGATGGTTGGACTTGATGATCTCAGAGGTCCTTTCCAACCTTAGGGATTCTATGATTCTAAAAGAAAATTATCTTCTCACTTAATATGTCCTCTTTCGATGTATGACAATACCTAGCTGATATGATAGCTGTATCTGGCTCATGCAATGCTTGTTGAATGGTAAACTTCATGTGTGTAGTCCATAAACGTCATATTGTACTGCTACTTTATTGGCTGGAGCTGTAAATGAGTATCTCATTTGGAATATGGTGACATTCATGATTTTTCTCACAGTATTATCCAGTTTCTGTCAATTTATCCTGCATACTTTGTTGCTTTATTACATTTTAAATAGTGAAAAATTTAATTTTTACATATTGTTGTTAGTTAAGACTGCGCAGATGGGGCCAGAGCAGATTCCACCCTGACGTGACCAACTTTTGTTTCTCTCTATGACCTCCAAGGAGTTATGTGTCCTAACACACTCCTCCACAAACTTTGCATCCCCATCGGACTTCTTCAAGAACCCCGATGCTTATGGAACTCCTGTACTTAAATTTGATAGTTTGAGGAGGCAGATCCTCTCCAGAGATCAAGGATAGAATTGCACCATTGCCAAACCAAGCCCTTATTTCTGTCAGCTGTTACACAATATCCAGAACCACAGTGTTCTTCCCCACCGAGGTAGATTTTTTTAGAACATACGTACTAGGTTTGAATCCAAGAATGTCTTTCATTACTTTTTTTTAAGATTCATTGTTAGATCACAATTACAGTTTTTAACATGTTTTTCATTGACAGAACAGATGAATTGATTTTTCTGCAGAAGCAGTTAAAATTATTTTATTAAGACAATTTTTATTATCATACAAAGTTGAATATATCTAAGTTTTCACATTGATTTATATGTGATACTGCTTTATACACCTGCTATTCATCATCACTTGGAAAAAAAAAGATCATACTGTATAGCAGTAACTGTTCTCAGTCATTGCTTGCATTGTTGGAAAGTGTTGAGTCAGCTTTTTTGTTGTAAATGAAAGAAAATAACAAATATCCCACTTGGGAAATTAATTTCAGATAATCAAAGTCAAAATAAGTGGATCAGTAGTACTGGAAAATCATTGGACATGGATGTCAATTCAAGAGCTGCACTCACCAGGTGCAGAAAAATCTTCTGGAAAATTTCAAGACAGGTCTATAAAAGATAAATGGAAAATGTTCTGTGATGGAAGAGAACAGGGAAAATAGTTGTACAAAACATTCAAAACTGACCATTATTCATCCACACATCAATAAATGTTTAATGAAACACTTGAGTCTGGACAAGTTTAATCTGCCACTGGGACAAGAGAGTAACAAAATTACAGGCTCTAATCAAGAACAAAGCACTGAGAGACAGCCCAATTTCCATTGATATGTTTCAAGCAATCGACACAAGCACATATATGAAAATGTTGGAGCTAGTAAATATGCCAAGGAGATTGAACTCTTCCTCAGCACTGAAAATCCAAGACCATTAATTGAATTGTTAAGAAGGGGAAACTGGAGAGAAGTTACAGTTCAAGAAATCACTTGGTTTGAAGAAACAGTAAATGCAAAGGAGATGAACTTTTGCCATAGAGATCCTTTATATCCTCTTCGATGCTATTATAGAATTACCCCCGCACTGCTCACCTAATCCACTTCACAGGGGCTTTCTCCTGCACTGTCCCCCATCACCTTGAGCTCCAACAAGCCATTTCTTTCAAATTCAGACAGCATTCCAAGCTTCCAAACTGTGGATTCGTATTTTGTGTAGCCCATGCAAGCCTAACTGATACAGCACTAAAGGGTCTTAAAATAATTCATCTAATAATATCCTCAAGACACAAAGTTTTAAAAGCAAAGAGGAAAAAAACAAAACCTAACACAAAAAAATTGTATTTATAATAGGTACTTCACTGTGATTCATCATTTTAGCTAATAGAAACACTAATGTCCCAATTACTGAAACAATTAAATAACATAGCAGTGCAATGTGTGCAATCCCAAATGCAAGAGGTGTTTTCGGTCACAGTATATACAACCGGCTGTTCTGCTTCATATCTAAGCCTCATCTTGCCTTTTATTCTGCCTCTGGCAGTGACCGAGAGTTGGTATCTAGGGAAGAATATGTGAGCAAAACAGGCCTGTAATGAAACTTCCCTGGGATCCTCTTCCAGACTCTAACACTTTGGGAATCAGGTATTATGAGTCAAATATGTCTCTGTGTGGAATAGCCCGTGATGGATTTCAGTCTTTTTTAACCTTCGTAAAATTGTCCCAACATGCTACACCAAGGACCTCCACTGCTTAATTATACACCTCCCTGAAAAGTTACCTAGATTTTTATTTTAAATCTGCTAGCTGCATATAATGCTCTTAGGTTTTGTGTTGGAGGAGAAAGCACAATTTATCCATATCACACTCTCTATGCTACACACAGTCATGTACATGTACAACAATGAGCCTTGACAAGAATGGGGCGAATTTAATCACATTTTAAAATTTTACATAATTTCAGCATTTGAAATGTGTTTAAATGATCTTCTTATAGTGGTAGTTTTAACATGATTTGATCTTTTATTTGGTGGTGATGGTGGTTTGTTTTTGTTTTCTTTGTGGTTTTTTTAAGTTAAAGATGGTTATATTTATGAACAATATTTGATAAGATGAAATTATAAAGCTGCAAGCCAAGAATATTAAAAATCTGCATGCGTTGGTGGTAACTTGTTGTCACTTACAGTTCATTTTCAAAATGCTTACAATGCAAAACTTGTATAAAGGGTAATCTCTGTTACGTTTAAGTACTCCACAGTCATATATATTTTGCTTAGTCAGCATATGTTATTGTGTGTTGTTGCAGATTATATGTTCAGTGAATTTTTTAGCAGTAGTTTGAATGTATTTAGTCTTGTGTGGTTACTTTCCAACTCAGACAATTGAAGTAGAGTTAGAAATTGTATGCTTATTAATGAGTGTGTGGTGTTTTTCAAAGAAGAGTAAGTAGAGGTAAATCATGCTTTCTGTCCAGGCAATTAAAAAAAGCCATTATGGTAGTCCTTGCTCACAACTTTAATACTTTACATCACAAAAGGCTCCATTTGAGTAAGAATCTGAAGAAAGCTGTGTGCATTCTCGGAAACTGATTATAATCTGCTTTAAAGGTTATATGTATTTCAGGTCTTTATTAGCATAATGTGTCAACATTAGCATGACTACTTTCTGCTTCCTTGCTTTTTTAGTTTTCATTTTATTTTTAGCCGAAAGAATCAAAGTAGAGATTTTTTTTTTCTTATGATGAAGAATATGTTCTTTGAGACATTTGAAGGATACATTATATAAACTTAAACTTCCTTCAGCAGGCTCATAATTTCCTGTATCCAGCATCAGTGACAACCTGCCAAGCTCTAGCTGATACTAGATACAGCTAGCTGATACAGCTAGCTGATACTTCTATCAAAAGCAAGTTTCTTTTGAGCTTGGATTTTATCCCTCTCAGACATACACACACAGTCACATGCACATCTATGGAATTATAAATCCCCAAACAGCGATGTAGTGCAATTAGTGACAAAAAAGTGTTGTAATTCATAGGGATTGAAATTTGAAACAAAATGCTTTTAGGGTACATATGTAATATTTTGGGGGTTGTTTTGTTTACTGTTTAAGCCTTCATCCTATGTATTTTTGTGCTTATTTAGAATTATTTCTAAAATAAAATCCTTGTTAGGTATGTAGAAAAGACAAACCCCAACCAATCAGCAGCTCCCTCCAGCGGGCACACAAATAGCTGAGAAGGGGCCTTTGCCTGTCACAGCAGATCAATGAATCTCTTAATAATAATTGGAAGAGAGAAATATGAAAATTGAGTTATCATTAATTACTACTTTGCCTTTGTACGACTCCTATCTGAACATTCAGATTTTAAGGTGGTCTCATTTTAAGCAAAATGGAAAGCAATTTAATGTTGAAGACAGCAATGGCAAAATGTGTGTGGGCTCATGTGTGCTTTTCAGGATTCCACAACTGAAAAAATAAGCTCTTGTACTATTTCCTTTGAGTCAGTCGTTCTCAAAAATCAGATTTTTTTTTACACAACTTTCCCAAATCTTCCTCTTTGTTATATCTTAGTTCAAGTATCCTAGTGATTTCTTCAGCTTTCATTAATGTGAAGAAGGAAATACAAGACAAGCAAATCTGGTTTGTAAGACATTGTAAAGTATAAGCTGCTATGAGAGATCTGTCAACCCAAAGGAAGAATAAAACTTCCAGATTTGTGAAAGAGAGAGGGCCTTACAAACATACAAAATGTTTTGTATAAAGAAAGAATTAAATATTTCATTGTGTTTGGTAAAAATGGAATAAAAATAGAAAGATTAATATTCAAGTGGTAATCATAAGGTTAGACAACACATGGATAAATTAAAAAAAAAAATCAAATAAATCCAGTCTTTCTTCAGAAGTGTGAGAGGCAGTGCCAGAAAATGGATTTAGCGTCCTTGAGAACTAGATAATTCTTTATGAAGAATAAGAAAAGCTATATTGCATGTTCTCTTCAACCTAGCAGATAGCTGGGATGAAGGGATGTCGTCTCTGGCTTCTGTGTGTTACTGATTAGATCTTGGTATTTCCATTGAATGTGGAAGGATAAAGAGAATATAATCTGCCACTAGTCTTCAGCACTCATGTTGTGGGCAGATGTGTTAATGGGAGATTGTAGACTTTACTAGAAGTAGTTTAGTAAATATAGGATGGACTTCTGATTTGAAAAGATCTTTTGCAAAGCCACAGAAACACAACACTAGTGTCTTATTGGGGGGGGCACGATATTTTTATGTTTTGTAATGTTAAATCGTTTTTAAGTGCTTGCCAATGCAAGTATTTTAAATGTCCTGATTGAAATATAGACTGTCATCTTAAGAAACATCGTAGGAAAAAGTATTTTGTGAGAAAACTACGTACAATCATGATATTGGCAGAGAATAAGGAGGAAATGCAAAAGGCAGGATTGTATTTACCAAATTTTTGAGTGTACACAAGTGATCTGCAGCACCATTTACCTCCACCTCCTTGATATTCGAATTTAGTTTTGTTTTATCACTCTAGTTCCAGAACCACACCTAAAAAAATCATAAGAAGCACCAGTTGGAGTCGCAGCATCAAATCGAATACTTCTAATTTGTGGTCCTTTCCATTTCACAGGCAGAGAAAGTAGGTTGATTGAAGGTAGTGTTTCAGTCCTTCTTCAGTTTGTCAGTTATTAGAACTCAGCAAGTTGTCATGATAGCAACATGAATTCTGAACTGACATGGTATGAAATAGCCTAATAGAAATTTAAAAATTGTGTACCAAAATATCATCACAGTGACATGTAATTTAAAATATGTTATTGAGGATTTTACAAAGCAAACTTCTTTTTTTCCCCAAGAAAATGTCACTGATAACTTCTTAATTTACTTCATTTCCTCTCGGTCCTTAAACCTGAAAGAATTACTCAAGAAATAAAAAATGTAAATAAAACACAGCAGCAGCTCCTTCCTGCTGAAGTTCAGGATATTCCTGTGTCTCCAAGAGGCTTTACCTACAATGCTACTCTGTAAACAGGAAAGCTCATTGAAAATTTACTGCATGAAGAAAATTAATCTCAGTTTAGCTTTAAATGCTTTATAATGTTTTACTTTGTATAAGTAGGCTCCCAGTGCAAGACATCAGAAGGTGAAAATGTAAATCAAAATGCAAAGGTTTCTGTTTGGTATGATTAGTCTTAAATTATTATATGCAAACATCAATTTTGAGAAGTTATATTTTGTACAGTTTTTTGAATAAATATTCTTGTGGCTTACTGTGATCAGATCTTTTGTAAAGCAAACTTGCAGTTAAATTCAAGTAAAAGTCAATGCGGTTGTTAAGATTCAGTGCAATAATACCCTCTCTTCAAACTAATTTGTGCTCACTTCTGAATTTCATATTTTTTACTTTAAATGACAGTGTATACAGTCTGTATTTTAATTTTATAATCAAATTTATGAGTATATCTCTTTTGTAATGAATTAATAGGATCTTAAAGAATGTGGTGTGAGAAATAAATTATTTCTAAAAGTAAGACTTCAAGTCTTATGGTTGCTGCTTCTTAAATGTGTCTAGCACTAATGTCATGTCACTGTTTGGTAGCAGTCTTTCCCATTCTGACCCTTTGTCTGCAATGGTGTGAATGATATTCGTCTTAATTACAGATAAAAAAACTTGTGGGCCTCATGAATTCCAGTGCAAAAACAACAACTGCATTCCAGATCATTGGAGATGTGACAGCCAAAATGACTGTGGTGATAATTCCGATGAAGAAAACTGTAGTAAGTAACTTTTTTCCTCAGTACATGTTATCAGGAGTGGAGTCAGTTTAGAAACATGTAAGAGGAAAGTTCTTAATTCTGATAAGCTGCACGCATATGTTTTTATAAAATGCCATCTGATCTGTTGAAAATCAGGTCACTAATATTGAAAATGTCCCTTGCAGAAATGTTCCAATTTTATTCGTTCTTATACACGGCTGTAATTCTGTATCAGCTATGCAAAAATGCTTGATCTATGACTTCTCTATAGTCTGATGAATTCAAAATAAATATTACAAAAAGGTTACCTTTGTCAATTAGTTACATATTGCATTTCTTATCTCTAGATAAGAAACAAAAACTATTCAGTGATGAGAGCGAGAAAAAGTTTGCTCAAACATTACCTGCCCGTTACATTCATTATATTCCTGAGATGCTTTCCCATTACGTATCATGAGAAGTCCATTTCTATAATACTTAATCACATTAAGAAATAGATGTTGTTATTCAAAGTAGCTCAATTAGCCTAGTTCTACCTATGAGGAACCTGAATTCATAATAAGTCTCTGTAATACTACTTTCAGTAAGTTAATTTCAATGTGATTCTCAGGAAGAAATGACAAATTCTTAAATGGTTTTATTTCATAATGATTGTCTTTATAAAATATTTCAAGAGAGAAGTTCCCCAAATAGTTCTGAAGTGCTTTCTCTTCAGTTGACAATTTCTGGTCTTTTTTTCTTTTGTACTTAAAAATCCAAGAAGTTGTTATCTTTTTTGTGTAGATAATCTTGAACATATATTCCTGATTGTATATTATGAATGTATATTTAATGTCTTCAGGGTAATACCCTAGGAAGCCTAATAAATTAGGCATTCTTATGCTGGGTAAGTGCTGTCTGCCCCTTTCTCCAATCTGAGACATAAGGTATGAGGTGGCTGAAAACTAGCTCATTCTGCTTGAAAGGTTAAAGTGGTTTTGTCTGCCTCTTAATTACTATCTATGTTTGAAAATGTTCTGAGTTACTGCAGGCAATAGTGCTGTAGTTTTTATACGCAAGTGTTTCATCTAAAGGGGAAAATGTCGTGTGGCTCTGTAATCCCTCGGAGCCATTTATTGTTATACCTTCGGGTGGGGAGTTGGCAGAGAAAAGCTTTCTTAACATTGTGGGAGATTTTACTTAGGAATTGATTATTAATGCCAGTGGGATTTTTCCATTTTCGTTTATAATATAAATAGCAAGAAATTATTTTATGTTCTTTTATCCTCATGGAAAATCAAAGAAAGAGACAGGGTTTTACTATAGCATTGTTAATCTACTTGACTAGGTAATCTTTTGAAAATTGGAAAAAAAAAACAACAAACCACCCACCACCCTCCCAAAAGAAAAAAAAAAAGCAACCCAAAACTTTCACAAAACATTATTGCTGTTTGCAAAGTAAGTGTCAAGCATCTCATTTGAAATATGCCATGTGTGAAGTGGGATTTATTTATCACCCAGCATTAATAATTTTCTTCCCTGAAGTTTAGATTATCATAATACAAAGTGATATAAAAAGTTCAAATAATCAGGGAGCAATCATCTCTCAGGGTTTTTTTAAAAAGTGTTTATTAAGCTTGCCATCTTTGTTTTCACATCAATAATTAAATTATATATTCAGTTCTTGGCCATTCTGTAGACTTTCAGATAAAGCAATCTGTAGTTAATTGCGCTAGATGGAATTAGTGAATTGGGAGTACCCAGATGCAGCCTGTGCATCGAACTAAAGGCTGGAGTGGTGAACTGTAGTTTGTATTAGCTTTTGTTTCATTTTCTATTGCTTGTCAAATACATACTTCACTTCTAACTGTTGAGTCCCATATTCTGCTGTTTAAATTAAATACAGTAGGCTAACACAGCTGTAAAATTTAAAAACTTGGAAGCATTGGGAAAATAGATAATATTGGTCAGTTGTTTGAAATAGATGTATAAAATTCTTTATAGGCTGTCAAGCTACTTATAGCATAAAGTGTAATGAAACAAACATAGATGAAGTTAGAACTTGAATAGCATTTGACAAAATATGTTACATCACACATTATCATAAGGTGTTCATAGCATACATGAACTTAAAAAGGGCTTGTCAGGCAACTATATCAGAAAATGTGCTGTTTCTCAAGAATGCAGAATGAATTCATTACATTATAGAAATTCAGCTCGAGTATTTACATTTCTCTATATAGTTTCTTTGCATGCAAGCACAGCATCCTAGTGAAGTTCTCAGAAATGAAACGGAATTCATGTTAAAATGTCACACATAAATGTGAAAAATTATTAGTGGTATAATGCAAGTAGTTCTGCCTGTTATGACTTTGTTATTTAACTGTATTTCTCGTACAGTTTATTGTTCTTTAACTATATTTATACCCTCCCAAATAAGTAAGAATTATTAGGAAGGTTATAGGTCCACACTGAGTTAGCACTAAGCAAAGTAGAATGCATTTTAACTCAGAGTTAATATCCTTTTGGAAAAGGAATTTTCTTTCAGAGTTTATCTGGATTTTTAAAAACAAAGTAGAGCAAAAATAGTCTTTTCTCTTTCAGGGAACTTCAGAAAGGGAAAATTTCATAGTAATGACTAACATTCCTGCTGAAAAGAAGGCACCAGTAATGCTTTGTTGAATGTAATTAAAGAAAACATAATACACTGTAAACATTGAAGCAGAGCAAACGTAATAATGCTGCAGAAAGACATGAATTCGATCAGTGTCAAAATATCACTGTTGCTATAGAATCTTCTCAGTGCTGTTCTGTTGCTCCTACAAGTTGTCAAGAAAACAAATTAGTTAATTTTGTCCTGGGATAGGTTTGTATCCCAAATGCAATGAGCAATTATTTAATATTAAAGTAAAAACATTTTAAACTAGCATATTGAAAGAAACAAAGCTGGAATGTATCATAATGTCATCTTTTGAGTGGGCAGCGCTGTAAATTCCCATTCTTCACATCGCTTAAGGCTCAGCTGCCTTGGTGCAGGTTGGGCAATGGTTAGTGTCAGTTTTCGAAAAGCAGCTAGGTGGCAATGCTAGCCAAAGGCGATTACGCTACTTTAATATGACAATATGATGCGTACCAAAAGTTTCTTTTTTTGTACGCCTACCAGTCTGATGCCTAGATTAACAAAGAACAAATGTCATCTTTGTTTTGGTGACATACAATGCTAAGAAAAGGTACTGAAAATAAGTAAAGATGATCTGCATTTATTGCCGTGTTAAATATATCAAAACCCCCAGATACGATTACTTTAATTATCTGGTGCTACAGGCATTTGTTCTGCAGGATAGTTGTTTTTAGCAGTATCATAATGGAGTATTATAAGGCAGGGAGTTTTTGCTTTTCCTTCTCTTCCATTTTGTCATGCGTACTGTTTTTGGCTGCGATAGGTACAATTTTCCTCCTAGTAGCTCCTATGGTGCTGTGCTCTGGTTTTGTGAGCAAACCAGTGTTGGTGACACACTGATGTTTTAGCTGTGGCTGAACAGGGCTTGCGCAGCATCAAGGCTTTTTTTGCTTCTCATGCTGCCCCACCAGTGAGTAGGCTGAGAGGTGCACAAGAAGTTGGAAGGGGCCAGACATAGCCGGGACAGGTGACCCCAACTGACCAAAGCGATGTCCCATATCATATGGCGTCACAGTCAGCAATAAAATGCTGGGGGAAAGAAGGAGGGGACAGTCAGAGTTATGGCATTTGTCTTCCCAAGACCATTACATGTGATGAAGCCCTAGGAAGCAGCTAAACACCAGCCTGCCAATGGGAAGTGGTGAACGAATTATTATTTTGCTTTGCTTGAGTACGCAGCTTTTTTGCTTTACCTCTTAAACTGTCTTTATCTCAACCCATAAGTTTTTGAACTGTCACCCTTCTGAGTGGCTGTGTGTGACTTAGCTGCCTTCTGGGGTTAACTCAAACATCATGGTAATAATGTTTTGCTGACGTTGTGTGGATGCACCGTACTGGCTTGGCTCATTGAAAGGTTTCAACTCCAGCATAACAGTCTAGTAGTAGATCTCATAAATACTGATTCATCACAACAAAGTGTGCCGTAAGTATGTCCCCTATTCCTCTCAATCTTTGAGATCTGCTGCCAAATGCCAGGAGGAAGCAAGAGGTGGATGTGTACTTCTACTTCATTTTGGTTGAAGTGTTTCCTATCCCATGTCTGTTTTGCTGTTGTTTGGTTTTTTTATGTACATTTTCCACCTTTTCTAATACACAAGTTAGTTTCTCTAAAAGCTGGCTTTGTAACAGTTGTTACAAGACGTAGAATACTCACAAGGAGCAAACACATATAACCTGTACAAATACAGGTAAAAGAATACTGTAAGTTTGATGTTATATCCTATTTTAAGAAAAAAGTTACGTTTTTTCCCCTGTGACTTGTATATCTGTAGTTTCCTAAAAATATTTTCAGTTCATGACTTAGTACAATATGTATGATAATTAAATGCAAAATTGAATCCCAAATATGAAATTATATTCAATGCTTCTGATTATGTCCTTTTCCTGCTGCCATTTAAGTTGATGCCAAATGTCTGTTGACCCTACAGATTATTTTCTTAAAAATGTGAAGGAAGTAGATGATCTGATGTGCTGTGTTTCAAATAAAATTCTTTCTAATAGTTCACAAATGCTTTTCTTGGGAAGGAGTTTCAATGTTTTTATAAAGCAGAAGCTGAAAGATGCTGTCCCTTGTTGGTTATACAGAAGTCTATTAATACTTAGTCCTTTACTAACAGTCTGAGTGGGAAAGAGCTTTTCGGTGTTCATATGTAAATCACAGAGATGAATTCCAGCAGCAGAAGAAATATTTCTTACAGAGAACTGAGAAGTTAGCTCATTGTGTACATTTATCCAGAATCAAATCTCTGTTTATAAATAATTCATTAGCAGTATAGAAAATGTTTATTTGCATATGAATTACTTTTTCCACAAATTATTTCCTTTACATAATTTATCATATCTGGAACTTCCTGGCCTGTTGACAACAGAAAGAATCAAATGTCAGTGATTTACTAACATTTATAAGAATGAGCTGTTGCTGTGAAAAAAATTAGAGGTACTATATGTATAATCTAAGAAGCCACATAAATGCTAACCATAGATTTGCTTAAATGCAACATTGCTGGAGAGCTGATACAATTGCAGTAGATCTGCTTTTATTACAACTTTCCTGCAACTTCAAAATAGAAAAGTTGTACCTACCTGAAAAATGATATTTCACTTAAAAGCTTTCAAACTTTTTTTATGAAGTGAAAAGGGGGGGGGGAAAGAAGCTGAAAGAGTCATTAGAACTATTCCTTTCTTGAAAAATATATTTATTTTTACTAATCCAGAAAAAAAATCCTAAATTCAATTTTACCTCAGATCTGTGCAGCTCAAGTCTTTTTATGCTGGTATTTACAAAATCCTTCCCGACTGGAAGCCTTTAATTTTCTGTTTGCTTTCCTTGGTCACTCTGGTATGGTTTTCAGAAGGACTCATGCTTCCACCTTCCATAAGGGCCTTCAGCTTTACCTAATTCGTTACTGTCCATTGCTACTCTCTGCTCTCAGGCTCTCCTTTCCTTGTTACCCTTCCTCCATTGAGTTAGTCACTGTCATTTAGCATTTGCCTGAAGTCTTTCCCCATCTCTCTGTTGTAAAGGTCTTACTAATTAATCCTTATTCTTGATTTGACATTATTTACCTATTGCAATGTTTACTGTGATGGAAATAATCCCATAAATAATCCTCGTTTGCTTTTTCAGTCCTGCTTTCCCAAAGCTCTCTGACTGGCAAAGTCTAAATTGCATGTACAGACTCGCTGAAATTCTGCTCAATCACCACTTCTCTACCTTTGTTTCATCTAATGCTCCAAAGTCCAGACACTTACTTCATTTTTTTTTTCCCATTGTCTTTTGTAATGGTCCTCATTTTCAGGACGAAAGCATGTAGTATTCTGCTGGGGGGATCTTCCACACTGCTCCCCTTTTGTGGCAGAAACACAGAGCTGTGCAGACAATGAAGTAAATAGACTGAAGCAGCCGATCTCACCTTCTCGGGATTACTCCATCACTCCCTGCAGCCTGCACGTCCTCTGTGCTTTGCCTGTACCTTGAATTTATTTCGTGTCTGCTCTTCCCCCTTATTGTGTCCACCTTCTATAATGTCTTCAGACCTCCCCGTGTTTTGTTTCTTCCCAGGGAGTAGAACAACATACGCTTTTATCACAAAACATCCCACTTACCTCCCAACCCTTACTGTCTCCTATCCATCTTTTAAGTTCCTTAGATCTTTTTTATCTAACATCTCCCTTCCGTTTCTCTGAACTTACTTGAAAATTACATCCTTATCCTTACCTTCTTTTTTTTTTTTCTATTCTGTGCTTTCTAACAAATTGGCAGCAGTGTTTTTTAATGAAACTATACTTCCCATTGAGTTTTGCAACTCACTCTATTCTCATTCTGTTAGATCTCTCTAACAACTTTTGTCAGTATTAAAGTCCATGGATTAGTGTCATGCTTCCTCCCATAGTTAATTTTTGGAAAACTTAATTATTTTACTTGAAACTGTAAACCTTACCTCTTAGGCATTCCATTTACCATCTCAACACTGTTCCTCCGCATGCTTAGAGCAGAGCAAGCTGACTCTACATACACACACACACACACACACACGCATTAAAATGTATGTGGTAAATGGTATGCTATTGCACGGTGGAAATCAAAGAGCTGGTTAGTTCTAATTACAGATGCAAAATGAATTTCTAGTCTATGGTACGTATCTCACAAAAGGTACAATAAAATACATACACCGAAATAAATAATATTTATATAGTCAATGTAATTTTCCAAGGAAATTTGATAGAACTGAAATTAAAGTATTTTTATTAGTCTTACTGTATATAAACTACATTTTTTATAAAATGTTATGAAAAGAAAATTATACAGGAAAAAAATCCTGATGGTTTGCAAGTTAGTCGTTTTGCCTTTGTTATAGTCATTCATTGATTCATTGGGGGGTAGGTGGGAAATATTTTATGGAAATGCTAATAAACCTAGGGTTGTTACTTTTCTTTATTCAGAGCCTCAAACATGCACTTTGAAAGACTTTCTTTGTGCAAACGGAGACTGTGTTTCAGCAAGATTCTGGTGTGATGGAGATTATGACTGTGCAGACGGCTCAGATGAGGTAGGCTTCTTCCAGGAAAAAAAACGTCCTTAGGATATTAGTCTGTTTGTATTGTTGGAGAATGGATTCCCACATACGAATATTCTAAAGAGCAGCAACAGGACTTCTACACGTGAATCCTTACATGCAAATGTCTTTACGAAATTAAAACTATACCTATTGAAATAGTTATCCTAAAAAGAGAACATGCAAATAAAATCAAGTCATGTTTAACAATAGTCTACATATTTTTGTCCCAGCAATGATCTGGACCTCCTCTCGTCCTGGATATATTTTATTTCCTGGTTGGGGAACCATTCTTTCTACACACAACAATGGTTTGGTTTGCTGTGGATTGGTTTGTCAGGTTTTTGGGAGTTTTTGGAGAAAACACAATGTAGACTGTTTCTTGTGTAGCAGAAGCTCACTGGATATTTGCTTTGCTGTTTTTCTGTTCTTTCCTGTCCCTTTTGTCCTTTCTTCTTTTCTGCCAGGTGCTTCCCACCTACATAGAGGTTCCAAGCCACTCTACATCAATCATACCTATAAATATATTTCACAAGGCATTACTGTATTTCATAGTATGGAGACGTACAGACTTTAACTTCTCTGATCAGCTGTATATTTACCAATCTTTATATTAAACTCTTGATCTCCTATGTACGTTGCTTTTGTTGTACCAGAGGTATTGTGAAACAGGCTGTTCGAGAGATCAGTTCCAGTGTTCCAACGGTCAGTGCATATCAGCAAAATGGAAGTGTGATGGTCATGAGGACTGCAAACTTGGGGATGATGAGAAAAATTGTGAACCAGGTATTGTTTTAAATAACACTGAGAAATAAAATGAAACAAGGAATAAATCAGAATGAACAAGGAGAAAATAAACCAACAGATTAAGATTCCTTGTGCATGAGGGTTAGGGAGGAGTAGAAAGAAGTTTGAAATACTTATTATTTGAATGTGTATCATTGTGTCATCCTACTCATGTTTTGAAAACCCCATTTATGTACAGCTCTGCAATTTTAAGCTTGTTGGGGGGAATGATATTTAATTTAATTGTATTGAAATATAATTTGATAATGTGTACTCGGCTTAAAATTCTGCTCTAAAAAAGAGCAGTAATTCTTGGTATGTTGCTAAAGGGTCTCTGGGGACTTTTTACTCTGTGGTGTTAATTCAATTTTTACTGGTACTTCCACAAAGGTTTTCTCTAGCAATTACTGGTTTTGTTGTTATTGTTTTTTTTCCTTATTACAGATATTGCTAAATTTTTGTAAGCTTTATCTAAGTTGGTGCAACTGATAGAAGCCTATGACAAAACTCCCCTGATTTCCAATGCGACAAAAATATCCATCTGTCTTTTAAATAAAACTGATTACTGTGTATTTATTTTACTTGTAATAACATGTGCTTTCTAAAACCATGGTTTCGTATGAATTTATCTTATTTAATTATAAGAACTTACATAACTTTAGCTAAACCCTAAGCCCATTTTAAAGAATACAGTTTTTTAATATGTGAATTATGTGTATGTGTGTAGTAACCATTGTTACCAAGCACAAGGAAAACACAAAAAGAAATTTCTCAGTGATAAAGCACAAATATCATTCACTATCATTACACGTTTTACTTGGGAAGTAACAATTAAGTTTTGTCAAATATTTTGTTGTAGTTTATGAACATTTAGAAAAGCTCTGTTGAATTACAAATACATGTTTGCTTATGTTAACCAGATGAAAATATTTAGTTACAAAGCAACTTATTTATTAATTCTCTTTTTCTCTAATGCTAAAATATGTGTTTGTAACCAGCATCTCCAACCTGCTCTCCAAGTGAGTACGTGTGTGCAAGTGGAGGCTGTATTTCGGCATCTTTGAAATGTAATGGAGAGTATGACTGTGCTGATGGATCTGATGAGGTAGCAGATGAATTTATGTTGATTTTTTTTTTCCTACCATATGACATGAATGTAGCAGTTTTAGAATATAAAATAATTACAAGGGCAGATGTTCTGGGTTTTTTTTTAATCCACTGAACACTGTCGGATAACTTTGCCCCATGATTTTGGTTCCCTGGCTGTTACACTGCATTAAGTTTGTTTGCTCTATGGCCACCTTTTGGAGCGAAGTTTGGCCATGAAGGTGCCAGGTAGAGCCTGAAGGATGCCTGAGCCAAACACTACATGGAAGACAATCCACTCTGGAGGTTTCTAGTCCTGATCAATGTGGATATGAGCCAGTTTGCACTAACTGTCCTCATGTCCAGGATTGGCTCTCTTAGGGCAGTTGACTTCAGAAATGTAAATTTGGCCACTGTTTCCATTGCTAATGCTAAGCAACATGACGAAGTAATATCAGAACAGATCTGGTACTTAGGGACATGGTTTAGTGGGTAATAGGTGGTAGGGAGACGATTGGACTAGATGACCCTGGAGGTCTCTTCCAAGCTTAGTGATTCTATGATATATAACATGGGTACAGTTTCACTTGGACTTCAGTAACTGTTTAACTGCACATTCTGTTGTCAGGGACAACTTTATTCTATTAAATATGTAGGGCAATCAAAAACAGTGTTGGTAAATTTTGTTAGGTTTGCCTTCAGTATGTTGTTCTTCTAATTCAGTAATACCTAGTTCATATCTGCATTCACACAGATGGATTGTGTAACAGAGTGTAAAGAAGATCAGTTTCGATGCAAAAATAGGGCCTACTGTATCCCTGTCAGATGGCTTTGTGATGGGATCCATGACTGTGTGGATGGCAGTGACGAAGAAAACTGTAACCAAGGCAAGATAACACTTTTCTTTAAAAGCCTTGCTTTAGTGGGTTTTGTATTAACACATTACCCTGGACAGTGTGCATGACGAAATGAAAGCTCTGTGACCTCTTTTGACAAAGACGGTATAGCAGCTTCACGAACAATCTGCAGGACAAAGCAAAACTTACATTATTTATAACTCACAGCTCGTCGTTCCTTCTTTGCATTGCCTTCCCCAAGGACCAAAAGGTTGTGTTATTATTGGAAGCAGATTCTGTCTCATCAGAGAAATTGGTAATAAGTCCAGTTAATTTACAGTTTTATAGGCAACAATAAATTACGAAGCCATGCAATATAAGGAAAAATTGCTAAATAAGTAATCTTAAGATGCCTTTTTTCTATGTATTTCTGTGGAGATGAGAAGTTGCAACTAACAAGAACCCATAAAACCGCATTTTGAATTCTCGCTCTCCTTAGAGAGCAGAACTGCACATAAGTTGATTCACATGTAGCTAAACACGACGCTCAGACTTTCATGCTTAAGATTAAGCTTCCAAATATGTTTTTGAGAAATACATCTGTTGGTCTAATTCTCATAGTTACTGCAAAGTCATAAATCTTGTTCTAATATGGCTTTTTAATTGAGCATTCATATGTATTTACATATATGCCTATACAGACATACACACAGAGAGAGATATATGCAATTAAACATTATTAAACAAGTTCCCCATATTACTCTTTCTGAGTGTAAGCCCATGCAAAAGTCTTTATTTCTGATTTTTTTTAACTGATCCTTTCTTCAGCTACCAGGCAGTAGCAGTGTAACTGTGCGCAATATCCTTAGTAAGTGTAGTAATTCTGTAATTGTGACACAGAACTTCTCAAATTAAACAAATTTTTTAAAAAGCCAAATTTTACTCAGCATTTTGTCAGCTTCATGTTTTTCCCACATTTTTCTTTCTTCTTTTTCTTTAAAGTGAGTAGTTGTGTGCATTGGTCATGTACAATCCCATGATGTGTGTAACTTCAAAAGTATAATGAAGTACAACGATAAATAACAATAATCAGAGATGAAGCAAGCAATTGCAGAGTAAAATATCCTTACATTATTTTGTGATAAGTCTATTAAGCAACACTTACCACTAGGGGGAAAAAAAAAAGTTATATGGAATGATTACGTTTGAAATAGGGACCAGAAAATGAAAACAGAAGGAATGTTCCAGAGATGTTTAGATGCAAAAACATCATATTGGAAGTGTTGAAGAATGAATTGTTTTAAGAAGACTGAGATGATAAAGTTGAAAAAACTTCTAGTCCATTTTAAAACTGCTTTTAAAATATCTGGACTGTGTCTTTTTAAAAACCAATGAAGTGTAAGAAGTAGTAACGTGCCTGTTTTATCTGAAGCCCACATTATTCTGTGGATAGCATAATGGAGCTTCTGTGAACTGCAAATTGCTTATAATGCAGTAAGAAGCCTTTTGCCTAGCTGGTTATTGCTATAATACTTTGTATTTATGTCACAATTATGATTTCTGTTATAGAAATCTGTTCTGTAAAGGAATTCTGACAGGCTGAGCAATCACATGAAACAAGGGCCAGTTTATCTCACTGATAACTAATTTTTTCCTCTTCGGAAATACCGCAAACACAAAAGGAGTTTTATTCTACAGCGTTCTAAAACAATCTCTGTAATATTTCTCTGTAACCCACTGTGCATGTTTATAAACATAGCTCCTTTCAAGCTTATTATACAACTAGAATTATGGCTTTATTATGATTACACACACAAAGTGTTTATATTCCTGTTTTTCATCATGAAGAATACTTGAATTTCATATATGTGTTCCTTGGATGATAATAAAGCATATTTTTGTTAATGTTCATAAGTTATATGTGCAATGGGAGTAAATTATATTTGCTAACATAATCTGAGAGTGCCCAACATCCTCCTACACGGTGGGTATTTCATGCAAATTAATTTTCTGGGGAAAAAAAATAAATTAAACCATTCTGAACCCTTTATAGCAAAAGAAAGCCTTCTGTTGATTTTAATGAGGTGTGAACAGGGCATTGATTGAATAAGTAAAAAGCCACTGGAGCCTCGTCTAAGTATTAGGGTGGGTGTAATGCGTTGAAGGAAGCCACTCTCACTGTAGCTTTACACAAAGATACTGTACACAGCTTGATATCTTTTATGCTCTACTCATCTCAGGAAACTGAAACTCCAGTTACCATAAATACGTGTTACATTTCAAGAAATTTCTGTATCTTTGTTGATTGATAGTGGTAAAATTTAGTCATAATTTTGAAGCAAAATGCATTCTTATGGCTACACGTATTAAAACTGAATCCAGCTTGAAGCAATTTTTAAAGCTTGGGCACTCCAGCTTAAAACATTTTCTCTCACTCTCTGTTCTGTTGTGTTAGATGATTCAGAGTTTGATCAATACTGAAGATACATGGAAGAATTTATTCTTGCAGCATCTGTGTTCAGTAAATATCGTAATGAGAAATTTCAGAAGTTACAAAAAGGAAGAGACTGTTAGAGGTTACTCAGTCTTTTCTACTCTGTGTCTACATGGCTAGATCTTCCCTAATTAGCTTTTATAGTTAATGGGGATGTTACAAACCTGGCCTAACCTATTACTCCTCAGGAGAAGAAAAAATGCTACCTCATGGCTAAGGGACTGCAATCACTTTGTCTCTTCTGAACATGATGAGTGGCTCAGAGAGAGGGAGTAGGAATAGGTGGAGGATCAGACATTTGTATGAAACAAACCACAAGTTTGACCGTATTTTGGTCTTCTGGTTCGTACTGTTCTTTGATAGCACAAATTACTGGTGTACCCAGCCAGGACTTTTCTGAAAGACAGCATCACCAAAGGAAGTTACGGACAGAAAGCTAGTTTAAGCACCTCCTGGCTTAATGCGAGGGGAACGTGTAGCTGGTGAGTTGTCAGTGTCTTCCTTTGATAACTGTCCTTTCTAGTCAGGCTATAGAGGTAATTCCAAGCTAACAGTCACAAACAGAAAGTCAAAGAAGTGTATGGTGAAGGAGGAGATGTTTAAATGATCATTTCTCTTTGTCTCTCCAACCCTTTCATTTGGGATTTTGTTTAGCTATGCTACGTGCATCATTCTCTGCAGATAGTTTGTGATAGATAGTTGTACTGGTTTTATCAAGAATTGAGTTTCTTTCTTTTGTCTTTCTGCTTTCCTGGATATTTTATGTCTTCTTTTTATGCTTCCAGGGGGAAATATATGTAGAGCTGATGAGTTTTTGTGCAACAATTCCCTCTGCAAACTACATTTTTGGGTTTGTGATGGTGAGGATGACTGCGGAGATAACTCTGATGAAGTTGCCGAAATGTGTGGTATGACATTAAATTTTTCAGTGCTTTTCCTGTAATAAAGCAAGAAATGGCATATAACATAGATAAATGTATAAGGACATAGGCATTTCCTTTATTTGACTTTTAAAAGATTAGCTTGAAATGTGAGATATAGTTTTCTGTTGTTATTGCTATTCATGTAATTTCAGATATTTGCGAGAAATTAATCTTTTTGTAGGAAATGCACAGATGGGAAAAAGTTACTTCTACACTGAAATATTGATCATCATTACACTTCCTATTTCCTTCATTTTATTTCTGTCATATTTACTGATTCTCAAAAAGAGGTGTAATTACCCTTATCACACAAAATAATTTCATTCCGTAAATGAAAAACGTTTACTGTAAACATTGCTCAAGTGTTATTCCATTAGAGTTAAAATCTAGTACCCTTCATATGTCAAGTACACCTGTGTTCCTATGCCTGCTTATTGCTTTAAAAAGGAGAACTTGAAGAAGGTTCAAGAATTCTAGCTGGTTAATAGCTGATTCTCTTTTTTTTTAATATACAGTAAAGTTTCCATGCCCTCCAACAAGGCCATACAGATGTAGAAATGACAAGGTTTGTCTACGACCTGAGCAGATTTGCAATGAGGTTGATGACTGTGGTGATAACTCGGATGAAGATCACTGTGGTAGGTGATATTACCTTTCAAGGCATTCAGATCAAAGAAAACAACTTGAAGGCAAACTTTGTTACAGAGATCTGCTTGTCCTTCAGTAAAGCTTAACTGGAGGTTAGTAGATCGGAGTTTGAAACTCAAAGAAATTAAGCCTGAAATAATTTCCAGTTGCTTAATGCTTCGTGGTCATTCCCATTTGTATGTGTCTAAAATAATCTAAGAATCTTAAATACTGATTTATTTTTCTCTTATTAATTTGTAATTATATAGATAAAATCACATATAAAGCACGACCCTGTAAAAAAGATGAGTTTGCATGTAATGATAAGAAATGTATTCCAATGGAGCTACAGTGCGATTGGTTTGATGACTGTGGAGATGGTTCAGATGAGCAAGACTGCAAAATAAGTGAGTTTGGCTGACAAAATATGTTTTTGTGATTGTAGCAAAACCAAAATAATTAATTGAGTCTGTCATCCATGCAAAACCTGCTCAACAACACAGAATTTAATGAAACTTTAAGATGGGAGGGGGGGTGTGGTGAGTTAAAAAGTCAATTCCATTTGACATATCACAAGAGGAAAGCAAATTTTATAGCAATTTAGGTTGTGGTAGTTTTTAGAGTACTTCTTGAGTTTCTGAAGTAGTTTAGCTACATGGTGATTGCATTTTATTTCATATCTGCAGCAAAATAAATTTTAGTATTAAATTCTTGATGTAAAATGAAGTATTTCAATTAAATAGTGTCAATTTATATGCATATGTAGGTAAACACAGTAACGTCATATTTGTTTAAAATTTACCTTGATACTTTTTTAACAGAAAGATAAATTTGTGATGTTATCTGTTGTTACTTCAGACAAATCTATCAGGGTTTTGTTTAGACATTTTGCTTATGTTTAGGTGTAGCTGAATATACATGTGAAGATAATGTGAATCCTTGTGGAGATGATGCATACTGTAATCAAACAAAAACATCCCTATTGTGTCAGTGTAAACCCGGCTTTCAGAGGAACAAGAGGAATAGACAATGTGAAGGTAGAGATCTTTTCCCTCATCCCTTCCTGTAAAGTATTGAAAGTCAACTGCGTAGTCAATTTTTTATGCTGGAGCAGGAGATATGTATCACATACTTTTGTTTTCAGAGTAAAAAATGTTTCAGAGCTATGGGATTAAGAAATGAAGAAAAGAAACTGAAAGGATTTACAGGGTGTAGAATTATGCCTTTTACCTGGAAAGTTTATCGAAAATTAGCATCAGTTGTGAAGGCTCACATCAGGCCATTAAAAGATTTTATAATTTAAGGGTTAAATGGGTGGTTTAAGGTCTAGTAGATTATTTAACTGAGCAAACAAGATTGGCATTTCAATTGGGATGTGAGACTATTTTGAGATGCTTAAAATAATAAAGATGCATAAAACTGAAAATCAAAATAAACAGAGTAAAGTAAAATAACTTAGAAATATGTAAATAAGTAAAATACCATAGAAAATGTAGTCTTAATATATATGATGCTGCACTGGTCAGAAAGAAAGACGTAGTTGTTATAATGAAAGAGTTGATCAAAAAGATAAGATAAATCTCCCTTCCCAAAGAATGGGTTGTGAATGTGTTTTCTTACTGGTGAGCAGTGACTTACAGTGGAGATCCCCCCAGTGGGACTATCCAAGTGAATGATGCTGCATCCAGAGACTTCATTGTTTGGCTCTTAAGAAAAAGGTGTACACCGGAGGTTTCCGGTAAGGGGTGATCATGTAATTTTGACTGTTACTGATAGGTATGTTGTAGATAACTGTAACAGGCATTTTCATTCTCAAAGTTGATCTCAAGCTCTCATGATAATAGGATGATATAAGGAAGATGGAGAAATAATATAAATTATCTTTCTGAGGTATGTTGATTGCAGCAGAAATAACACCAGTGATAACTGCAGGCGGCTTTCTTTTTTTGTTGCAAGATGTACAAACACTTGTGAGTTCCTTTTGTTCATCTGCTTTGTTCCATGATGTTCCAAACGTGTTAAATATAAGTGTGTTAAACTATAGGTATGTAAATGACAATTCTTTTCCTCATAGATATCAATGAGTGTATGGTATTTGGTGCCTGCTCCCAACACTGCAATAATATTAAGGGGTCATACAGATGTGCATGCGAGAAAAATTATAAGGAGAGGAATAACAGTTGCATAGCAAAAGGTAAGGCTGTAAAAATCAAAACTGATTGACAGTACTAAATAATTTGTTATGTACATGGTTGGTAACACTAATGTGTTGCGTATACAATTTATTTTTAGATAAATATTTCTTGAATAGTGCGCAGAAATAATTCTCAAAACCACTCAGATTTACCTTTCATTTCGTAAGCAGTAAATTCTTATCACTTCTGTGTAAATGAACATACTTAATATGAAAGTCCATTTCCAACTGCAGCTTTCTCTATTTACAAAAATATTTGCACAAATAAAGAAAACAGAGATTATATATTAGCAAGCATCTAAGCGTTCTGGTGAAGCTTGAGAGAAGAATCAGCTCTTTCATAGAAACATGTTTTAGAGCTTTAGAAATAAATTATGCAGTATTTGGAGTTAACAAGTTTTGCTCTGTCATGTTGAGAAATCTTATATAAAAGTCATTTAAGGGGAGTTCTTCTAAATATAGTCACCTAAGAATATATTCCTTGTATTGATCATCTGCCTAGATCATGGTCCGGTGAAGGTAAACACATATATGTGTTAATTCTCTCTTTCATAAGACAGAGGTATCGCACCATTTGCAGGCAATAGTTAAGTCTGAGTATTATGTAACTATTAAATCATTTTAGAAATGAAATACGCAATAATCCAGCTGCTGGAGTAAAGATAACATCATCTCTATGGATCTGTATCTTAGTAACTGAAAGGATGATCCTAGCGTGTTCGCTGAAATCTAGTGAGATTTCGGTGTTAATTTCACTCTTACCTACACTTGGAGTCAGTGCAGAACCCGCGTTGAAGTTACACGGTGCGGCTGCTCATACACCTCTGTGCCTGTCTGGTGCACAACTATGAGCAATCTTAGGGCCAGTAAGCACATGTTGGGGACATACATCCTAGAACCATAATGGATTGTATTCTGTTAATTCTGGTGGTTCTTTCTTTGTACCACACCAATCAGCAATGGAGGTACACCCATGCTGGGTTGCTAGATGGTGGTAGTCACGTTTCTTACAGGTTTTGTTCACATTTTCTTGAAGCAAACTCACCAATGGAAAGATCATACTAATGAGTCATAAGTAATTTTCTCTATACATAACATGGACTCTATCAGGATTTAGCATCATTGCCTATTACTGAAGAAGTAGCTAGATTATGACATGGGAACAAACAAGGTTACTAACTGAGGGTAGTGGCTTGTTATTATAGAAACACAGACATAATTCTGAGGGTTTATAATTTAAAAATCTGGAAATCATTATCCTACATCTGAATTTTTTCCTGACCTTCATTTCCATTGTAATAGAGTTAATGGTTCCCTCTTTCCCCTATTGATATTTGCTCTAATGGAACTCCTCTTTCTTCTTGTATTTAGCAGGAGTGAGGGAACAAATGATTTTTGATATTTCGTACTCAAAAGGAGGAAATGTGTTGGATGGACATTATTATCAGTTGATTTTCTATGGATAAATGTGGTATAAATTGGAAAACTAAAAAAATTGCAAGTTCATTCTAATGTATCCAGCAAATTTTAAACTTTCTTATAACGTAATGAATAGATACCAGAGAGTATTTTCTTGCGAATAACATATTTTACAACACTTGAATCAAGATGGTAACTAAGTATCCATAACTACCATCCTTTCAGAGGTATCCATAAATGTTCACTGTCTGAAATGAGGAGACAGAAGGCACAACTGCATGTGTTCTAGCAGCTTTGGTCCAGTTTGCTCATGTTGCAGTCAATCTCAAAACTTCACTGCCTTCACTAAAGATAGGATCAATCCACATCTAATTTCCAATTAAACAATTGTAAATAATGCTTATTAGCAAATATGTGTTCCTTTAATAGATACATTTTGGACCTTCTAGATACAACATGCATATAAAATCATATGGACATAATTCATAATATCCCCTATTTTTGGATACTGTGTAAAGTGTTCAAATTCTTTTATTACATACTCCTTAGAATATAGTCTTAAGAGTGACAATGTGAGCTTGGAGAGCATTGAAATAATGTATATTGGTAACAGAGTATGAAGAGTTGCCTTTATTGCCCAGAGCGTGAGTGTGTTTGCAGCCTTCAACAATCACAAAATAATTTTAACATGAGAAATTGTATCAGATAAACACCGAAGAGCTACTTGAGTGAAAAATACTGATTTTTGCATTAGTTGACATTTACCTTATTTTTGTTTCATTATAATAATCCCTAGGCTCTGAAGATCAAGTTCTCTATGTTGCTAATGACACTGACATCCTGGGTTTTGCGTATCCATTCAACTACAGCGATGTCCATCAACAGATATCACATATTGAACATAATTCAAGGATAACTGGAATGGATGCGTATTTTCAAGGGGACATGATTGTTTGGAGTACTCAATTTAATCCAGGAGGGATTTTCTACAGAAAACTTCACGACAGAGAGAGAAGGCAAAGTAACAGTGGCTTGATAGTAAGTGATCAAAATCAAAGATTACATGCTACAAATTTCGTTTGATTTACTTTTCTGTTTTGATTGTCTATAACTACATGTGCTGATTTAGTAAATTGAAATGTCTATCTGAGAATCATTTGATTCAAATGGTATATATGTCTACTAATGTCTTTCCATTAAAGTCTGACAAACTTGGTCAAGTCTCTAAAAGAACCCAACTATAGTATTTTAAAAAGTTTTCTACAGAGAAATAACCAGTATGTTAGAAGCTTGGAAATACTGTATACCATGAAGATCTTTTATTTAAGAGAGAAAACAGAGGATATAACAGCTATATATAAGTAACACATGGTTTAAAGAAAGGCATGAATTTCAAATCCTTGGAAATCAAATCATTTTCGTTTTTCCTATCTCTATTTCACCATTATGCAAGAATACGTCCCAGTCACTTCCTCATAATTCAAGATTATTGAAAAAGTTGTGTTTCTCTTTATACACCATTTCCCCCTAAATTTTTAGTGCAGGTAGGAGTTCTTGAAGATGCTTTATCCAAGCCATACAAAGCTTTTTACAAATCTGTATGTGGAAAATGCACAGACTGAGTGTATGTGAATATTTCTTGGACACATTTTATTTATATTTGTCAAGTATTTACTTCTCATTGTGCTAACCTATTCAGAATATTTTCCAAGCATTATCTCATTAATACTCACATATTATGGCCTTATATATAACTGATCAGTAGGGTAATTGGCTTTATAGTATAGCTTTAATATTGCCACTTAAATTTGGTTTTGAAAAGCTTGAGAATTCCTTAATTTTAACTCAAGTTTTTTAATGGATAAGTTTTCAAAGGTTACATTGTAAGTTTTATATCTAGACTTTGATATGTAAATCAGGACAGCAAACTTGAACAAAGTCACCTGCATTTTCAGGTAATTACATTAATGCAAAAATCCATCTCAACTGAAATTGCTCCATGGAATTAGCATATCAAGAGCCTTCCTCAGAGAATAGCTTTAAGTATCTCTTGTATTTTTCTGTGGAAAAGGGTTTAAGCTTGGTACAAATTGGAGCATTACAGGAAATAGTAAATATCAACTCTTCAGAGTTTATTGACAGATGCAGAAGAGGATTGCATTCCAATCAAGTTAAGATGGTATAAGTGAATTGGTGATAACTGGTGCAGCTGTTTACTGGCATAATCCTTTGAGAGTGATGGGTAATTTATCTGAGGTGAATATTCAACACAGAGTGACTTGCCCCTTTAACTCAAGTGCTATCTGTCATGGAAGAGGACACAAAGCCGAACATTAAAATAATTGTGCCATATAATAGGAAGAAAAACATAGGGTTCGTAATTTATCCAGTCAGTATATTAGCATCTTGCTGCAACCCCACTGTTCTGAGAGCTTAACAAGGACTCTTAACCATTCTTGTGATATATCGACATACAGACTCCCAATGTTTGCCCCCAGGCCCAGTGAAATTCATAGAATCACAGAATGTCCTGGGTTGGAAGGGACCTCAAAGATCATCTAGTTCTACCCCCTGGCCATGGGCAGAGACACCCTACGCTGGACCAGATTGCCCAAAGCCCCATCCAACCTGGCCTTGAACACTTCCAGGGATGGGGCCTCCACAACTTCTCTGGGCAACCTGTTCCAGTGTCTCACCACTCTCATAGAAAAGAATTTCTTCCTAATACCTAATCTAAATCTACCCTCCTTCAGCTGAAGGCCATTCCCCCTTGTCCTATCACTCCATGCCCTTGTAAACAGTCCCTCTGCAGCTTTCTTTTAGGCTCCCTTTAGGTACTGGAAGTCTACTGTAAGGTCTGTCCGAAGCCTCTCTTCTCCAGGCTGAACAACTACAATCTCTCAGTCTGTCTTCACAAGAGAAATGTTCCAGTCCTTTGATCATCTTCGTGGCCTCCTCTGGATTTGCTCTAACACCTCCATGTCTGTCTTGTACTGGGGACCCCACAGCTGGATGCGGTATTCCAGGTGGGGTCTCACAAGAGTGGAGTAGGTGGAGAGAGTCACCTCCCTCGCCCTGCTGGCCACACGATCTTTGAATACAGCCCAGGATACACTTCGCTTTCTGGGCTTCAAGCACACATTGCTTTTCATCAACCCACCCTCAAGTCGTCCTCCACAGGGCTGCTCTCAATCCCTTCTCCATTCACCCTGTATTTGTGCTTGGAATTGCCCCAACCCATGTGCAGAACCTTGCACTTGGCCTTGCTGAGCTTCATGAGGCTCGCATGGGCCCACCTCTGAAGTCTGTCAAGCACTGATTCAGTGCACCACTGTGAATGGAACCAAGTTCTAGACTGTTTTCTCTAAATAAACTTTTTTTTTGCAAAGTATGAGAACCAGATATCTCTCATTTACTAAAAATAAGAGCTTTTGTATTTGAAAACCATGCCTTATAAGATATGACCAAACTTTTATGCTTTCTACCAACCTCAACTAAAATAGATCATAGCTTAAATGTGTTCTCTTCTGGACACTGTGTGAACTAGGTAGCAAATTCAGTATTTAACTAATGTCGCAGACACTAGTTTCAAATCAATAAAATGTAAGGTTTGGTTTACAAACGTTTTCTAGGTTACCCTCAGAGATGTTTTCTGTCACTTTTTATTCTGGGTGTTTGGTTTTTTTTTCTGTTAATCTAACCAACCTGCGTATTTTTTGCCTCATGCTGTGTTAATTATTGAAAATATGTTTTCCAAGGGCAAAGAGATACTATTTTGAAGCATTTCCGGCTCAGATCCATGCTTTGGATTGTCTAGGTACACACCATGATACCATTGTTACAGGAGAGCTCCTGTATGGGTTCTTGCTGATGATAGCAAGTATTCAGGCCTAAGGAATATTTAAGGAACGTCCGCGCTGTTCTTTTCAGCTGTTCACTGATTCAAACAATATGCTTCCAACAGGTTTTCTGCTTCTTTTTTGATTGTGCTTATTATAAAAATGTTTTTACTGTTCTATAAGGCGATGACATTACTTTAAGGTTTTACATTAAAGCTGTAGCTCTGTATGGATGACATGGATGTATCCAGGAGACCTTCTCTTTCTGGAATCATAGGGTTGGGATTTTAAAATGTTCCTACTCATGTAATACAAATGGTGGTTTGGTGAAACATTGCAAATACTGGTCTGCTTATCTTTTGAGGAAAATTTTCTATTTCAGAGAATAAAAGTTCACAAGTTTTTTAGCTTTATTGTTTCTCATGTATTTTTACTGTTCTAATATTATACCTAATAATATATCATATACTAGATAATGTATTCTTTTTAATGAAGGTACTTTAAGCAACAATAAACCATTGGTTTATTTTATTCCACAGAAATGCCATACCAAAACCGTCTGTAAAGTCAATAGAGACAATATTACTACACATATGCTTATGATATAAACTAGGTTTGTAATTTAATCTTCCTGTGTTACAATGCTAAGCATTGCATGGTGATGGGTTCCTGCTGCATATGCAACATAGATTTTTTTTTTTTTCCCAACCTTCACTTGAGGGGTTAAAAATTTTTCTGTAATCTACCATTATATCAAATTGGTTTCCATATCTAATTTGTTACTGCAGCTTTTTTTTTTGTCTTTTTTTAATTCTTTATCTTAAAGCAGGTTTTGGCTCGCATGGGATCAAAAATCATCAAGATGACGTAGTCTGTAGTTGTGCAGAGACTATTATACTATAAGAGGCGATTAGGCTTCAAATCCCAGTTTTCCTAAGAAGCTGTAGTACATTATATTTAGCATCAAAGAGGGCTAAAGTAACTGTAGAAAATATTAACGTGATTTTGTTCCTGTATTTTCATTCTTGTTCTGTATGCAAAATCATTCTTCAAAATTAACATAATCCAAATAAGCTATTAGGTAAAAGCTCATTTACAGTGAGTAATTTTTCTAGACAATATGAGAAGACGCATAAGACGTCAGAAATGTGATGTAGCTAGGCTGAAAGTTAATGAACACAAATGAGAATTATGCGGCCGTAGTATCAGCTAGTGTTTTTGATTCTCTTTTTTTAATCTCTTACACCAGATGGCTGCTGTCAGTTTCTTCTGGTTATCTCCTTGTTCATTTGATCTTTAATATGTGCCCCAGCATTACTGGAATTTCACTTCTGTATAGTTGAGAAGAACAGGAAAGCCATTAGCCTGGCAGTCTCTGAAGTAGTAACTGGAGATCTCCAGGTGTGAGAGGCTTCTTGACACACGTGTCTGACTGTTACCCAGAATTAAAAGAAGTTGGGATTGAAAAGACAGTGGTGTTTATCAACAACTATGCACATTTTTAGGTATCTTGTCTTTTAGGTGAATGTTGCTTGGATAATGTAACAAAAACCCCACAGACTGTTGCATGCATTTCTGAAAAAATAGTTTAAGTTTCTGGAAGCATATGCTGCCAGTATCGTTATTTTATAACAAAGAATTACGATACCTTTTTTTTTTTAACTGTAAAAAAAATTACTATGACCCAGTTTTTAACAAAATACTCTTCTGTAAATGCAGTGATTAATTTTGCTGCTCTAATGCTCATCGGAATAGAAAGCCAGGGTTCTGTATGTCTTTAGAACGTGCATTCTATGGCATTTTTGCAGAATGAAAGGTTTGTGAATGATGAACTATCTAAATTCACCCTTGCAGTCCTATTATTTCACCTAGAGAATGAAATGACCTTTATTTTATGATGAAAATAGTCTACAAATGTCTTGTGGTATTAAGGAACTCCAACACCTGTGGAAAACAAGCTATTTTAGTATTTACTTTCCTGATTTTTTAGTTATGTAATCTAGTAGCATTCCATTACTGCATTTGTCAAGGAATAAACTTTTTTTCCCCATAATTTCACTTGAAAAACTGGCAAACAATTGCATATATATTTAGATCATGTGGGTCTTGATTTTTTTGTGATATGCTGGATTCCTGTTTGAAATAGGTGCGTAGTCCTGTTTTATACATTTTTACTCCTCTTTGCAGGAATTCTGGTAAACTTTAGAGAAACTTTTTCTGTAACTCACATCTGCAACATGAACTTCTATCCTTAGGACCATTTTTTTTAGGATCTAGGCCCTAATGATAACTGTGAAATCATGATAGAAATACTACAGTTTATAATTTTAAAGTTATAATCAGTCAAGCCTGTTTTACATGTCAAACTGAATATTGCACTAATTCTAGTTTTAATCAGTGGTGGAACATAGGAGCAGTTAACAGCAAGGGAAGATTAAAATTTTAAAAATTTCCTTTCAATTGCAGACTATTATTGTTCAGAATACAGAGGTAATTTTATGCAGTTTTCTAAGGGCAGTGGTTTTTATTTATCCTTGGCAGATTATTTGAGCCACCATACCTCAGGATGGTCTTCAGCACCATTTTCACTGAGCACTTTGGGACATCATACCATAGTTCTGCATGGATTATAATAGCTGTATAATCTGAATTCTTCCTTTTCCTTTCCTTTTTTACAGTATGTAACATTTATTTGCTTCAGTATCAATAGTTCAATTAGTTCATGCCTAAGTGCATTTTTATTAATGTAGGTAGCCTTAGACTTGAGAAAACAATTTTGAACCATTGTTGTTCTACATTGAGTAGAATTGTCCTCAGATCACTTAAAGCTTTACCACCTACAGGTGGAATTATGTCTTTCCAGAGCAGTGTTTTTATACATATCACCATATTAAAGGTGAAAGTTATATAACTGTAAAAGGTTACATAAATCTGTGACTATACAGCTACTGTGAAAGATAATTTCTGTAAATCTGACTTGAACATCTGTTCTTTTTAGTGTCCAGAATTCAAAAGACCTAGAGGCATTGCTGTCGACTGGGTTGCTGGAAATATTTATTGGACTGATCATTCCAGAATGCATTGGTTCAGCTACTACACAACTCATTGGACTAGTCTGAGATATTCCATCAATGTAGGTCAATTGAATGGACCTAACTGTACCAGACTCCTTACAAGCATGGCAGGAGAACCATATGCAATTGCTGTAAATCCTAAAAAGGGGTACGTGTGTTTCACTATTACTCTGTTTTGGTAATTCAAACAAAAATGCAAACTAGAGTAAGAGAAATAAAATTATGTCTAGAAATGTCTGAACTTTTCCAAGTCATTTTACTGAACTTTCCTGCTCAATTTACCTGTATGTAAATCGAGATCAGTTTTCTTCCATCTTTCAGGTAGGTTGGAAAGTTCACAATAATTTAATACCAGTGAAGTGTTTTGAGGTTCTGTAGAGGCATCCAGCTTAATTTTTGTGTTAAATATTTTAGGATGATGTACTGGACAGTTATTGGCGATCGCTCTCACATAGAGGAATCATCTATGGATGGTACTCTGAGAAGGATATTGGTTCAAAAGAATTTACAAAGACCTACAGGTATACAGCTTATCTATTTTTCCTAATTACATGGAACTTGTTAACTCAGTGCAGATTTGTTGGCTGAATTCCAGTTTCTCAGTTTGCAAAAAAAAATCGTATACTTTTTAAAATATGTATTCTGGTTATTCATATGCAGTTACTAATCGAAATTCTTAGTTCTGTTTTCAAATAATATATCTTAATATGACATAAACTTCTGTAACAAAGCTTAACGTGATGATTTTTACAAAGCAGTATCAAAGGACTGTTAAAATATAATTTATTCAGTAACACTGAACAAGCAAAATCAATTAAGGGAACACCAGTTAGTGGTGAGACACGGTTTTTAAGAATGCATATGAAATCTCACAGCCTGCTCTAGTTACTTTCCTGAATACATTGCAAAATTCTATAAAACAAGGTTTATGTATTCAAAAAAGCAACAACTTAATTATCTCAGTATTTTACAGAACTATTTTGCAGCTTGACGGTACATGTCAAGATCTTCTGAATTACCATTAAGACTCCGTTGGCAGGATAAAAGTAATTTTTATGACAAAGGAAGTGATAAGTCCAGAATGAGATGTGTCTCGCTTAAATAGCAGCTACTCATCTTGAAACCACAAGTGATTTGTTTGTGACCCATTTTCTCATGCAGTATTTGATGTTTCTTCAGGCTTACAATAATAATCTGTTGTTATTGCATTGTGAGTTAGGGGTTGTCCAACTTTGGTACACATACCTGTTGAAACATGGGCTCCTCTCCAGAGGATGCTATCTGAATATAAGCATCTAAGAAGCTGCAACTATCACAGGAACAAGTAATACTATTTTAACAGACTGTTAAGTCCCATGCTAAGGTGGGCTTATGGTGTCGCATATGCAAATTACACTCATCACTTAGAGGAAACACTCTTTATTGACATGATTAGATTGAAATATTGGAACTTAAGAAATTATGTATGTGATAAGGAAAGCTTTGAGGAGAGAAAGCTTATGCTCCTTAGGTGAGTAAGAAGCACAGTAGTAATAAATAATAAATAAAATACGTAGTAGTAATTCAGTAAGAAGCTTCCGATTATTCAGATTGAACGACAACAGAATTTTATGTTTGTCAGAGTTGTTACCTGTTTTTTGCTGAACTTCTTATATAAAACATTGTGAACATACGAGATATACAAATCATTAGAAGTAGTTCTAATGGCTGGAATTGTGCTTTTTTGTCTCCTCTTATTGGTCTAGTTGATTGCCAAGGTTATGTCCTACAGAGCCAGTCACCACTTCCTTGGTCTTTAAAGGCCATTTAAAGCTTTTTTTTTTTTTGTCCATCAGTATCAGATTAGTGAAGTTATTGCATTTTGTAGGTAGTAATGGTACCAAATTACCTGAACATGCAAGTACTTACTTCTTTTCTGACCAGAAGCAGAACTGCAAGAGCTTTTCTTCATAAAATCTTATCTGATATATTTTATATAGAAAAGTTTCATTAAACATTTAACCAGACCTCTGTCTCCTTACAAGGATGAATAAAATGAAAATTAAGAAAATTAGCAGAATTACCAAAAATGAACAGACTTTGCAAGGAGGGAATTTCAAAAATGCCCTGCCACAATATTGCATTTCCCTGTACCTACTGCCTGAAAATACTTTCGTGGAATCCTCCTGTGCTTTTCTTCTTTTACTTCATGCTAGAAACTAGACATTTATGGTGTCTTTTAATTTTTTATCAGATATTTCACACAGATACATGTCTTTTTAGAGGGAATGCAAAGAAAGCACCCAAGCCTTTAATGTTTCCTCCCAAATGAGACTTTGCTACTATTGTTTAGACGAATTTTAAGATTTTATTGAACATCTGTGTTCCACGGTTCTTAAATTTATTCCTAAATATGCCTTTCCTATTTCAAGTACAAGAGAAGAGAGAGTTTGAGCATTTAGGCTTGACTTCAAAGGATTTACATAAAAATTACTATCACCAAAGTGCTATTTGTATAAAACAAAACCAAGGACTATTTTTACGTGTCTGTCTCTGTTACTGTGGAAGATATATTGAGAATGTTATTTATTTATTATTTCCTATTTAAATATTCATATTAAAATGAAAATAACTTAAAGCTAGAGAGTGAGGACTGCTTCTAAAATATTCACCCTTACAGGTACCATGTATCGCACATAGTTGACACATTGTGATTATCTTTTACCAGAAATTATTCTCTTTAGCTGTATGCTTGAATACCAGTGTTCCTTTTAAAGATGATTTTTTTTAAAGGAGTTGCCAACATAAACATAGTTCACCGGTCTGTCAGACTTCCTCCACTTCCTGTCATCTATCTGTAGCTGATTAATTTATGACCTTAAAAGGAGAATTTTTGCTGTTATGTGTAATTTCTTTTGATGTGTTTTTTTTCTGACTTACCTACTTACATAAATACATCTCATTCTGGTGAAAAATACACCATAACTTCAAAAGCTCAGAATTAAATTATTTTATGGTTCAAATATTTTTTCAGGCTGAAGCTTTTGACATGACCTAAAATGGCTTATTAATAATTTAATCGTCCTCTAGTGAAACATGGACTGCTTGATTTAACTATTTAGTTATTGCCTAGAGGCTGGGCGGTCACTCTTTTGCTTTCTTCTCGTATACGTGTATATACATCTCTCAGTATTGCTATTTAAGTCACGTAACACTAATTTAATTAAAATAATCTGATGTTTTATTCTGTAATAATTACTATGTGTAAAGTATTGGTGATAAAAAAAAGTACATGATTATGTACTTGTGGAAACAGGATAGGTTACAAAGGCTCTATGAAATCTAAATGCCTTGTTTTTAATGCCTGGTCACACTGGTGCTACTGCTTAGAAATCTATTGACATAATAGGCTTTTTGTTGGTAAAGCAAATTAGAGGTTTAGACTCTATGTTTAATTCCCACCTGGTATAATGATAATGGGTTTGAAAAAGTGCTGACCTTGGTAGAAAAAGTTAAAGAAACTAAAAAATCCACAGTTATCTCAAGGGGAAGGTTTAAGCAGAAGATGTAATATTTTATTCTTCTTGGTTTCCAGTCATGTTTTTTTGTTGTCACCATATTTTGTGTTCACAAGAATAGGAACAGTATAAAAAGGTACAGTTGGATAAAAATGTTATTTTTTTCAGGTTTTATATACCTGTTTGAATTTTATTTTTTTTGTAGGTCTCGTGGTTGATCAGTACAGTCAGCGTTTGTTCTGGGCTGATTTTGAATTATCTGTTATTGGCAGCGTTCTTTTTGATGGTTCTGATTCTGTTGTGTCTGTCAGCACTAAGCAAGGTATGGAGAACTCTTCTATAACAATTTCTATTTTATTTTATTTAGCTGAAGTTTTGCTATTCAGAGAAGCTATGTAAGCAAAAAAGCAGTGACTCTTAAATAAAATTTATTAGTTAAATAATACTTCAGATGCTGTCTAAACAAATAGATATTTAAGATCATTTAAGACAATTTTCACTTCAGCATAATCTGATAAAGTCACTGTAGGGGAACAAAGATTCAGTTGTATGTGCAAATCTCCAAGCCTGTTATCTAATTATTAGCTTAGGTATCATCAAGTAACATTGTGATTAATATTTATGCTTGGCCGGGCTTGGACTTGCATAGCAACAGGAGGACCTTGACTACTTAGAAATTAGAGATGTCTGCATTGCACAGGAATTGTATAGTTTATAAAACAGTTGATCTGAATCAGTTCTGGGGAAAATAATGGATCTGGCTTTCAGGTCAGTAAGTAATCACAGAATTCTGCTAACAGAATGTGAATGAGGAAAGTTTCTTTCATAAGGAAAGAGATTTTGGTTAAACAAACTTGTTTTTTATAGAATTGCGGGTTGGCTTTTTAACAATTTAATAATATATATAACAACTTACGAAATTTGAGTAGAAAAGAGAGGAAACATTAAAAAAAATCAAAAATTTGAAAGCAAGTTTGTTGAGGGGGCATTGCTTCGTGGGCAGTTGGTGTTTGAGTTTTCATCAGGGTGATATTAAATCTAGTGCTGCTGCGTGTTTTAACCAGTGATCTGGAATTCACCAGGGGGTTCTGGAAGATACTAGGAAAAATCTCACCAAATACATACTCAGTGCTTATGCTTAGTGCTGGTGACTGATACAAAGACTACAGAGTATTCTGGATTGTGTTTTAATGTGTCTCAACAGTCCATTTGTATTTTAAGAATAAATGTGAGGTGGTTCTTCAAGGGAAAACAAAAATGACTCAACAGTGCTACAGAATAGAAGTTATATAAGTTGATGACTTTCAAAATATTTTATAGCACAGTGTATATTTTATAAATCCCAAGCACAACTACAGGCTGGGCGGAGAATGGAGTGAGAGCAGCCTGGAGAAGGACATGGGGGTCCACAAAGTTGATCAGAGGGCAGGAACGCCTCTGCTACAAGGACAGGCTGAGGGATTTGGAGGGATAAGGCTCCAGGGAGACTTAATTGTGGCCTTCCAGTACCTACAGGGGACCTACGGGAAAGATGGAGAGGGGCTGGTTACAGGTCAGGGAGTGAGAGGACAAGGGGGAATGGGTTTAAAATAAAAGAGGGGAGATTTAGATTAGATGTTAGGAAGAAATTCTTTACTGTGAGGGTGCTGAGGCCCTGGCACAGGGTGCCCAGAGAACCTGTGGCTGCCCCTGGATCCCTGGCAGTGCCCAAGGCCAGGTTGGATGGGGCTTTGGGCACCCTGGGCTGGTGGAGGGTGTCCCTGCCCATGGCAGGGGGGTGGAACTAGGTGATCTTTGAGATCGCCTCCAATACAAACCATTCTGTGATTCTATGATTTAAAGTGGAATGTGCACACTTTGTTGCTTCCATATGTAGCATTCCCATTACTGAAATACAGGCTCAGTAAAGCAATGTCACCTTTTGTGTCCTAATGACATTTGTGGTAAGTATGAAAAAACTAATGAGATAGGACCAAAGGAAAATTGGGGAAGTTTAGAAATTGCTTTGCAATTAGACTAAAAACTTCAATCCATTTCATTAAAAAAGCATAAAACAATGAATTAGAGCAATAAATACTTTTGCTGAAATAAAATACTGAGTATCAAGTATTGATAGAGTGGAAAAACAGTAGGAACAAGTAAGGCCTGATGATTGAAACTGAATAAATACAAGTGAAATATAAAGCCTTTCTTATAGTAAATGGGGATAGTAGTAGTAAGAAGGTATTACAAGAAATGAAATGTTCTGTTTCTTTATGGCTTCAAATCAAGAAGAGCTACATCTCTGGCCAAGACGTTTTAGTGAGAAGCTATTGCCTTGTTACAGGGATGCTGTGTGAAATTCCACAGCCAGTTGTGCCTAGGAAATCCAACTATGTGATCTAATTGGCACTCATAGCTCTTAAAAATGAGGAATTAGTACAGTCTTAACATTTTATTTTGCATTAATTTAGTGTAATTATGAATTAAAATAAGTGTTGTATGAAAGCTAGCATTTCAAATATGCTAAGAAGGAACTAAATAAATGTTTTGTCAGAAGAGTTTCTTTTATGTAGAGCAAAATAAACTGTTTCTTTCTTGTCATATACTTCTAGTTAAAGTGGTGTACTGACGTATGTTCTAATCAGCTAGTTGTTATTGTAAGAGTTCCCTACTTTTCAATATTCAACCAGTTTCTGAGACTGAGTTGTGTGGAAAGCTAATACAAAACTAGAGATTTTAGTTGTGTGTTGTATAGAAAGTGTTCCTTCTAATATTGCTCTTTAAAAGACAGTCTTTGTGGGTCCAAAACAAACTGAATAATAATGTGTTTTAGCTGGTAATTGCAATAATGCAATTGAAGTTATCAATAAAATTAAGTTGGTTATTATTTGTATATGAATATATATTTGTATTTATTCATTTTTTATTTAAGGTTTATTGCATCCACATAGAATTGACATTTTTGAGGATTACATATATGGAGCAGGTCCTAAAAACGGTGCATTTAGAGTACACAAATTTGGCAGGAGCCTTGTAGAATATCTAAGTGTGGATGTTGATAAAGCAAAAAGTGCCTTGATTTTTCACCGCTACAAACAAATGGACTGTGAGTAAGCATAATTACTTGAAACTCATTATTGAGTAAGTTCACCTCAGGGGGCAGGGGGAAGTAGCCAAGTTATATCAATATAAACCAGTGCCTGATTGTGCAAAATGAAAATAGATTTAATCATATTTCTTTCTATAAGTTTAATGGAGATTTTTTTGATGCATTTTCTCGCATTTGAAAGGGCATTGGACAAATGATTGCCTTGTGTACCCACAGTCTAAATGAGGTATAAATAAAAAAAATTAGATGAGAGCTGAATACTAATACCTCTAGCCACAACCAGATGAGGTTTTTTTTACTGAATATTGCCGATACATATTTGTACAATATTGCTGTTACTGGAATAAATTCTGTCCTGGTGTGAGTCTTGCACTGCCATTTGAGTCAATGTGTTCACTGACTCCAGGCTGTTGATATCATGGAAACTGGAAGTGTATCAGAATTTTTATATCAGGTTATTTATTTCTTCCTAGTTATAGAACATAGTGTAATTCTTAAAAAAAAAATAAAATAAATAATATTTTGTCTTTTTAAACAGTGCCTAATCCGTGCTTGGATCTGACATGTGAATTCATTTGTTTACTCAACCCTGCTGGTGCAACATGTGCTTGTCCAGAAGGAAAATCGTTGGTGAATGGAACATGCATTGATCAAAGCCTCTTAGGTAGGTATTGAAAACTCCATGAGAACCATAAAATAAACAACGGGTCTTTTTTTGTCATTGCAAAGGCTGGGCTGTCTGCGAGTCCAGAGTTTTGTGATGGTGTTCAATATGCAAGTTACTTATCTGAAATGGAAACTAAATATGAAGAAGCAAAATCCGTGACTCAAAAAAAAAAGACCTGTTTATATTCATCAAAATGAAAAATGAGCTTTCATCTGAATGGATACAAGATGATATTTAAAAGCGAATGTGTGTTTATATTGACCGAAGCAAGTTTGAAAAGCTCTGACGTGTTTTGGATTCCAAATTAAACATTAGCCTTCAGCTATTCAGGAGAAAAAAATAACCTTAAAGACCATCAAAAACCACCTCTGCTTAGACTGCAGCAATAGTCAAAAGGCAGTAAGAGCAACATAGCAAATAATGACTTTGAAGTAACAGGAGGAAAGACCGCCTGAAAACTAAAATTAGTAACAACTAATAATGACTAATATCGAGACACAAGAAGCAGGACCTCACAATGAAAGAGCTACTACATTCTTGCTGTATTTTAGGGGGGAAAAAAGTCTTTTCCGTAAAAGAAGATTAAGTACTCTAGCACTATTCCCACTCTAATTGAGGCTGAACCTAAGGTGATTAGACAGCTGGAAGGAATTCTTAGCCAGCTTGAATTTTAAAAGGTACCAGAAATCATAAATAGGATTTTTTATGTGTATGAGAAGTCAGAATGTATTATGATGTTTTTCTAATGTTTAATTTCAGGTTGAGAAGTGTAAGTGATACGTATTTTGGTGAGATCCTCAGTAACTAAAATGCTCGATTTAGCAATCAAATTAATTTACCTGAAATGTCATCACTCTCTGGAGAAAATCTCACCTATTTATACTGCCTAGATTTCAAATATTGAATTAATACAGCTATGATTTAGTGTTTTGTAATGTGGTGTTAATAAAGCTATCCTGTCTAGCAGCATTTCTCTTTCTGCATCGAGAAATTTTAATAATAATTTAGAGACTAAAACAATTCTAGAAAACTTGTCCTAGTTAGCAGACGCATTCATGTTTTTTGCTTATGTAGTACAATATATTCAATGCATTTACAGTGCCAACTTTTATATGTACCACACTATGATCTGGTAAAAATACAGTAAATTAAAGCTTTATTACTGTACACCCCTGGGTGAATACCTATCAATGTGTATTTTATAATAGTTATACACTCCAAGTGGCAGCTCTTTGTTCATCCGAGGTGGATACTTGTCTGCCTGGCTACTTCTGACTTGTCATCAGGAGCCAGAAACGCAGCGATAAAATAATGAGATTTTCTGCTGATACAGTACCACCTAAAAGTATTTCAAATGACCAATAGTTCCTACTTAGGTGATGAAGAAAGGACAGATAAAAGAATATTGGTTTTCATTGGTGACTGATAGTAATTTGAACCCGTAATTTCAGTAATGCTGCAGTTTTATTCATGGGGCAAAGAATTGTGCTGTGATAGAGTTTTCAGGAAGGTATGTTTTTATACAGGAAGAGCTGGAGAGGCTTTTGAATTACATCACTGATGGTTGTAAATTTTTATGGATAGACAGAAGATGCCTAGAGAAGCTTTTTTAATGTACTGATAATTTCCAGTATTTGCCTACAATTGCAATATCTGTTATGCCTTTTTAAAGGGCTGGTTTCTCAGTTTTCTAATTACAATTATATTTCAAGTAATGTCTACCATAGGCTTTTTCTACTTTTTTTTTCTTGTATGTTATTTTTGTAATAGTAGAATAGTAGAGCAGGCTTGGAAGCCTCACAGATTATAAATTATTGATTGAAACAAGTCTCAGTATCATAGCATAGTAACAAGCGTGTCATTTTGCACTATTTTGACTTTTTTAAAAAAATATGAAATGGTAGTTAAATGTTTGTCTCATGCTGACACTCCACTTAAGCTTCCAGGATCAGCAGACATTCCTGGAAAAATCAGAGTTGACCTCAAGATCAGAATCTTGAATTAATACAGGTTTATAATTAATGTCTGGTTGCTGTTAATAGGTCGCTAGTAGCCTGCAAACAAAAGACATGATGTAGATTATTAGTAAAATATATTTTCATATTGGAAGTCGTATTCTAAAACAGGTTATTTTCCTTTAGAAAGTTATACAGTATGGAATTAAAAAAAATAGGAGCTGTAGTCTTACTTTCCTTTTCTGATGAAGAGCTAGAAAATGTTTATGGAATATGCTAAACTGCAGACATTCACCTTGTACCATTCTACCATTATATTGTCTTCATTGTCTCAGGGCATTTTTTGCCATAGTTATGGATGTCGGTAACGCAAAACAGTAATTCATTCCCGCCTTACCCAACTGTCAAAATCTGTATATTGTAGAAGATTGACCTGACATTAATCTAAAGTAAAGTTTCTGTAGTCATATTTTTTTCTTGGTCTGCAATAAATTCCTGATTCAAAGTCAGTTGAAATATTCCTGTTGATTTTGGAGGTCTGGTCCTAAAAGAATGAAGCCCAGAAGATTTTAATTTGAGAAATGAATGATCTGTGAAACACTTTTTAACTGATGTATTCATTTGGTTTTGTTACTGGTTTGATCACAACACAATAGATGTGTGCTAGATAGGTTACAATGATTTTATGCGTTCAAAGATACACTACCAGTAATGTACGGGTCTGGAAACTCAACTTTTAAGTCTCTTTTAGTGGTTGTCATTCATGTAGCAATAGAAGTGTGGTGTACTGGTTGTCTTCTACTTGCACAGTAACTATTTCAGGTCATATTAAGTATTTTAGTTTCACAGATTAATAGTAATTGTAGATATCAAGAAGTAATGTGACTAAACTGTACTTTTAAAATAATACATAGTTCCCATTATAATAGTAAACAGTAGTATATTGAACATAATACTTCATAATACTTCTTAGTGCCTTTGAGTGCTTTGGATCTTTTAAAATGTAGTAAGGAATATGTCTCTATCCGTGTGAAAAATGCCTGCCAATAAATATGATCACTTCCAACTTTAGTATGCCATTCTTCAGTTTGGTAGTTTTTTACGTGACTGTTGTAACAATGCCTTGCACAATTCCTTGTTAGTCACTCTACCTTAGGGTTCGTGATTGGGAGGTAATCTGTCTTGCTCTGTTTCTTGTGACTATATCCCAAAAACTGACTCAGATTCTGATTCATTGGATTGTTGTTTGTTTTGTCGGATATTCTTTTAACAAAAGAAAATTGAGGTAAGTCTTGAAATTCTGCATAATTTTACTACGGGCTTGATGCGTTGAATTGATTTTTCTTCATAAGTCCTATGTGAGGAATTCGAACTATTGAATTCTCAGTGGCTTTCTGTAAGACTGAATCCAGATTGCTTCAGACAGCTGTTTCACCGGCATCTCACACAACTGATGAGAAACAGCTTTTGGGTTTGATTTGGCTTTTTCAAGCTGGAGCTATAGCAACATATGTGTGTTGTACCATTCGGAATGTTTTTATAACAAAATGAAAGCGAATTCCTGTGTGCTCTTAGATAAGCTTCCATCTCTCTTCTCCCCAGATGATTGTGATTGACAGAGCACGGCTCTTTTGTGGTTGCTTGTAGCAGGCCTGACTTTCTCAGTTTTAGAAGCTACCCTTTAGTTTTCAAATGGGTAGAGTGCCACTTCATTTTCCTAAAAGAGACCACTGGTTTTGCATTCATTAGGTTTATTGTATCTAATTGTCTGTAGCACAGTAAAAACATACCAAGAGGATGAAAATGCCAAGACTGGCACTAGAGGAAGACAGAGCGTACCACAGCTGAGTGAGCAGGAGTAATGAACGCTTCCGAGAGTTCAGCATTCTGGAGCTGAACGTTTAACACTTTCATTTTAAGAAAGGAATATTTGTGCTCTCTTGGCTGGATGAAAAGCCTGAGAAAAATTACGAAGACTCAGATCTGACGTTGCTTCTGAGCAGAGATGAAACATTTAATTTATCATGGTGTTTCCTTCAGCGCATTTCTGTGGGGACCTGCCCACTGCACAGGTAGATTGCAGGCAGACCAACTGCTCTGGCTGGGGATGTAGAGGTTAATACCTGTATACCTTCTTTTTCACCCATAAAATCTGCCTCAGGGAGATGTACTGGCAAAACCTATGCCAGTGCAATCCATGCTATCTTCTTGATTTCTGTCCTGCTTTCAGTCTTTTTAGACTTTTGTCAAACAGAACAGGGAACAAATACAGAAAGCTGCTTCTGATGTGGAAAAAAAAATATCTTTTTTACAGCACTGTCTTCTGTATTTACAAAGGGGTTACTGTTGGGACTGGTATTTCCCAGAACATTTCCCAGAAAATGGGTTACTCTACAGCACGTGTTGATTAGCTTTTTCTCACTGTGCATCCTTTTCTTAGCCCTTCTCTTCAATTTAAAATTGTAAAGAAAACAGATTTTTTAAAAAGAAAAATAAATATGAAGGGAAAACAAAGGGCGGGGGGTGAGTGTCTATCTTACAGCATTCAGACAAAATTTGGAGATTACAACTTGTTCTGATAAATTTCAGCATATGGCAAACTGGCAGACCCTCATCTGGAGGGGCAGGAAGATTTGTGGAACCTTGCCATAAGATTAGAACTCTACACTCTGTCTTTAATAGGTGCCTTCAGCTCAGTAAATGGTGGGGTGCACCCTTGTCTGAGGAGTAGGCAAGAGAAAATACCTTTCTGCCCAGTGAGATGAGTATTTTTTGCTGGGGGAAGGGAAACAGTTCTTGTCCCAAAGAAGGTACTCCATTAACCTTGTGCTCCATAGTGTCATCTCTCTGTTTAACTGCCTATTCTGGAAATCAGTGGGTATTTCGAAGGGGAAAAAGTAGCAAAAAAGTAAGATGCCTTTTTCTCAAGAAAGAAGGGGTTGTTGTAGAACTGCCAATAAAAGATATGTGTGTGTGATTGGGGGAGAGGCATGGGATATCAAAAAATTGAACAAGTGAAGGAAAAAATACTAGTAGAGTTCACAAAGGTTTGCTTTGCTGCTTTATCAGTGTTTCTCCTGTGTAAGGTTTTTTCTTTTAGTTTCCGTTAAAGGAAAGAGTCAAAGATGGAGCAAATAACCCATAAGTCCATTAATGTTTGTGTCAAACAATCAAACTGGGAAGAAAAACATAAGAAAACCTGCAAATAAAAGTTATTTGATTCTTCATTAGAGATATATTAAGACTGAAATAGGCAAATCAAAGCAGCCAAAGACTAAATAACCAGGCTAGAAGAGAATATATAAAATTACATGACCTGTAACCCTTTCCTTTCTTTCATGTTAGAGAGATCCGCTAGCTACACTAGGAGTAGTATAACAAGTGAAACAATTTACTTCTGTCATTTAAGAAGTGAAAAGAGCAGCTGAGAGGTCTTTGAGTCCGAGTTCCAGCAAGCTCAGACCAGTAATGAATTGACTCCAGATAGAAACTTTTCCATTTTTTTTCTTTTTTTTAAACTTTGTTCTAATAGTAGGTACTTACCAGAGCTGTTACCAGCTCTTCTTTCAGAGGTCTTTATTCAGTAATTCAAATTAAGGGTATTCAGCTTTTTATAACAATTCTTCTGTGTTTCTCTCCTGTATTCTTCTTCTTCCTGTCTTTTCCTCCTGGACCGCTCGTCTCCTGTCTCCCACACAAAGGCATCTGATCCTTTTGTACTCAGTTGATGTGAATCAGCAAGAGTAATTTGATTCTTGTGTATACCTTGAGACAACAAAGCAGCAGCATTAAAACCCCTATACTGTTAAAGTCTAACAGAGTATTTTAAAACTGACTTATCCATTACAATTTTCAGTCCTATTTCTTAGCTTATTTAAAGTCTGAAGTTGTTGTCTTTTCTCTGTTTCATATTAGATTTGTGTTGAAACTCTAGAATTTAAAATATTTTGTAGAGAACAAAATCAAAAGCAAATTTTAATAATCCTGTGATGATACGAAGTATTACAACCTTTTGTGTTTTTTCAGGAACCTTCTCAATTGACCACTGCAGAAAGTTATAACATATATGTAATTTTAAAAGTACAAGACATCAGTGTCCCAGTTGTTGAAGGAAAATTGGATTAGAAAATCGTTACTGTGGGCAATTTTTGGCTCAGTATATTTTCCTGAAAAAATGAAGGCATATATTTCTTGATGTGGTTGGGATAACTTTCAAACTTACAGTTCATGTTTCATAGTTCTAAATATGCCTTTTGATACTCTTGAATGCGTATTCTGTCTTAATTTCTTTTTTTTTTTCCAAATCTTATATCTTAATTCTGCGGAATTACTGTAGAAGATAAATATAACATGTTTTTAGTGTGCTATCAGAAAGGTTCATAAAAATGAGCGCTTGTCTGTACTTAAGTGTTATTTATTCCATTTTTTACCAAGTTCTGCTCTATAAACTCATGACTAATGATAAGTAAAACAGATAAGATAAGCAAAACGGAACTAGACCTTCTCTCCAATAAGACATGCTACATTATCCATTTAAACAACTTCTATAATGAGTAACTGAAGAATGGTTCGTGGAACATCAAGGGATTTAATGAACCACCCAAATAAATAAAACACTGAGGCATGCTGAAACTCCCAAATACAAAGTAGCTTTGTTACAGCAGATATGTAAATATCCTGAGTGGATACAGTGGTTCATTTTTTTATTGTAAAGTACCTGAAATATTGATGTGCCACTCAGTCACCCACAATAACTTTTAGATTTGTTGTCTAGTTTCAGTTTAATCTGGGAGAGGCGCAATTGCCTGGAAGTTGATCAGTCGCGGGAAGTTTTGTTTAAATAGGTTTGATCCCAGTTACACGTCAGCACCATCTCAGCCCTGGCCGTGAACTGAGGCAGACAGACCCTGCCGAGGAGGTCCCTACGTGGGCAGGGAAGAGAGGCTTGGGCGCATCCAAAGAAAAGGCTGCTGCATAAGCACAGTTATATTACTCAACTGTGCAGAGTCCGTGCTGGAGACAACTATTTTGCTAAAGGATATCTGTCATTCCTAAATTCTGCAGTTACAATGGAACACGTTGCATTAAACATCAAAAAAAAAAAAAAGGGATTTGATGTGCCAGGGTCAGTCAGTGCTAGACCTCAACATGTACAGCACAAGTGGGAACCTTGACATTTTCATAAATTAACTAAAACAGATTCATTCAGCAAAATATCTGCAGCTGATGTATACATTACTGAAGCATTCCCCGTGTTTGCGGTATCCCTCTTGTTAAAAGCCAGGTACCTTCAAAAGGATTAGTTAGGGAGCAGTCTGGCTTCACAGGATTTGTTTTGCTATGGAAGAAATGAAAGGTCTTATTGCTGAAAGCATGTTTTGGGCTGGAAAGGTGCTTGTCTGTATATTTAGGATTACAATTATTTGGATGTTTGAGCATTGTATGCATGCGAGTTTATAATTAATTTCTCGTTGGTGTCATTGAATGATTTTTATATCTTGTTCACTGAAATGCATAGAGATTTATTTTTCGAAGTGCTTCCAAGACAGGCACAACTCTAATTGCAAACCAGCTTTATAGAAAGATTGAATCTGGCCTAATCAGAATTTGTGTCACCTCGTCCCTCACTGCTCAGACAGTGGCACTACTGCCGAAAGCACTCGGTGAATGCAGAGCAGCAGGCGGGATCTCTTCTCAGCGATTTTACAGACTGAGCAGATCAGAATCAGAAAATATTGTTTAGGAGCAACAAGTTGGTATGCAAATATCAATTTCTGAGGAGGATTTAAAGGCTGAATAATTTCCTTTTAAATATTTTGGATTGGGTTTAATTAGGAAGGGTATTGGTTAATAGAGAGGAAGAGAGACCAAAACCAAGTCAAACAGGAAAAGTCTGAGATCACCAGAAAATGACTGGGAAGTTTTCTTGAGATCCCCCAGATGAAGCCAACATTCATTTTTTCCTTTCTTAAACTAACTAGGAATCATAGTTTCAAGCAAGGACCCATACTGTCGTTACTAACTTACATTCTAAGCCGATCAACTTTCCTGTGGCATCATTGGGATGAAGCAACCGCCAGCTCGGTGCTGCACAAGTGAACGCAGCCCCCACCGACTCTGCAGCTCTTAGTGATTGCTTGCATTTTCCTAAGTGTGTCTCTTTTTCTAGCACTGTGGAATCAGAAGTGATAGTTTGCTTTCTCCAGTTTGAAAAGTGATGATATCCCACCACCACACCCCCCCCCCATTCATAGAGATCTGTAACTGTTTAAGATACAAACAGGTTCTGTTTTGCCNCAACCGCCAGCTCGGTGCTGCACAAGTGAACGCAGCCCCCACCGACTCTGCAGCTCTTAGTGATTGCTTGCGGTTTCCTAAGTGTGTCTCTTTTTCTAGCACTGTGGAATCAGAAGTGATAGTTTGCTTTCTCCATTTTGAAAAGTGGTGATATCCCNAGACCAACCCCCAACTCGCCACAACTTCCTTTCAGGTAGTTGTAGAGGGCAATAAGGTCTTTGTTGACCTTTTGGTGAATTGTTGAATTTTGTTGAATTGTTGAAAACAGTTCTGTGTGTGCTCTTGCTGCAGATGATACCTGTAAATTAACCTGTGAAAATGGAGGAAAATGCATTATAAACGAGAAGGGAGATCCTCGATGTCACTGCTGGCCAAGTTACTCTGGTGAGAGGTGTGAAACTAACCATTGCTACAACTACTGCCAGAACGGAGGAACCTGTGGGGCCTCTCTCCTCGGTAAGTATTTCTGAGCAGCTGTATCTGAATAGTATGCCTGCCTTAATTTAAATGTTTGAATTTATTCCTTGCTTGTGATATTTTTTTCTCATTGTAACTTATTTGCTTTGTCCACACTTAAATGATGTGCAATAGAGCAGTATATACCACACATATACTTTATAATCAATAGTGCTTTTCAATCTCGATGTTTTAGCAGAATTAAGCTGCATCCCACAAAAGAAAGCGTGTAAGTAAGTATTCAGTATAAAGATGCACATGTCGAGGTGCAGCAATGGAACTGTAAAGCATGAGGTCCAGTCAAACTACATCTGGAACAACCCCACGCATCTTGCCCTCTCTTTATCTCCATTCTCCCTCTGAATTTTTAGGTGCATACATGGAGATATTTCCTTAAATTAGAGTTGTGTGACCTCAGTCTTTTACCTTTGTCTTACTGGAATTCACAGAGTAGGCATTTTACTCATCTAATTCTCAGGAAGATTTGGTTGATCAGAATTCAGATCCTTTGTTTTCCTGAAGGAATTTTAAATCACACATCTTCAGGGAGATTATCCAAACTGTCAAAACATGGATATTTGGCAGTTGGTCTTTGTCCCTAACACGTAGGCTGTCGTAGCTTGTATAATGCAATTAGTGTTTGGGCTAGAGAGTGTGACAGGAAGTAGTCTAAAATTTTGTAATTATGTGAGGAAGGAGAAGTTGAAATCTGTTTTCTTCTCCAAGGAATATTTAAGTATTTGATTCAAAGTAGAACAGCTGGAGAAGAGTTTTCTGTCTCATCTCCTCTCAGAAGCCTATCAGCTGCTGAAGATGGTGTGAATCCCTTTCTCCTCCATGTTGAAATGACCACCACCCTGATCTCTGTACAGAAAGTACAGGCACCTGACTTTAAAACAGGAGTTTGTGGCTGTGTAGCAGAATCAGAGAGAAAACCTCTGTAATGCAGAATTATGTATCTTAGTGTCTGTGACAGAGGGGGCTCAGATCTCAATGTTTTCCTTAGCACTCCTTACTAATTAACTTTAGCTTATATAGTTTAGCAATTTAGCTTCACTTCTCTGGAGGCTCTTCTTATTTACTGAGATGTGGTGGTAAAAATCCAAGTGAATGCAAATCTAGTAATCTGTTGTGTGCCAAACAGGATTTTTCAGTTCTGCGTATTTGAGGGTTAATAGTGTTGTTCATAGTTAACATCACTAATAGTGGTTAAATGTTAGAAAATGAGAATTACTTGTACTTGAAGTTGATTAATTATACTTGAAACTGCTTCTAACAGCTGATGGAACTACTGACACAAATGATAAGCAGAGATTTTTATCAATGTACTGAGATCAATACATGTTTAGTGAGAACATGCAAGTGAATGAAAAAAAGTCATGGGTGATTTAAATGTCATGCAGAACGTCCTTGTCATCTGAAGAGACGATGTTTGCTCCCACATCTTTACATGTTTGGCATTTAACTGATACTTTTGTAGGGTTAAAAGGCATCATGACATTAATAACTCTAGCTCCTAGAACTCAGGTCAGTTCTGAATCCTGTAGAGACCCCAGGGTTTTATTTAGTTCTTTTCTTGTGCCAGTAGCCACAGGGCTCGCTCACCTCCAGCAGCTCATGTTTTTACCAGGCAGGTAACACTTGCTGTGCTCACACAGCTGTGCTATCACCTGGAATTTTTTTTTTTTTTTTTTCCCTGCTAAATCCAGCCTCTGAAATCTCTCAGCCTTGCTGAAATAATTCCTGTAGTAGGTTTGGTCACTAGCGAGTAAAGGAGAGATATGAGAAGATTCTACAATAGACTTCTGCTAAATTGTTGGTCATGGCCCCAGCTGCCACAGAGGGCCCAGAGATGCAGGAATTAGCCTTATTGCTGCTTGTCTCAAACAGGGTAATGTGCCTACACCAAAAATGCACGAGCATGGATGTCACCACAGTCCACATCTCACTGTCCAGTCGCCTGATTTTTGGGAATCTGAACCCATAACTGTAGCTAAAATTTACTGTACCACACATGGCCAAAGTGTGCCAAGCCTCTGTGAGCCGAGACCAGCATAGAGCTGGTTCTGATGACGCCTCCTGAGCGTACCTGCTAATGGGAATATTCTTCTGCTGTGCTGCATCCGCTTTCCCAGTTTAATCAATTTTTTAACAATCGTATTTCAAGTTAACCAGGTTTCCTATCTGCCATTTTCGATTCATGAAGATAGCCGTGCCTTCAAGCCCATGCCATAACTTTCTTGTGCTGGAGACGTGGAAAAAAGAACATCTTTCTAAATCAAAGTGACTCCATCCAGCATTCCAGATAAAATTTTCAAATTGATCCACATCTCATCTTCTTTACATGCCTAGCCCCTGGACCCTGTAAATATTCTATTAAGAAGAAATCTCTATTTCTTATCAGACTGTATTTCTTATCTGTATCAGGCCATAAATTGTGTGTTTCTGAAACAAACTAGCATGTCAGTGAGATGTCCCCTTATCCCAGTTTAATCTAATCCGTGATGTACTAAAGCCATTATGTACCTTACAGAGGGAAGCTAAACTGGAGACCCAAAAAGTATTGAAAACTGTAATTAAGTCGACAAAGTTTAATTCCTCAACTGTTTTTGCAACAGCCGTTTCCTCTTTCCAGTCAAATATACCCCTGTGCAAAGCGTGTCGCTCAGCCATTGCATCAGTGAGTGAGCATTTAGCTGCAAGGGCTGCGCACACCAGTCCCAGTTTGGCTGAAGGCGTGAAATCCTGACCAGAGCAGCATTCATTCACTTCCTTCTCACTGGCTCAACCTTCAGGGCAGAGCTGATCTGCTTGGAGAAGTTCATATGAGAGTTATTAGTCTATATGGTACTTTATTCTTGCATGTTGCTACATGTAGAAATGAAAACATTCCTTATCACCAGGAACTGCTCGTTTTTTCTTTAATGGTTTTAGAATTTAAGCATTACCTTGTGTCCAGATTTATAATACTGCATCCTACAGGTTGACCTGTCCACTCACAATAGGTACGTTGGACAATTTTTATGTTTTTTTTTATTTGGTAGAGAATTCTCTCACATTTCTGAAAAGTATAAAATTACTATTTTAAAATAGTTAGCTGAATATCATCTTAATTTCTTCTGCTGTGCTATTGCTATCTGTGCATACCACTTCCCATACTACAATGCTCACCACCAGTTCTTCAAAAAGCAGCAGTTATACTTGATGAGCCAATTGTATAATGGATCAAAAACTGTCCTGCTAAACTGATGCAATCAAGTTGCACATATTTTTCTCTCTTTTTTTAAAAAAAAATATTGTTGTTCAAAATGATGAAGCATTTTCCTCTGGAAGATGCAGAAGCCATATGTGTGCGAGTGCCAATCCAAATCCTATCCCCAAAATATAAATGGTCTGTGATAATTTCAGCTTGCTTGCCTCTGTCTTTCTTAAAAGTGCCAATTGCCCTTATCGATTCTGGTGTATTATCCAATTCCGACAGCTTTGATGCAGTCAATCTAACGAGTGTCATTCTACACATGCCTTTTGGAAAGCTCAGGGACTGCCTCAGAGAGAGGTGAGCTTTGGCAGTGTCCCTGCTGCTGGGAGCCTTCCCTCGGAGTCAGGGAATTTCCTTTTTGTTGGCTTCTGGCTCAAAAACCAAGGAAGAGAGATCCTGAAAACAAACCTTTCATCATATTCTGATGTAAATAAAATGACACAGCCTATAAAATACTCATTTAGTGAATGTGTGTGTTCTAGTGACTGTGTAAATCCTGTTCTCTTTCACCACCTAATATATAACAGTAATGTGATAACCAATTAACTAAATTGCAGAGTATTACTCATTTTTTAAAAAATGATTGTGCTAAAACTTTGCTGGATGTGGTAAATTGTAGAACCTCATTATCTGCACACAAATGTTAATTTGTTAAACAAATCCCACTGGCAATTCAGGGATTATTCACTGTTGGTTTACTTACTGCTAAGCCTTTTGGCAAATTCCTATGTGAACATTATATAGCTAGAGATTGGGGCAGCTTTAATTAAAATTTATAAGTTTATGACAGTTGTATTGAACTACAATAATTGAACAAAGAAAATGTCATCAGTTAATTAAAAGTACACATCTGAGACGTGTAATTAAAAGTTTGGTATAATAATGAACACTTTCAAGCAAGCCAAATTAATGGGAATTTGGAAAAAAATTTAAATGTTACCATAAAAATGCACTTTCTCCGTACAGTTTAAAGTAAAAATGTTGGAGCAGTAATTTACTAAAGTCTTGAACACATTAACTACATCTAACCAGTTCACAAAATTAGATAAATACATACTTGTACCATTTGTACGAAAAGTATGTCTAACCACATAGAATTGTGATGTTTGTATCAAAATGAGTAAAATATTATGTCTTTCCACTAAATAAAAATTTATGAAATATTATCCAAAAAATTTATAGGTAAAGTAGATATTATTTTATAAGCAAACCAAGTTAATTCGGGGACATGACGATGCACACCGAAAATACCAAAGAACTTGTTTACTTTGTTAATGTCATAGCATAGAATCATAGAATCATAAAGGTTGGAAGAGACCTTCAAGATCACCTAGTCCAGCCGTCCCTCTGCCACGTATTACCCACTAAACCATGTCCTTAAGTACCAGATCCAACCTTTCTTTAAGCACCCCCAGGGACGGTGACTCCACCACCTCCCCAGGCAACCTGTTCCAATGCCTATCAGTCCCAGTCCTCTCAAAGGACTGTGCCTCATCATCTTCTCACCAGGACAAGGACCGTGGAAAGGGGCGGGGGGTGGTGTTTAGCTTGGTGTCAAGGCTGTCTGGTCTGGGGTGCAGCTGATCTAAGGGTGCCAACCTCCACCTCCACAACCACCTTTTCTAAGAGCAGCCTTTGAGAGTACCTTATTATATTTAGAGATTGTTCTTTTCTCCCTTTCTTTAACAACATGGGGGGAATGTATATCTGTTGGGATTGATCTCAATCAGCTCACCTACTAATTATGTACAGTAATACAGCTTCTCTCCACTACTACTGGTTCAGTAAAGCTAATTATGGTTCATCAGCCACAGAGAAATGAATTGTTGTGATTCTCAGACTGCTGATAATGACTTTAGAAGACATGATATTACTTACAGTAGGCTGGCGTTGTGCCACATTGTTTTCTTTAATAGTGACAGCAAGTGAAATATGCAGATTAAATGTGTACATGTTCATACATAACATCTTAAACATATATACAGTGCTGGGAGTGAATATACCACTGACTGGAAGAAATAAACTATCTGTGTCTTGGTGCAGGTATTCATCTGGATGATCTCATTTTTTCAAAACTTTCAGAAAGCTTACAGAAATAGTGCTCTTTTCCCTTATTTTTTTTTAATTGCAAAATAACTTATGTGGCCATACAAAATACATAATATTTCTCTGTTATTTAAGCAAATACCATGTATCAAAATTGATCTCCTTCGAGTTCCATTCATTATGAAATAAATGTAACGATGACTAGAAAGAAATCACCTAGATATTACAGACAATGCACTAAAATATTTGATTAGCTATTTTTGAAGATGATTTGAAAAGTTATTTGCTATTATATAGCAAATTAAATTGGCGAAGTAGCAGTAACTACATCCTCTGTAATCAAAATCTAATTGAACATTTTAGGATTTTGATCTCTACCATCTTCTTATGGATGATCTTTCTTTGTAAGAAAAGAGGAAACTGCATTCCATCTTCACGCCAAAGGATGCATTTTGCTAATGTCCTACTGCCAAAAATAACATGTCCTAGGGTCACCATAAAGTATTCTCCATTAACTTACTAAATTCTGTGCAATATATTTGAAACAATAGATGAGAAATTTAGAAGCTTGTTTCAAGTTCTATCAATTTTAGAGTTAAGATCAAAATTCTGTAAATTATTATTCTTATTTTTTAAGAGAGAGGCTGCAGAGAAGCTCTTCAGAGAATAGTGACTTTCAAGTACATTTTTTTTCCCCAGAGAATTTTCTTTATAATTTTTGTTACTTGTTTTAAATGTCTTACCAGGCACCCTTTCAGGTATTATCTGTCTGCAATTCATTTCTTTAGAAGTGTGATTTAGAATTTGTTAAATACCAAATACCCTCATCTGTATAGGGCCTACATGCATCAAGGTTCCACTTCCATACCTGTAGTGAGGAACTCTGTGTATCCAAGAATCGGATTAGAGATAATAAATAGCAAAGTGCATGTACATTCATTGTAAATCACTGAGTGGAGAAATCTTGGTCAAAAAAGATGTGTTTCCTGCTCTCTAGGTTTTATTACTCTGGTTTTTAAATTGGAACATTTATATGTGAGATGCTGAGAGTGTGCTGCCACCTTGTCCTCACCACTTTTGACAAACAACATTTTTCAACCTAGGTAATTGAAACAGGAAATTTTTCTAGAGCTGATTATGTTACGGAAGAGACCAAAGGGAAGGATAGGTGACAGCTAGGATGCTAATCTGTAATAAGCAGAGGAAAAGAGGACAGTATTGTCATAAGTTAAATTCAGCTGAGGATTGCACTGAAGAAGGAAGAACTCAAAAAAGGGGAATTTTTTTCTGTGTTCTTTCAGAAAATTAATTTCAATTCATGAACCACTTTCCTTATTAGTATTTTTCTATGCTGTAATGTGTTGTGAACATTTCTGTGGTGGTGAACATTGGAAATTAAGAGACAATTTTAGTTCTGTCCCTGGACAGCTCTAATCCTGAAACTTCACAACCATTGCAAATGGTGAAGTTCTCTGTGCAGGAGATGACCATGCGATGTTTGTAGTTAGTATATGTGACATCTTCATTAACGTGACTATTTCCTTTGCAAACATGAACCAGTATTCTGATTGTGTGATACAAAAGCTTATGGCATTGTTTGTTATTGTTTAACACTGCAGTTTTATTAAGCTGTTCTTGGAACCGTTTTGTATCAGGAATAATTTATTTTTGTATCGGAAATAAGGCAGATTAAAATGTCATTAATAGTATTATTTTACATGTCAACAGACTGTGTATAAATAGGCAATGAACTATTAACATTGCTAAAAGTTATGTTAAATTGGATGACAAAAATGGGGTTTAGGCTATACTGAATTAAATTTTCATATAACTGCCAGCAGTTTGGCATATTTATAATTCTACGTTAGCAAAGAATAGAATAATCTTTTCTACAAACTAGCAAAATATCATTGCCCCATCATTTTAAAAAATAGAGAAATATTAATAATAAAAATTGATTTGAGGCCTACAAATCTATGTTCTATCACTATCTTACTTTAACTTTTCTATTGAAAACGCTGATTCAGATGAAGGATTATGTGAACCCCCCTGGCTTAGGGGAAGAAATGTAAATACAAGTGTATACACGGGGAAAACCAAAAAGAGTCTGTGCTAACATCTGAGTTCAACATCTTTGATTTAATGTTTAGATCACAGGGGACAGATATGAATAACCAGGCTGATGCATATTAAACTAGTTGGAGCTATTTTTAAGTCAATGGTTTTGTTCCTGCTGTACTCATTAGAGGAAGAGACTAACTGATCTCATGGCTTTTAGGATGATTTGCAAAACACTTTAAATTAGCATAGCTTAAAATAGAAAATATAGAAAAGAATTATATGAAGGGTTTCATGTAAGAAGAGGAAGAAGTAAGTGAAGGGAAAAGAATAAATAAATCATTCTGCATGAATCAAGGCTCAAAAAAATAAGGGCACTTCCCTTGCGTTGAAAAATTCTCCAACAAATATGTTCTTAAATGTTTACATAGTATTAGAACAAAGGCAGAACAGAAAAAAATTACAATTGTGGAGTTCATGGAATATTTAGTTTAATCTACATTAATAGAGATGGCCAACTAAATAGAAAAGAAACAAAAATGAAGGTAAAACAGGTTGCACATTTCAGAGATTTAGATGCAGCTGTGGTAAAAGACATCAGGAGGCAAGTGTGAAATTAGTTGTTGTTATCTACACCAGACATCATATTAAAATGAGGAAACAACAAATGAGACAAAAGACAGCAAGGGAGGGACCTTGTCATAATAAATCAGGTAATCAGGCAGCAGTAAGGGTTTTCTGGTAGATCAGTATGAAGATGAGGGATGGTTACTATGAAAAAGTAACCCTTAAACATTCTTTCGTTTGACTACTTGGGATTTTGGCTCTTCTGTATGTTTTAAACCAAGTCAGGCCTCAGTCAAGCACAGCTTCACTCGTGCTCGCTAACCAACCCCTCCATGAAGTGGGGCTGTTTATATCTAAGAAGTTAGTTGCTGCCTGATGGCGTGCGTGGTATGAAGTTTTTCAAACGTGTATGCAGGGGTAAATGGAGCCTCTCATCTGACTTTCTCTGATCTCTTTCTGATTCCACAGGCATATAATTATCATGATTGGGCTGTCAATAATCAAATCTAATAGGCTATTTTTACTGGTTTTGCCTGCAGTTCCAGTCCAAAGGGCTTCTGAATCATACATTATGCAGTTAACTTGTTAATCTGGTTGACTTTAACGCTTCTTAACATGTAGACATATTCTGTCACGGGCAGAGGAGACATCAAGGAAATGTGTATTAGTTTTACAACACCCCGTTAGTTGCCTTCCTTATCCAAGTTTGCTATAGTCAGTGATACTGATGTTCCCCTTCAAGACTAGATATTTCAGGTCTCCCATCTTAATTATTAGACTTTTACCATTTATGTAAAGCATGCAGGTACTCTTTGCTTTTCTGTAGGTTGCTTACAAGGCATTCCTTTTGTTCTGCCTGGTAGCTATTTACTCTTTGGCTATTGCTGGCCTATGCCCGGTTCTTCACTCAGAGATGTGGTAAGTCTGTGACTTTACTCATAGGGATGGATTTTTGCCTGTTAGCTATCCCTCACTCTGCAGTGACCCAGTTAAGCTCTTGATTGTACTTGCCAGCAGGTTGGGTTCCTTATGAGTCAAATGAAGACCATCCTGTGTACCCCTTTATTTCAGAATTTTATTTCCTGATTAATCTTCATCTGTTTCATTACCCATCTTGGAAGCTGGGAAGAAGAAAAGTATTAAACTCTGTCTGTTTTCTTTAAGAAGACCCTAGAGGCTGAATGAAAGAAAAGAGGAGGAACATGTTTTGTAAGAGATAAACAAGAATGAGAATAGATTATTAGGAAGAATAGATTATTAGGAAGTGAGAAGGGAGCTGGCTAGTTGGACACATCACACCATTTATTTGAAGAAAAGATTACATATGAGATATAAAAGCAAAGTCAGGAGATGGAAGAACATTTATGGGATATAGAAGTTTGTTTTAAGGAAGATAAGCCTTAAGGGAAAAAATCAGGGAAAAGTGGAAGAGTTTAATAAAACAGTGGAATTGTAACAAAGCTATAAATCCTTTAGACATGAGATTTAGATAAGGAAAAAAAAGAGGAAAATTACAATAGGGAAGAATCATAAGAGGAAAAGGCATTGGGTTTTAAACAATATTTTAAAACCCTTTAAAGAGAAGCCACAGAATAGGAGTTCATTTTGTGCAAATGTTCATCCCTAGGTGTTCAATATTTTTCAGATTTTGAATATTGACCTTACAGGCCTCTTTGATCTGATACAAGACAGCAATTGCTATGTTACAGTATTTATTATGTGAGAGGGGTAGGATAACAAAACAGGCACGAATATTCGTGTTAGTAAAAATTGTTAGGTAAAGTTGACTATTAGCGCATTAGTAAATATTTGTATATTCGTGTGATTATATGTAGTTTGTAGATTTGACAATAATGGAGTGTGTTCTGAAGAGGATTTGATGATTATAGAAACATTTATCCTCTGCAACTGGAGGAACCCAGGCTGACAGGATAATTTGAAGAGCTTAGTCGTATCTTAAATTCCTACTTAAGACCATCTTTTAAAATAATTCCCAAATAAAGAGTAAATGACAATACATGCACAAGTGTAAAATGCATAGGTGCACTTTTTGAGTTGTCCATATCTTACAGTGCTGACTTGCTTTTTAAAAAGTTCTGAATTCAAGCAATGTTTGCAAAGGAATGTGGTTTTTTAGTGTCTAGAGAAATGTGGTTGGGCTCATACACAAAACCTTGCTACTGTTTTGATAATGTCCTAATTCTTATTTTAATGTTCATTATTAAGTGCTAATTATTATTTTAATATTTATTTATTTTTATCATAAAACAGTTTTCTCTGTTTTGAATAGGGAGGCCCACCTGCAACTGCGCCCTGGGTTTTACAGGACCAAACTGCAATCAGACGGTCTGCCATCATTTTTGCCAAAACGGCGGAACCTGCAGTGTCACTGCTGGGAATCAACCCTTTTGCAACTGCTTGCCTGAGTATACAGGAGACAGATGTCAGTACTGTAAGTAATCGTCACGAACTCTTAAAGGTGGATTTATAATAAAAGTTCTACAAAACGGAGGTTTAACATGATAGGAGAGATTTTCTACGACGTGGTGGAAAACTCAGCTCCATAATTATTCATAGCGCTAAGGGAATGGAATCTGATGTATTCAAGTGATCTTTTAACACATTTCTGCACTATCTATCTACATGTGTCAGTGAAGAAAGAGCTTTTTTAGGAATGATTTATTTTAGTATTGAATGAATACGTAAAATGGAGCTGTATAAAACCGCTGACTTGGTCAGTAGAAATGGCATAATTGTGTTACAATCTTCTACTCCAACTTCTGATATGTGTTATTTTATGCTGGTGGAATACCTCAATATAATGAATTGTTGTAGCTGGTTAAAGAATTTCTCTGGTACCCCTTATCTTGGCAGACCAACACACGCATCTCAAACTGCTACCTTACCTTTCATTTTTATTTCTAAGCCCAGTAAGCAGTATATTGACAACCGCTTTGAGTTTCACACCTCTATATTCCTTCATCTTCCTCCTTCTAAGATCACCTTAAGTATGGTTTCTGCCTGCTCTTGCTATTGAAAATCAGGATTTCTAAGTATGACTCTTCTTTAATTCTCAGGACTTAGGTTCTGTCCTCTGCATCTGAAGTTCTCCATAGTTTTTCATTGCACTGAGTCATCAGTCGCTTCTCATTGCAATACTGTTTTCCAAAGGTTTCCATGCCTTTAGAAAGGCTCTTCTTGCTTTTTAGAGCTTTCTCTAAATTTTTCCTTCCTTTACAGAGGAGAAGGAAGATTATCAGCCAATAACCCTTCTCTTCTTTCTCTATTTATCTTTTCTTTCCATGCTTTCTCTTAGCATGGATCACCATTTCCTGTGTTCCAATGACTGAAGATATTTGAACATAATCTTGAATTCCTTCTATTGGTCACTCATTTCAAAATTAGAGTTTGTCGTCCTCATGTCTCTAACTAACAACCCTAACCTAAACCTGATTATTTTTCTGAGATCAGAAGTAATTTTTTAAATCTTCTTTTAATCTCTTTTTCCCTAGTTCTGCTTTGCTTTAACTATGACAGTCTAAAATAGAGGACTGTCGTAGTGCTTTTTATAGACTAGAACATTAAGTGTGAAAGCCATCATCTCTTTTCTATATAATTCAATGAATTTGCTGAAGAAGGCTAGATTTAAACAAAATGGAAGGGAAATTAGCTGTTATAAAGGTCTGGTTTAGAATTGTTTACAAGATACAAGGAGTATTTAGTTTTAGTGAAAGGTCTGTCAAACAAGGAAAGGGTTAGTGTGTATCTTAAATAGGATTTGTACTGAAGTAGACTGAATGTATTTCTAGTTGGGAGACTATGAAATAAATTGAAACCTTTGAATGGAAAACCAGCAGTAATTGCGATTCTCTCCCACTTGGTATTAAACAAACTGCATGGATCCACAAATAACTATCTGCAAACACAATTGGGTATTTGAAAACGGTATAGTACATAAATCATGCACAGACAGACACACAGATTAAGAAAAAATATTTACTTGAGGCTTACCCAAAACCAAACAAATTGTTTCTAGTTGAATGCTTCTGCAAACAGCCTTTTTTTTTTCTTTTCTTTTTTTTTTTTTTTAAAGAATTAATTTAAATGTAAATTTGGGGTACTTTTTAAACACTGCTCATTATCAGATTTGGATTGTCTGCTGACACTTGGGAAAAATACCACAATAGGGAGACTTGAATACATTATAAAATAGAAAATAAAATTAAGCTTTTGTTTATTTAAACATTAATTAAAAAAAAAAAAGTCTTACAGTCCCTAAGAGTTTTTTGTTTGTGGCCAATAACAGTTCTCTGAAATTGTACAGGTTTACCTTAATAATTTGTATATAAACTCACATCTATGATTTTTTTCTTTATTCACACATACGTATGAGTTTTTGCATTATTAATTTTTGCTTGTTGGAATAGATTAATATAACATTGCAGAAATTGGTTGCCTCTAAGATATCTTTTTCAGTCTTTCTATGATGTGACCGAAACTACTTCATATGCAAAGGATGATACATGAATGTGCATAGGTATTTTACTCATGCTCCCAAGCTGAAAATATTATTAGTGTTTTTTATGGCAGGGAGAAGACATTTACTTGCAGTATTGCCAGATTGCAAAGACCTTATTTTCCTCATACTTATCGTCTCCAATTACCCAATGCAGAGTTTCTCCTGTGATTAGTTCACATAAGGGCTAATAACCAAAATGTGTGCTCTGTGTCAAGGCACTGGCACTGCTGAAATAAATTTAAGTGAATGAATTTACATAGAATTCCACTAACATTGTGCATGTTATTATATACACATGTATTTGATGTATTTGAATATAACTCCCTATTTTAAATTCCAGAAATAAGACATACAGACTAGTTAAAGTTCATTTCTTGTATCATTTAAGGCCCAAACAACCGAAAAAATAGAAAACGTTTTCATGCAGTTACAATCATTCAAAGTGGATATCGTGATCTCACAAGCTGTTACTTTCCCTGAAACTGAAATTCCTTTCTTTAGGGGGAAGGAAAATAATAAAAAAAAAAGATTTATTTTTGTGTCATTTCAGTCCAAATGTAGCATATACATTTTAGATAGAGCAGAAGATGAAAGGTGTTTATGACTACAGTAAATACTATAAACCAATAATTGCTTTAGAGTATGGGGCTTGGGGGGAGGGGATTGTCTTAATGTACATGGAAACATTTGCCTCTTGCAATGTGTTTTTGAGGTGTTTTTTTTTTTCTATAAAGCTCTCTCAATATTAGCTTTCAAACTACAGTAGTTTTGTTCAAAAAACAGCCCCCAGCTGCAAATTGTCATTCTGTAGCTTGAATTGGGGAACAGTAAACAATGAACTCCTTCACTGAGTGTCCTTTCAGCCTCTCTGGTTGCTCAGTAGTGGTTCCACATGCAGATCAGTCTACAGCCTGCATAGATAGGTGGTGACATACTGTGAATAACAAAATGGAAATAATAAATAGAATAATAACAACAGAATAATTCTGTTAAACAGATATAACTTCTCCAACACTCAAGCTTTGTCCTTTAGCAGAGCTCTTTCAGCATGGTGGTTACCAAATACATACTTCTCTGAGAGGGAAAACAACTGGGTCCAGAGAAGGTTAAGCAAAATGTTTCCCACTTTATGAGATACCCTGAAAAAAATCATCCATCCATTTGCTCTTTACAACATGCCCCCGGTCAAAGGGCAGCTTGAGAGTTTATGCTTCCGGACTCAAGGCTGAAGTTGCCATTTGGCCAAGGTTTTGTTCTCTAGTGAACAGCTTTATAATGTCCAACTTCTAGCTGCTACTGACTCACCCTTAGACATATCCTGAGTTTCAAAGGGCTTGAATTTTTTAGTTTTGAGAGAAAGGTAATATTTTATTAATACAGAACAGGTTAACTCTAAGCTAATACAGAAGCATGGTTCAGAATGGATCCATTACTTCATCTGTCCATCAGAAACACCACCAAAAGCTCAGTGCAACATATGAATGACACAGAACTAGAGAATCTAGTAGAAACAGAGAGAAATTGAGATTTTGAATTATTTGACCCCATTAAGGACCTTAAATGACAAAACTTAAAAAAAGAAAAGCAGCAAAAAAATGCCTGTCTAACCAAAGGAAAGTTGTCAGTACCACATAAATAAAAATGAACCTAAATGTTAAGATACAATTATTTTATAGCTCTGGAAGCTCCTTCAGTCAGTAATTTTTTTCAAAGGGATACAAAAAAAATGAGACTGTTACTAGTGCTTCTAACGAGTTAAAGAATTCACTACTTGAAATCTCAGTCCTGCGCAGTCTGTGAAGATAAGCATGTATGTAGGTTTTTTAGAACTTATGGATTATGTCTTCATATATTATTATTAGAACTTCATGGAATTTTAATATGTGGATAAATGAAAATAAAACTTAATTATTTCAAAATACTATTTCCATTTCAATTTAGCATAATGCTGTTAATGGTAATGTGAATGTATCAGAAGATTTTTATTCAGCCAATGTCCCATTAAATACGTTAACATTGCTCTGCTTTTCTCATCAGTAGTCTTTATATTATGTGGGATGATGCCATAAATGGTTAGACATCTAGAAGGGGGGGAAAAAAAAAAATCTTTTACGAGTTTATCCTTCCAGGACTACATCGTTAAGGTATTATGTATCTGTTTATGGGATATTCTTGATTCTTGTAGTTGTCAGTGAGCCTCTGACTTCATTCATCATTTTGTTTTTATTATAGTACATTTTAAAACATGGAAAAGTAAGGTACTATTTTTTTCTATGATACTCCTTACTATCTGTTAGTAACTAGCTTTCATGTTGCTTGCAGATGTTTGCCACCATTACTGTGTGAATTCTGAATCGTGTACTATTTCTGATGATGGAAGCGTAGAATGTGTCTGTCCAGTACGATTTGAAGGTCCAAAATGTGAAGTGGACAAGTGTATCAGATGTCATGGGGGACACTGCATAATAAACACAGACAGTAATGACATAGTGTGCAAGTAAGTATGTGTGTAGGGGCGGTGATTGTGTTCAAAATTAGATCTTTTATAGTATTTATAACTAATAATTTATCATTTTTAAGTATTTATCCTTTAAATCTCTTACACAGTGGCTAGCCCCTCAACTGCTCACATCAGAACAGTTCCTTTGCGAGGCTTCTGCCCACACGAACCCCACTGGCTCCTGCCTTTTTAAACCAGCTTTTGGAGCACTCCTCCCTGGGGGAAGCATAATGTAGCAGGAGACTGAATGGGTCTTCACTTGGAAAAATCAGAATATTTAATAACATCAACAGCCGAGTTTTACCACAGTGTTGAAATTTGTTCATTCTGCAGTACTTGTGACAGAGAGACATATTGTGTACTAATGAAAGCGTACGTAGTAAGATATGCTGCTATATCGCTGAGATTAAAATTACTTGGTGTAATAAGCTTGCTGCCTGTGCTAGGTTTTCAAAGTGGAAACCTAGAATTCTTGCAATCAATAGATCTTATCCATATCATAAAATATATAGAGAGATAATTATAAAGGAACTAATCAGATTTAATAAAATACTGATCATTATTTGTTTGTGTTTTTTTTTAACCACGACAGTTGCACTAATGGAAAGATTGCCTCTACCTGTCAGTTATGTGATGGCTACTGTTATAACGGTGGGACATGTCAACTGGACTCAGAGACAAATATCCCTGTCTGTCTGTGAGTATCCGGCATTGTGTAGGTCATTCAAATGTCTGTGTGCCAACAGATAATAACATTATTATGCACATGTCTGTATTTTTGATCTCTCTAGGATGTATAACGTGCTGGTTGCAGGCGTAACTTAGAGTGCTTTTTCTAGCTATTTCTGTAACCTGATACTTTGTCTACCTTTTTGCAATATGTGTATTGAAAGATATGACTAAGATATATATTGTGAATGTATATAGATCCAAAGATATATCTTTTGAGACTTCGAATAGTTTCAGGCCATTTGTTCTGGAATGGAATCCAGAGGTACAGAACGGTTGCCTACCCTGCTTCTGAAAGGTGGATTAAATCTTTTCTTCTAAAAGATGGACAGAGGTGGGGGCAGTACACTCCTATAAGGAACCTGATGGCTAGAGAATAGGAAGAATAATGTAAATATTTATTTCCTTTCTGGGTGTGAGAATATGCTCGTGTGTCTCTTGTTTCTGCCCTAACCTTCACACTGCCTGTGGTAGCTTGGCTGTTCTGTGGTAACTGCTCTCTCCCTCCTGCACCATTGTTGAGATAATAATTCAGAGTGCTTTTCTTAAGCCCAAACATCAAATACCAAAGGAAATATGATTCTGTAGTCTAGATGGTGAAGTACTGTCTGAAGAGGTAGAAGAGCCTACATTCCTGTCCTTTCTTGAGAGCTATGGTGTGTCTTCTTTTTCAGCTGATAAATATGAAATACAGAAGTAGTCATTGTAGTAAGAAATTAATTTCTTTCCTGCTTTCAGGAGCTACCTAGTCATGCTCTGGGTTTTTTACTTTTGCCTAATAAATGATCTGATATTTGTGCACTACAGAAAAGTTTCAGTCTTCTGCTTCTCAGGACAATCTGGAGGTCAGAGCATCCTCCAGGAGCACATGAGTTGTTGGAAGAGTGAATTGGACTTGAGTGTCTTATTTTCAGGGTGACATAAGTAAGTTATGGTCCAAAGGGATCTGGCATTTCAACTTTGTAAATACAGATACAGCCATCCCTTCATTTTGTTGATGGGTATGAGGTAGGTGATCTTAAAGGAGAGCATCTGCTGTATTCAGACTCTCAAAGAAGTTACACAGAAATGCCTAGATTTTGTAGCCTGACTGGTGTGAGAGATGGACAAAAGGGCAAAACTGTAGTTGCTATACGGGTGAAAAGAAGTTGTCAAGAGGTGTTTGCAGCTCTGAGGTTAGAGACAGTGGAATGTGGTTCTGCACTCTAGTTCTTATTCAGCTGAAAACGCTTTAAGTGCCTATGCCTCTTTTTCGTTATTATTTTGATCTGACCCTTTTTACCTGTTATTTGTATCTCTTTAAATGTCTTTAGCTGAGGACTAGAGAGACTCATAAAACTCAGCCAAAGGAGAATATCACAGCTATGATATGTAAGGCCCAAATGTGAAGATTAAGTCTGGTGATTCGTTTGGTGGTTGAGTCACCATCCCTGGAGGTATTTCAAAGACATGTAGATGTGGTGCTTAGGAACATGCTTTAGTGGTGGACTTGGCAGTTAACAGTTGGACTTGATGATCTTAAGGGTCCTTTCAAACCTAAAAAATTCTATGATTCTACTATTTTCTTGAACACCTAGAATGGCTATTCCGGAAGCTTGTGATTCTTCCTTTCTTTGTCTTTAAAAAACTGGCTTATTTTTCTTCAAATTCATATGGAACACCATAGCATCTCAAGGAAAACAAGTTTCATATGTTAATTTGTGTATGGATTTACAATACATAAATGCTGCTGCAGGATATGCCAACACTGTTAACCACGCTAAGAAAACAGTCCTGAGCATTTTAAGGCCATTGCACTTTGGATCGATCAATACAAATGCACAGTACGTTTGACAATACTACTTTGTTGAGAATGTTAGATTCCTGAACCAATTAGTTAGTGTAGGCCCATTGTTTCAAAAGTGTTTGATCAATGCTGATGAGCAAACTTTTCAGTATAGTCAGATTGGACCTCCCACGAAAACCAGAATTTTAATTTTGTTATCTATGGGTGTGTGCCTGTGTATGTGTGTGTCTTGCCATCATTATATATAATGCGTTTAAAATCTGTTCAGCAAAAGGCAGAATATTTATATAGGTCTATTTTACTGAAATTCTGCAGATGCTCTGTGGGGTTTAAAAGTCAGCGCTGTGACCAGAAAGTGAACCCTTGTGATTACTACTGTCAGAATGAGGGAATTTGCACTTTAACTGCGTTTAATGAACCGAGATGCAAGTAGGTTTAACCTTCCACTTAATGCTGCACATTCTGTGACATCATTTCAGGCCACAGTTCATTGGTTCAAGTCATGCACATTCACATACATTTCAAAATATATACTTAATCCGGGGGCTCATTTCTATAATACAGGCTTACCCTTTGATAGTTGCACTGATGAGTATATTTAAACATACTTTTTGAGTATCTGTGTCATTGGAAGAAGAAATGAAAAGTTTTATTTTTAATAAGTGAATTGAAAATGCCGCTTGACACTTATTGTTCATATTCTGAGATATTTTACCAAGTTAATCCTACGCAGCATAAAGCTGAGCCAACAGTGACGTTGCACATGTTCTGTGGTCCAGAACCGACTTCCTATTTCTTACCTGCACAGGGAAAGGAACAGAAAAGCTACTTAGGCACCACTTCAGAAGTTAAGCTTGTATTCATAAGTCTCATTGTTAACTATACAGAAATATGCTGTAAAATAGAAACTGTTAAACAAAAATATGTGAGCTACATCATAACTTTGACTTCTCCTCTGATTAAAACAAAAAGTATAAAATAGATGCATTTGTATGCTGTATTTCTCTGAAGGAATTTGGGTCTTTTCTATAGAGAGAAAAATTTAATCCTCATCAGGCAAAGAAACACCCTTAGTCTTTGAAAATGCTGTAAGGCAGACATACGTAGAGATATGAAATACCAGTCAGATGACCATAGCTTTACTCAACAGTTTTGATGCAAAAGTTAGAACTGAAATCATGAGCCAAAGACCTAGACTTGGGATAAAATATGAAACTCCAACAGCTTTTATCTTATCTCATCTAAGTGCATGGTTTATGAAAACATAAAATCCTGTGGGGATGGGATATGACTGCTTGGTGGGTAGCAATGACAGTAACTAGGTATGGTGAATACTAATTTTTTTTAAAAAAATACAATCACAATTGCTTTGTCAGTGTTCTCAAGCAATGAAACTCTATGACTTGAGCTATCATAAATCCATTGGAAAATAGATTAGCATTCTAACTACCAATTCATAAACTTTGAAGAGTATGGAGTGAATCTGTTGATCAGGGTTTGTATGGGATATCGTTGCTTGGAAAAGTTTGTGTCTCTGTTTGTCATACATAAGTACATAGTTCACTTTGTCACATTCAGAATATAAACACAACTAGAATTATTGTTCCTATTGTCTCTTCAGACAGATTGTCAGGTTAGCATGGCCAACACTGCCTGTGTCTAGGAATTAAGAGAATCTTCTAAATTGTTTCTCTTTTTTAACTAAGCCAAGGTGGCTTAGAGGAAAGGGAAGAGAAGCAAATAGAAGTTGTTTGATGGAGTTGAAGACAGCTGCAGTGAGAGAGAGGAAGACGTGTAACTCCTGTACAGCTCAGTTGTCCTTCCAAACCTCAGTTCAAGCTCCAGTTCTAGTTTTTTTAAATACACAGAGTATTAGGTACACATTGGAAATAGAAGTTTTGCTTTTCACCTAACCAGTTTAGGAATGAATTCAGGCCTCACCGTGGCTGCATATAAGCCACCAAAGAAGGAAATTTTGTGAAGTTAGTTTCAATGAATGGTCTGTCAGGTTTTGAAAGATACAGAATAGACTGTGATTTCTCTTAGGATATAAGGTCCTATGCAATCTAGATTATTAATTTTTAGCATAATTTTTAGGATTATAAAGAAAATTCTCCCCTCCTCCTCCCCCCCCCTTATTGTCCTTTCTGCTCAGTAACAAAAGTTGTGAGATAATTTAATATCAGAATGTTAAAATTTGAGGTACTGACCTTTTCTGAAAGATGTACACTGAGGGTGTCTTTTAAAGAAGTATTATCTTAGACATAGTTACTCTCTCTCCAGTGTTCATATATTAAATTTTTTAATGATATCTTCAGCACAACTCACTAATGGTTTGGGAGTGTGTGTGATGTGTACAACACTAGAAGTGTATCAGATGTGTCGGAATTGCTCCAGAAACTTCACAAATCCATTGAAAATAGAATGAACAGCAGATCAGATTCAGATGGGATATAATCAAGAAATGCTTTTTTATTTATATCACAAACTGTCAGTTCCATCTGTTCTATCAGCCTGTCTTTTGTTTTAATAATTACCTCTATTTGCCTCTCTGCTTCCTTCTCACTAATTATCTAACTGCAGATACATTCGTGCAAGAGAAGGAAGGTGTAGGGCGAGGTTCTATCTTGGATGGTACCACTGAAGAGAGCTGGAAAAAATAAAACATTCAAATACACAAGAACAACCATCATTGGTTGTTACATCGGCAGTGCTCTACCAGTTTCTTTAGCACAGGACATTACTCTCTCTCACCTTTGTTTCTTTTATACTTTCACCATAATTATAGGATGCAATTATTCCATCTTTTTATTTGTATTACTATTATTATTTGCATCTGTGCATAGATGTGGTCTATTTGTATTATCATGAGTATTATCAACATCTGCAAATAAATGGGATCAAATCATAATCCCCTTACACTAGGCATTATAGAATTATCATGAAGGTTACTTTCTGTTTACAATCAAAGCTGGTAGGAAGATATAAATCATATTGATACTTATCTAAAGCCAACTAAACTTAAAGGGAGCTTTTAAATGTTCTAATGAGCTTTTTGAGCAATGCTGTTGAGGACTTTAAGGTGAAATAAGTAAGATCATATTATGCTGGCTAATTAAGAGGACAATAAATGATTCTTTCTTAGGTTACTTTCTGTGTGCAATTCTGCGTGTCTACAGTTCGGACCCTCTGTTTCCTAGGTGTCAGGCGATTCAGAGGACAATGTACAGCATTAAATCAGTTGCCTGTGGCTAGATGTGTTAACTGTTCAGAGGGCTTCAGTTTGTGTCGTATTTGTACATTAGAACGAACATCAGTTCTCCTATAATGAAGAATAAGTCATCCTGGATAGTTTAATTGCAGTAAGCAGATGTATGACTTTGAGATCAAATTAGATAGAAAAACTACAGAATTTTGGCTGAATAATAGCTTAAAGACTATAGTGAACAAATGGGGAGAGAACAAGTGGTATTGCTTAAAAGTGATAACAAGAAGCTTGAACTTGGAAGTGGAGACATGGATAAATTAGAAACAATAATTGCTGCCGGAGTGAAATAAACAGTAGAGATGTTCTTGCCATTTTATTTCCAGAAGGTTGGAGAGGGACACTGTGTGTGAGGTTGGGGGGAGTGTGGGAGGTGTGTGTACACACACCTGTGTGCGCCTGTGCGTGTGTTAATGTCATGGAAATCAGAAAGAATAGAGTGCATTCATCTTGATGGAGGAACTTCCTCCAGCTCATGTTCCTATAATGCTATGGAATGTGACATTCCTTTCGTATTGAAAAATCTTCAACTATGAACAGTTTTTATGTAAGTACATGTATGACTTGTACACATGGTGTAAAAACATGCGAGTTCATAAGTAAATTTAAAACTCGTAACTATGGCAAACCTCTGTTCAAAAAAACCTGTTAAGGTACATCCATAGCCTGGTTGTGGACAAGAGCAAGCCTATACCGTGCAGTCCCCTGACTGGCACTTTCCAAAGGTTGGGTCGAAAAGGCACTGCAGCGTAGAACAATTGCAGCATGGAGAAGACTGCCTAAGCATAGAAGGCAATTGTAACCACGGCAGAAAGTATGAGTCAGAGAACAGGAAATTTTATCAAGTATTTTGCAATAAATATTTTCCGTATGATTTCCTGGGGTATATTTAATGAGCTCCCCAATTACAACTACAACAGGAATTTCACAGTATTATGCTCGTTCTTTGAGAGCTTTCTTTTTCAACTAAAAATACCTTTGTTATACATGTCTTGAATTGGAACATAATCAGCAGGTTATAACTTTGTATTACAGAAGATCTTCTGTTCAGCTTGTATCACAAACTAGTATTAGTTCAAGAATTAAATGCAAATAGATTTTTGAAGAGTGGTTGTCAAAGGAAGAAATGAGAAGACCTTGGAAAAGAGGACTACGTATATTTTTCATTGAACTTCTACTAGCTAGGCTGTAGTGCAGATATCCTTTGTCCATGAGTTTAAAATTGTTCAGGTAAAACTTGCATAGTAGCTGGTGCTGTACATCACTGCTTGCTTTGCCGCTGTGAGAAGTAGAGAAAAATGTGGTTTGTCATGTAGCTATTGATCCAGTCATTTCTCATTCTTTTTTTTTTTTACCATTTCAGTCTCTTCTTTTCCTTTTGCTTTGTTGCTCAGTGTAATTTCAGCTGCAGTAGTAATCATCTAGACATGCTTAATTTTTATATATTTATGTTAATAATATTAATACGTGTATAGCATATGTACTGCACACATATTGCTAATAGCATGAAGTTTGATGACCCTCAATTACTTCTTTTTCTTACCTTGGGATGATAGAGGCTGAGTTGCATCTGAATATTGGTTCCTCTGCAGTGAACCCCATGTGGCAACTGTGAATGATAATTTGTATATTGTAATGTCATGCACAAATTAAATTCATGTTTAAAGTCACATTTTATTTTTTCACATATGTTGTTACTAAATTTAAGATTCTTTGGGTTACTCAAAAGTGATTTTCTGTTGGTTTGCATGCTTTTGGATTGTGCAATTTTCCTATTCTTAATTTTTTGGATTGCAAGGTAAATCTGTATTTCATTTTCAAGTAACTTACAGTTTCTGTTCCTTAGGTTCTACATCAAATTCTTTCATCTTAGTTTCCTTGTAAGGATACGAAGTGGTGCTCGTTAGACAAAAGTACTCAAATGTGGTCTGCTCTTCTATGAAATATTAAGGAAAAAATATTATTTGAAAATATTTAGATCCTACAATATAGGAGAGGGTACGGGATGTGCTATTGATCAAAGTTGGGGTGGGGTTTGGTCTTCCACTGTTACGAAAGTTCTTTGTATCCTTGAGGGTTTATCTGTGGGTATTCCTCTATAATATCAGTTCCCTGTGTGAAGAAAGCGTATTTCCAAATGTATGGCTAATTTTTTTATAAGAAGTAGTTTAGTGATTTAGTTTAGTGCAAGGATTTTGTCATCCTGCATCATCCTACAGACTTTGGGGGGAAAAGAGAATTACTTTGATTTCCATCTTTCAATGCAATTTAATGCAGATAGTAAATAACTGTAATCCAGATATCCTCTTTTCTTGTTTTACACATAGTTTAAATATTAATGATAAGACATGTTCCAGTGGAATTTTAATGTAAGTGTTCTTCAAATAGTGAGGCTGAATACGTTCATTAGGATGTTTTACTATCATTACTACCTATGTTGTGACTAAAAATAAAAGCAACGTTAGAAAATTACTTAGTATAATAAAGAAATATCATTTATAGGTAAGAAACATTTTCAATTCCCCTTCCACCTCTATTTTGTAACGACTGTTTCACAGATTCTGTTATATTTCTAGACTAATCTTTCAGTGCTGCATTCTGTAATTTTTTTGATATGCACTGGTATATTGAGTTGGAAAGCAGTTGTCTACAAAAGCACTTTTAACTTCACATTATGCCTGCTATATTATATTTTTATGACAAAGCCTGTGGCAGAAAAAAAAGAGAAACAAAACTGAAAAAAGTTGCACACTACCACCAAAGTATCCTTTTTACTAGTTTTTTTATTTGTTCAGACGTTTCATAATTAAATGGTTCCTTTTGGTCAAGTGCCCGTATAATTGAGTTTAGAGTGTTTCAGTGCACTGACCTGTAAGGGTGATACAAAAATAGAGGAAAGAAACATTTTCGCTCATTAATAGATTCTGTAACAGCAGCATGATCAATCTCTGAAAAGTAAATATCTTCATTCTAAATATTCTTCATGACAAGTGGGATGCCTTTATAATTTCGATTAAGTTTTTAAAATATCTCTCATCTGCAATATAAAATAAATAATTCCTATCGTGTTGACATTCTGTATATCAGAACATGTTTCGCAAGCATCAGTTCTATATGTAGGACTAAATAGTAACAGAGCGCGCTGTAATGTAGGTTTATTAATGACCTTGGCAGCAAACCATGTAGAATCTTTGCTTATTACATTTGCTTTCAGTTTTGTATTGGCATTCTCTTTGATATTGTTGTGCTGTTGTTCACTGATTCTGTTGGGAACTGGAGATTTGCACCTTAAGGTGTTCACTGTAGCACCTTGCACCACTCAGCTGACTCCAACTGTCGAGCTCCCCTTCTGCTTCCATCTGTATTTGTTTATTAGTAACTCAGATTAGGCATTAACACTATCTGTCTTCACATTTCTCAATAACATGAATGTCTTCAGTGAAACCAGTGTCTTTATGTTGTTCTGCTTCGTTAATGACTTTTTCTATGCCTGCACTGCAGATGTCATATCTCTGACCATACAGTCCTGCAGAAAAAAAGCTCTTAGTACCAAATTATTTTGGTACAAAACACGGTGCATCAACTTGAACTAGAAGTGAGTTCCCGTGCTAGGTACTGAGCAGTCCGAGTTTAAATATCCTAATATCAGAAAATGTTATTATTAAGAACAATTTCTCTCTGTGGTATCTGAAGACAATTGAAACTGGTTAAGACCTGCTCATTTCCCATGTTCCTAGATGAACAGTTGTCCATGTCCCAACTCTGTCATTATTCATGTGCCTCCTCATGGCTAATTTCCTGTGTCAAATTTGCTTGTGGACAACATACCTTTCCCCTGGGCTTTATTTCTTTCTGTCTGCCCAAGACAAGTTAGCTTGCTGGATGATAAAAGGGCAATCATTTTACCTCTCAGTGTAGGAGGAAATGACTGCCACCCTGTCAGCTTCAGTCCCCTTCAAGTTTACTGGAGACAGCAAGCATTTGGAAAAAATGAAAATGAAGCAGCAACTAGCTGTTTTTATGAGACTTCTATCAAACGCCTCACAAGTGTTTCAATATTGCTGACTTTTGCAATTAAAATGCCAAGATAGGTAAACTGCTAATATTCCTACCTTAATTTCTTCCTCTGTTTCATACATATATAGCTGTAGGATTTCTTTCTTCATCAGCTGTTGTGGTGTCATACCTGCTGTAAAAGTCTGAAGAGCGTAATTGTACATTATACACAATTTTCTCATAAACTTATACTTGCATGCTTCATAGTGGTTCTTTTGCCAGTTTCACTGTCTTATATTCTTTAAACTGTTTTAAGGCAGATTTGTGGTAATGATTCTCTTATAGTGCAGAAGCATTTGAAACGTTCAGCACAAGGATTTAGTTACAAAGTGAAGATACGTCTAACTTTCAAAGAAATCTTTCCCTTTCAGTACTGTAATATTAAATGAAGATTGCCTCTCGTAACAAGCTTTAACCACATGAGCTGAATCCACCACAGGAGTGATGCAAAACTTCCAGTAGGAAATATAAAGACTTTATTTCATGGTTGTCACATGTCAACAGTTTTGATCCCAGTAGAATACAAAGAACTGTAAAGATTTATGGTATTTCTCTACAAGAATGGAGATACTTATTTTGCAGCCGTATGTTGAATAGTCATCTTTTGAAAAAACAAGTTCCTTGAATAGTATCTTAGTGAGGTAGGCTGTCAGGGTAATCATTTCCATTTGATATAGTTGCTAAAGAGATCTGTAAGAAATGGAACAGATCCATCTTTTAGAAGATGAAAATCACGTGTTCCGTGTGACTTAGTACGTGCTGAAGTGTTGGTAAGCAGGAGTGGAAACATCAGTTGGTCAGTTTTAAAATACATCGCGAACCATAATTAATTAGTAATTGGAAGGTTCCTTTGCAGTGAGGAAATTTAAGTCTGTATTTGCCATGTTTGTTTAAGTAAACAAACTTATTTAAATAAATATGAACTTACTAAATTATAATGCAATTTATCTTTTGTGTGAAAATTTTTCAATCACCTGTCAATTAATAAACATGTTTTTGATGACCATCTGTACCTTACATCTGTAGAGTTTGAGATAAGCACCCTCATAACATATCCTGCCAAAAATGAAATTAGATTCACCAGAAAGTTCAAACTTAATATTAAACCCGATACAGAGATTTCTCTGAATGTTGGTTTGTGCTGGAGTAGGCTTAGGAGCAAAGGGAGAAACTAACCATTCCTCCTCAGGGATCTGCAAGGACAAAAGAGAGTCAAAAGCATCAGCAGCAGAGCTCTCCTTTAAGAATTCCACAATTTTTGTCTGGAATATTTTGTGCCTTTTGAAACCTTTTTGTATTAGAACAATTTCAGTCATTAAGCACACCCACCTTTAAACTGCAATTTGTGAAATCCTTAGAAAGGCATCAGATAACAGTAGTTCTTAGAAACGCGTGTGAGGTAATGCTCTACTGCATTTTCCTAAAGATAACCCATGTTGAAATTCATAAATAATTCAAAAATACTTAGAAAAAATATGATTCATTGCACATTATGCAACAGGGGCAGATGAAAAGTGACTATTTCCTGCCATTTCCACAAGGACAGCATGAGGTTCTGTAGTAAACTTAATCATATTTACAGCAGGATAAATAAGCAGTTGAATTCCATTCAGGTATTTGTATCCCTTTTTTATGGATTTGCTGAGTCAGCATACATGGACTCCTTCTGTTTCCTTGTATGCATGGAGAACATTCTGAATCCCAACTGAAGAAATATTTCCATATTGATATTCACAGAAGGAAATTATAGCAGAATAAGTGTGTGCTCATCCAGGCGCCTGGCACGTGAAGCATATATCCTGAGTACTGAGTGCCCTCTGAAGCCAGTAGATGCTCCTGTCTCTTCAGGACAGCTCTTTATGCTTTAACTCTCACAGCTGCTTACACACGCACATGTATATATTTCTACAAATACATACCTAGTTATATAGGTCAAAATTTAAAAAGATAAAGTTGTTAAATTGTAGAATTTTCAGAAAAATGTTTGAAAGCAAAGAAAAGGGGAACTGCAGTTAATTTGTGAATATTAGTCAAAGGTAGGTCTTAATTGTTCAAGTAAATTATTACAATCAGGTCTTTACGAACTATTCCACAGTAAACTTTGCATAATCCAGAGCAATGGGGGACAGCAACACTGTGGAAGGAGCCAACCGAGATGGATACTAAGGGCTATTGGATGCGTGTAGTAGTAGTTTATGTGCAGTCAGATAGGCCTTGTGCAATGTGGACCTCGCTGTTAGAGCTTCTGGATCAAGGCTGACCTAAAACAACATGGTGCAAATAAAGCACCTTTGCAAATAAGCTTTGCTGGACTAAGTTGGCTCTGCATGGATCCAGCTCAAGGGTTCCTTCATTACTGCATTGCAGGTGGTAGTTGGTTTAATAAGACATTAATATACCATTGGTTATACCTGTTGTTTTATTACTCAAGAAGTTTAGAAAAGGACTCTGGAACGAAGATTGTAGTGATAATAATAAGAATTGAAGATACAAAGCTGTAGTTTTAAGCTGAAAACATACTCAGAATGTTGTGAGTGCCATGGCAGAGTACTGGTGACTCCTTCCATGAAGCTTATTGTTTATTTTCTGGAATCATTGTTGTCATTCGTGTAGTTCTTGAGAAGATGGTGGTGGTCTCTTTAATAGGTTAGTGTGTTAACAGCCAACATCTATTAATTTTACCGTCTTAATTGGATCCTTTTAGATGTTCAGCCAACTGGTCAGGCACACAGTGTGAGAGGCCAGCTCCCAAAAGCAGCAAGTCTGACAATATCAGTACAAGTAAGTACTTCAAATAACTGCTATCACTTGTCGAATTTGGCTCCGTTTAGAAATTTTAACCTGGCGATATTTTGGCATGTGAGTTTGTGTCATGAAATGTGCTGGTTAACCTGTAATTTGTTAATTAAAAAAAACCCAAATGTCGATCTCTCTCAACTCTCTGATTGACATCCAGTGTTTCATGAGCTGGTTTGGATACAAGCCATATGCCATACGCTCACTGCTTCAAGGCTAGCCTGCACTTTTCTTAAAGAGAGTGTATCAAGGTGGCAAGTGCTTGGTGATATCACTGCTGTGCAGGAACTAGTACGAGACCTCTGACCATTTAAGTCCTACTAAAAACATCAAAAATAGAGTTGTAAGTAGTTCATAACTTTTGCATTGGCTATCTGCAGAGGTTTGAGTTTTACCTACTGTGAAAATCATCCTGAAAGTAAGAATAGCTCCTGTTGTATTTTTTTTAAACACATCTGTAAGCATAAAAGGATGGTATTGCTACACTATTGGCAGTTTAAACTGGACCAAGTTCCCTGTGGTGCGTTGAGTATGCTGATGGTGCCCTGCTGTATGTGTCTCGGTCACATTTAACCCAACTGGAGCAGCAGAATGTATCACCCACTATTCAGGTCATCTTGGTGCTTAGAAGAAACCTTCCTAGTGATCCAGACAAATGAAATAACACTTACAAAGCTGGAACTGGGGAAAAAAAAAGCAGCCAGAACCTAGATCAGTGTTTCTTGTTAAGAGAATACCTGCTACAATTTGGGAAGTAGGTGTTCATCTTATGCCTGCTGCTAGACCCCAGGCTGCACCATTGTCACCAGGTGGCAACTCGTGCCTGGTGAGCCGTCTTTCAGGTTTATTTTTATTTAGCGTTTACCTTCCTAGACAAAATGAACCTTCTTTTTTCCTCCTAAGTAGAACTTCATCCAGTTATTTATCAAATGCAATCTCAAAATAGCGTTGTTGTAATGTCCTTTGCATGCTGAACCTTCATAAGATGAAGTGAACTCGATACTTCAAGATTTTATTCACTGATACTTCATTTCAGGCCTATGACAACCTGACTGACTTTTCAGCATGCTTTCAGGCAAAACTCGAGGCATTTTTTTTTAATTCCTTGTTTAGAATGAGTTTAGTGTAGAACAGAGACTGTCAACAGCTTATTTTTTTTAATAAATCAATAAACGTAACCAGTGAAGCGACCAGCAATGTTGGTTTTTTTCCACCAGTTAAGGATTACGATATTAAGGAAATGCATGTCATTCTACATTGACTTTAGACTGGAGTCCTGTAGTTTATAAGGGCCATCTTTTTATAAAATAAAATTACTTTTTACATGTATTTCTTTGTTGCTAGATACTTACATTAAACCTGAGAAATTCTTAGAAAGGTACAATTACTGACCTTATTTTTCCAGGTAGTCTCATTTCAGTGAAGTTATCTGCCAAAATAATGTTAAACCCATTTTTGTCTTCCCTGTTCCCTCCTCTCCTTTAACATTGCTGTCTGATCTGTGCACTGTTTTTCTGCTACATTAAGCATTATTGTAGTTTCCTTGATTGCCTATATCAACATAACAAAATTACTGGCTCGAGTACAATGCAGTAAAATGCAGGAATGCACCAGCCATCTAGAAATGAATATTGCTTACTACTTTTCATTTTCCCACAAATAAAAGTAACAAATACATATAAATGCTAATAATGTAATTCTTCAATCAGAGCCATGCCTACAGAATATTTTAAATTAATAGTTGCATGATTTAAACTACTGAAGATGATGGTGACAGTTAAAGTCAGTGGCCATGCTGCTCCAATTTTTCAGCAATTCCACACACCTTCATGCAGTATCGCTGTGAGTGAGGGCAGGGAATTAGTCCGAACTATATTGGTATCCAGAAAGAAGCAGCTCCTGATTTGTTGATAAAAGTACTTGTGTGTATACCTTTATCTGTAATGATTTTTATTTTTTTTGATTCATCAACATTAAAATCTCAAATCAGTGAAGCTGATCATATGAAACTGCATTTTTTGGTGACAGAAACAATTCTTTTTAAATTAACTATCTTACAGCTGTCCAGAAATTATTACATGTAGCTGTGAGTATTCAATGATATTTCTTTTTCCTTTTTTAGGAAGCATTGCAATCATTGTTCCTCTTGTTTTACTGGTGACTTTGATCACTACTCTGGTAATTGGACTATTTCTTTGTAAAAGGAAACGAAGGTAAGTAATTTTATGTTGATGTATGAAGTTAAAAAGTAAATCTTTAAAGGATGTGCATCATTTTGATATAAAAAAAATCACTTTATATGTTAAAACCAACCATAAAAACCAACCCAAAACTTGTTTCTGGATGCAGTGAGTTAGTTATGTTTTGATTCTGGCTGGAACGATCATGTCTTTTATTTATACTTACATTCCACATACAATGCATAAGGACATGCAGTTCTTTTCTTCTCCGGTTTGCTCAACCCTGTCAAGGCTGTCCAAGTGTTACAGTAAAAGGAATTTATGTATTTCAGTGGAACTGTGTAAATAATATTGTTCATGTCTATAAATACTTTCAGGTAGAGCCTGTGCAGATTTTCCAGGTTCTAGTTACAGTTCACTTCAATTTATTTACTTTGATTAGTTCTTTTCAGTTTTATGTAAGTTATAGTGAAGATGTAAACAATGTTCAAAGCTATCTACTGTCAAGTCCTAAGGCTTGTCCTCATTTCCTTAGTGTCTTGCATAGGAAGCCAAACTACAGCTCCTGTTCCCATGAATTTAGGTGCCTTTGAGCTGATAATGAACTTAGGGAGTGTAGCAGACATTCTGACTTTGTCCATTTCTCCAAAGGCCACATTGGGTGGCAGGGGAAGTAAGAGTGGTTTTACTGTCTGCAGACACATGAGAGAGCCGCTAACTTCCTTGTGTTCAGAAAAATGAGAAAGTGGCATTAGTGGCAATGCAGATTTACCAAGGAAAGATTCCAGACAATAAGGATGCGGCCAACTAGGGAAGAGCTGGATTATTTCAGTCCACTAGACTAAAAGAATCTTTTAAGTTACTATCGTTTCATCCTGCGTAGCATCCCCCTGCAAACTGTGGTGCTAACACATGGATTTTTAATTCCTTTTTGGAAAGCCAACAAGATAAATGCATTCCCTGGCCATACTTTTAGTAACGGTATGGCCAACTTCCATGGGTATCATAATGTGCTGCTGTACCTAAAGACCAAATTTAGTGATGGGCAAATCCCGAAAACCAATTACTGGTCTGTAAATTGGTTAAGTGGAACGAGTTCTTAAAAATAGCTTGTTAAATAATAGATCTTCAGTAGAGAAGTAGAACAACCTCAATAAAGAACTTTTTTTTTCTTAAAATTGTATTTGAAAATGTATTTTAGGTTTTTTTTTTAAATCTCTTCAAAGATTACTATCAAGTATTAAATTAGTATAGAACACTTGTATGCTACAGGTAAGTGCTTATTTTAGAAAATGTTTATTCTATGCCATTTCTGAAAAATACAGATCTTTTAGTGCACTGAATTTCAGATACCGACTGCATCTTTCTCAACCAAACAAGAGGACTCAACTATTATCATCCTGACTGTGACCTCTCTATTATTCCCTTGTGATCCTAGAGAACATACTGCATTGGGAAAAATTACCCTCTTGAGGTTATTTCAATTGCTCAGACTAAAATCACTTCCTTACCTAAAAGAAATGAATTCAGTAACTGAAACAATTCAATCAATCACTTGAATTTATGATTCAAGCTTAAAAATAAGACTGTTTAATAAAGTTCACAAAAATTCAAGTTGAACTTCAGCCTTCCAGTAACCACTGGCAGGGAATACAAACTGGAACTATGAGAAGTTCATAAATTTTTAATGCATCATAATGAAACAATTTGCTTGTCCTCAGATTATAACTGATTTTTGGGCAACTGATTTCAAATGGAAGTGAAATGAATGAGCAAGGGACATGACTCATATTCGCTCCACCTTCATTACTGAGGGAGTCTGCCATGAATTTGCAAGGCTTTTCTTGGGAAGTGAGGGAAGTGTTGTAACAGTAAAAAAGTCAGGGTGATAGACAACAAATGAGCACTTTATATGAATTCATAGCACTACAGCCAAACTGAGAATAACAAAAAAAACCCTACTTCCAGTTTACGTGAGATCTACACATAGACTCAGATTGCACTTGGTTTGAAAAATGCGAGGATTTTCTGATTGTGTCTGCAGGAAACACTTTTTCATCCTGTTGATCTTAATGATTAAAGATTAATAAAATAAAAATTATGGTATTTTAGGATGAAGCATCCAATAAATTTCTTGAAAAGTCACCAGCTTCTTTTTTGTGTGTGTTTCTGCATTATAGGACAAAAACTATCAGAAGACAACCCATTATAAATGGAGGAATCAATGTAGAAATTGGCAATCCATCATATAACATGTATGAGGTGGGCCATGATCACAGTGAAGGTGGTCTTTTAACCTCAGATTTTACTGTAAATGCAGAAAAGGTATTTTTTTCTTTTTCTAATGGCAAAATCATTACCTCTTTTGTCTTACAAAGGTTTTGACTTTGAAAATAATTAATAGAAACATAAACCAATGACATTTGGATTTAGCTATACAATGAATATAAAGTTTGCAAGTTAGATTTTGTTGGAATAAACTTAATGTGCGTATGTATATATATACAGCTGTTTTGCAGTCTGATACTTGCTAATGGACAGTATTCCTAGTGCTTGCATTTTACCAAAACCTAGTTAGAACTACGCTACGAAATGAGGTTTTTTTGTCATAGACACATCTGCTTAAGTAGCCAAATCGTAATCTATCTTTTTAGTCTAGTTCCAAATACTAAATGGAAATATATTATCGTACAGTCTACCTTTTGAAGTGTGAAAGAGTGTATTCATACATACGAAACTAACTTATTCCATATATGAAACCTTCCAAAAGCATAAAGAATTCAGAGTCCTGGCTGGATAGATAGATTAAATGTTTACACAAAGCTAGTAAGTATTATCATTTTCTTGTAAAAGATGCTGTCACTTCTGCAGCATTCTTCAGTGCTTTGAACTCCCTGAGTGATGTGACATGGGATGAAGGAGGTAATGCTGCGATATCTTTCCTAGAGCTCCGTAATCAGACATACACCAAAGGGCAGCCATCATTCTGTGGCATTTCTGACAAAGCAATAACCGGATTACTGTTAGCTCTAGGAATGTCATCGCTGAATCACATAGTCAGTGTGCTGAATACAAGAGGTAAGCTGAAAATGCAGTTACTCACTGGAGGAAGAGTAGCTAAACCAATGCTTACTGTGAAGTCTGGCTCTAATTCTTAACGGAAAATGACTTTAAAGTGCTGAATTTTATTCTCTTATTGAATACAAGAATTTTTCACGCTGAAGAATACCTGTAAGTAGATTTTTTAAGAATTGGAAATCACTCTAAAATAACGGTTTTAAGCAGCGCACTGTTTATTTAACAGTGTTGATAAGTACACATGGAAGATGCTCTATTAGCACAGAAACTAAAATTTTCTGTTTATACAGGCCAGATACATAGGGGGAGGGCCCACTGCATTCAAGCTTCCCCACACAGCTCCATCAATCTACTTAAACTCTGACTTGAAAGGACCACTATCAACAGGGGTGAGAAATGATGATTCAAATCCATTTCATTCCACCACAGCCCCTTTCTAAAGGAAGTTTGTCTGTCATTTTAGAATTGAGGCATTTTCTGTTTGTTTTTAATTTTATTTTTCTTCTTTTAATGGCAAGAAGAATGACAGTAAATAATACATTTTCCATTAGAAATACAGGGTTCCTCTCTGCATACAAAATTTCATCTGTACCCATCATTGTAACACAATCTAAAACTGCAAATGTGTCTTTGTGAAGGAAGCAATATGTTGCTTTTCTGTGACATTACGTAAGTTTAGCGTAGCATTCACAGCCATGTATCTTGATGTATTTTTAATTTAATTACAGGCATTTAGTGAAGCTTTTCAAGTTGAAAGAAGTTCCCAAATAAATGAAAAGAAGTCCTCTTATTTTAGAGAAATTTGATATACACTAAAATGAACAAGAGCCTTTGATGTTTGCAATGCAATTATCGATTGTTCAGCTGTCAATCAATTTTTATCGTAAAATAATTACTTTTAAAACATCAGAATTTGACTACAATTTAGCATGATGTTTGCAAGCATTGAAATTTAAAATATTAAAAAGGGACATCAATTTGACATTCATTTTCATGTGCCTCAGTGTATAGACTCATCCTTTGTGCCATTTGTGTTCTTGCATGACTGTAAGATGTTGTATTTGGAAGTTTAACAATTTGTGTAGGGTATGATATTTCTGACTGAGCACAAACCCATGGATGATGAAAGCTAGACTATAGCCCATCTCTAACATTAACTCTTCCTGGTATTCAAGTCGCTCCAGTTACTTTCTGTAACCTCACTCAAACCCACTCAAAGAGGTATCATGAGGCAGAGCCTACTATTATATGTCATTTTGATGCATCTGTAAGGCAATATATAGATGCCAAGCGTCTCGGTTCTATTGTGCTTATCCTCCTTAATACTGATTGTCAATGAAATAAAAGTCCTGTCACTTGAAATAAAACTAAATTTCTCTTTTACTAAATTTCTGATTATGATCATTACAACAAATGTAAAGATCTCTAATTCAATGGGGACAGACAGGTATAACTGAGAGTTTGCTCTCATAAATTACTACAGCAGTTGATTGCATATTTATGTTCCATTAATATAGAAGAGTAGCTGCTGCTTTTTTTTTTTTTCTTTTGCTTTTTTTTTTTTTAAATAGAGGTGACTCTCCTTTTTCTGCCTCCATTCTGGGAAAGTGTGAAACACCAGACAATCACCTTGTCATCTGTAAAAATGGAATAGGCAGCTCTTACCTAACTGAATGAGTAGCTGCCATAGCTAGCCAGCCTAAGGAATATCTGAATACTGGGTTCAGAAATGGTGTTGACCAACAGGGAAGGAAGAACTAAGATTCTAGACATCTTTCATTCCTTGTTACCCAGGGTGTACTCAGGATATCTGCAAGTCAAGAAAACTGACCCACTTCTGTTTTGGGTATTTTAAAGTTTAGCCACTTCTTATGTACACCGAACAAATTAATTAATCTATTTTATAGCTTACTCGTGTTCCACTCAGTATTTGTGTAAGCAAAGCTGTGCTGTTTTGATAGTTTTAAGAGTTACATTTGTACCATAAGGTACCCTTTCCAGTTATTATAGGTAAAAAGCTGAACATCTATTTGGATAGCAAAGGTCTTCTAGGAGACAATAAAGGCACAAAGTATAAAGGTGTTATTGGAGATGTTTACATGATAAACCTTGGATAGTGCTTTCTCCTTGGCAGGAATGATAGGAGAGTTGTTTTCATCCATGTTATACATCGTTCTTTGCTCTCAGACTCAGGAGATTTCTCATATACTGAAGTGCTTTGCAGAATTAGAAATGGACTTGTCCTATACTCAAGTACCACTCATTTTAGTAGATCTTTTATTACAGTCCAAACTACCAAAACTTTTGAGAAAATACTTCTCAATCTGTAACTACTATGATATATTTACAGTTATGCTGGTTTATTATTAAAGTTTACTTTACATTACAAAAGTATTGAATTTTTGGTCAAATCATGTTGTATATTTGGGCCACAGAATTCGAAAACTTGGTCAGCTATTGATGGGATGCTGATGTCTTAGAACAGGTAATATATGGAAACTGTTGGTTGCAGTTTTCTACTGTTAAACTTGTCACATGGTCTCACAGTGCACCTTCTCTATAAACTTCTTCATATCTATTCTAAAATCTTCCAGTGTAATAAGGTGGACAAGTCAACTTCAGAGACATTTTTCAAGGTTTTTGTTTTAATTTTTGTCTTTTTTTTTTCCTGGTTTTAATATCATAATGTGCTGCATGTCATGTCATTGATTATTTTAATAGCATGTCTTATCATGAATTTAATTTTTAACTAAATAATTAACTCATTATCAGGTTTGCAGAAGTCCAGGTATCTATTCAATATGTCCAATTATATTTTACATTTACTTGTTCTTGCTTTAACAAAACCATTTCCATTTCCATAAACGTTTATTTTGGTTTAATCCGACTGATCTAATGTATGCTTAATTTCTCTGCAGCCAACAAATTACGCCAATCCAGTATATGCAAAGTTATACATGGATGGACAAAACTGTCGAAACTCCTTAGCAAGTGTTGATGAAAGAAGAGAACTCCTTCCAAAGAAAATAGATATTGGGATAAGGGAGACTGTGGCATAATCTGCTGTTACCTTTTATACTCTGTATAAATGTATAAAATATAAGGATTACTTTTCTATGTACCAACAGTATTATAATTGTTTTGGCATCAGCATTACCTCTTGTTTTTTGTTTGGTTGATTGTTTTCTGGGTTTTTCTTTTGCTGATGACTTTTGACTGACCATTTGTAAGGTATTTTTATGAAAACGAAACTGCACTACGGTACAATTTACAACAATGCTGCTGAAATAACACACCTTTAAATTTGTTAAAATTGCAAACAACATATTCGTTTGTAGCGTGAAAATGAGCAATCTATTTTCTATGAACTTTTTTGGTTCTACTTAATCAATGAAGATGGTATCTGCACTTTTTCATTATGTAGTCTGAAAGCTGTAGTACAGTGTGTAATTTTGTTTATTTTAAATGGTGAAAGAATGATTGAATGGTCTACTCTCTTCTTTGTGCCCATTAGAATTTCTCTTCAGATCCTGATAAAGCTAGATAACTTTTCACAAACAAACATAACTTGCTTTTAAATTAGCTTTAGGTTGCCAAGAAGTAAACAAGACTATAGAAATGAAACATCTAATGATCTGCATGAACACAATGATTATGTTTCAGAAATTCAGTGACTGTACATGATATACTAAACATATATACCATGTAAACAAGCTTTGTATTTATTAAAACCTTATAGAACATAGTAACGATATATCTTGGGAGCTGAAACCTTACTTGCTGTGGGACAAAGCATATGAACTCCAACAGTCCTGTAGGACAGTAGCCACCCTAGAGCACAAGAGGGCATTGCCTACACATGCATTATATGTTTATTCACTTAATCACATGCATTACTTATGGATTAATAATTCCCCAACACATACCAAGCAGTAGGGAAAAAAACTAAACCCCAAACCTTAAGCACACACAGATGATCACAGCATTCGGTTTTGACAATCACAAAAAAGTCATGCCTGTTTAGAGATATTGAGGAATACAAAACACAGCACTTTCTGTAAGTGAAGATAAACTGTGATATTGCTGAGGTAAAACATAACCAAACTGCATACTAGTGAAACCTTACCTAAGCCCAAGTTTCAGGAGTCTGGGATAGATACCAAAATCCAATTATCGAAAGTGAAAAGCATCAGTATCAGTTTCAAGCACTTGCTCTGACCTGGTCGTCTTTCTGTTGTTGCTAAGAAAAAAAAATCTGACTCACCTTTTTTTTTTAAATTTTGATGGAAATAAAGAATACAATTTCTTTCAGGTTTGAACTGAATCAAAATATTTTATACATAACTTTAAAGGCACAAAAGACTTATTCACACATATACTGTGGAGGACTCTTCCTTCCTCTGCTAGACATGACTGACTTTTAGCTATCATAATATATTAACCTAACAGATTAAATATGTTTGTGGTTGCTCTTTATTCCCTTTGTACAAGCATTACAAAAATAACTGCTGTTTTATAAAAGATTTTTGTTGTACTATTGTGCATGCATACTACCTATTTCTAAACTTTGCCATATTGGGGCCTTTATAAAACTCTTGATTTATGTAATACTAGTGCAATTTTGCTTGAACAATGTTATGCATATCATAAACTTTTTCAGGTTCTTGTTTAAGTACATTTTTTTAAATTGAACAGTATTTTTCATTTTGGTTATAATAGTCATTTTGCCTATGTTTCTACAATGAAGTGTTAAATTCTTTATAAAAAAAAATTGTTGACTGATTTATTTAAATGAAAATCTACATACTTCATTCAGTGTGTTGACTAATTTTTAAATTTAACTTACGAAAACTAAAGAAGAGCAAATTGAAGGGAAAGAACATTACTTTGTACAAATGGCTAAATTCCTTTTCTTAATGACAATTTTTACTTTTTTTATACAACTTCTGTTTGAATGGTTTTGCAGCTTTGCACGTTTGCATAACTTAGGTGTATAGCTGTATATTATGTTAATAGAATTTTAAAATTATTTACTTTTCTATAAAAATACTGTATTAAATAGTTTAATATCATACAGCTACGATTCCATAGGCTCTGCCTTTATTCTGCTGACATCATCAGGGATAGATATGGCCCTCAATTTTTGCATAATTACAGTTCTTGTGAGGCATAAGTAGTTGGCCTTTGCAGAAACATGACTTTATTTTCTGGCAGAGAATCTCTCATCTTTAATACTCAGGTAGAACTAAATTTTAACTAATGGGTGGTATACAATGATATGAGTTTGAAATCATGAACTCTTACATGGACCTTATGAAATTTATTTATTGTGATGTCTCATGTTTCCTTGCAGTGGGACATTTTTATTTACTTTACACTTGCTTAAGGGTAAATTCAATTTATTTATTTTTTTAGAAATACGCAGTTGATGTCAGTGGAGCTATTAGGTATTGGATACTAGATCAGAATCCGTTCTTTATAGACAGAAATTTTGGTGGAGATACTGAGCTCTACCACTGCCATGCCTTGAAGGTCTTTAAATTACACATCGGTGTAACATCCAGTCCCAATGGATTTTGTTTGTTTGTTTTTTACTTTTACCGAGGTTCTCCACAGGAACTCTTTCTCACAATCCTTTAACAGTCCCAGAATCCCCAGGCTCTGTAGCTGTGCAAAATGCACAAGGAGCTGGAGAGTGAAAGATTGAGAACCTGATCAATAACCTATGCGTGCATCCTCGTTAAGTTCAGTAAAATAATTTTGGGCAAGAATTTCTATAAACTTTTACAAGGAATAACAAAAAAAAATCAACTTTCTACATTTCCACAGCCGCCTTGCTGTTATTAATGCCACAGATTCATGTGTGTTTTAAGTTGACATAAGCTTAGAAGAAAAAAAATTGGATAAATGTGCTTGTATCACTGATTAAACCATCTGTCTCTTCAGGGTATTGTTGCAAGGCTGCTTTGTGGTTGCTTTCCTGAAGATACTAATGACATTTCATGTGAAATGCTAGTACTGTACTATTTCACTGAATTCATCAGGGTAGAATTTTTCTTCCACAGTACTAATAATTTTTCTTAGCAATGTGAAGCAGTGTGTGAGTTCCATAAATATCAGGTATTAAAATTCTTCAGGGAAATGGAACTTCTGATAAATCTAACCCTGAAATACACTGTTCATTTACTTTTAACTCTTAGGCTAAGGAATTGTTGTACGTTCCTGGGTGACCATGATACACAGCTCTATGTCTCTTTTCACTTTCATTATCCACATTTTCATTCAACAGAAAAAAAAAGCCCAAAACATGGAAGCTTAAAGGGTGACATGATGTGCTCCATCACGAACTGGGTTCTTAAATTCTTTGCTGAATGGAGAAGCTCTATGCAAAACATATAAAAGAAAACATTTGTGCCAAACTTTCTGTAATTGTGTCTAATAGAACTTTTTTTTTCCCCACAGAGGTTATGGTGGTATATTTGCATGTAACAACAGTGCAGTGGAGTCTCTGCCTTGTGATAGGCCTCTTGTTCTATGCAAGAGTTTCCATAAACACTAAAAATTCAAAACAACAAATTGAGGTTCATGGTGCTCTTGCTACTTTGATTAGTCATTCCACACCGCTAAGATTGCCAACATGAGTACGCTGCTGTTGTTAAACACACTAGGAAGCACATTTGAGAATATTTATTTCAATGTGCATTTTTTAATTGGTCTTTCATTCCCAAGACAGTCATGGGGTTTGATGTTTGCAGAAGGAAAGCTGTGTAGTGGAATTGCCTTTAAAACTTCTACCAAAGTTTATTATCTATCAGTGAGATTGTGGACAAGATCCTTATAACAGTAATTATTTTATCAAGCTCTTAGTGAGCAGAACCAGTGTGGTCACATATATAATAAAATTTCTTGTAAACACATTTCAGAAAATTTGACGTAAAAGTGCATAATGTATCAGAATAAAACCACATATCTTCTTGTGCATCCCCCTTTCTGGGGCATGAGAAGATGATAAAGGAAAGAAATGTCAGTGATAATAAAAGGTCCTCAAGGTAATTAGCCTTAAAAATAAAGACATTTTTCATATGGAACAAGGACACCAACAGTGAATCTAGCCCTGGGCCTCCCTGCAAAGACATTGAGCCTTTTGGAATTTTTCAAGTCTTAGATGGGCAGAAGTATGGCTGATGGAGGAAATGATAATTTATCATCCTAATTCTCTAATTTATTGCACTTACCATCTCCACATGTGTGAAATACAGATCTGATGAAAATAAGGGTTTCTAATTTAGTGCCTGTATTGTAAGATGACAAAATGGAACAAAGAAGCATAAAGCATCTTTTTTGCTTCCCTATGCGAACTGCACATCACTTGGTACATGTTGTGACTTTCATGACCTCTGACAGTGGTCTTCAAAGTAGTACTGCAATAGAGGGAACTGTCTGCTGGCCTCAAGAGGGTGTTGAATGAGTTTTTCCTGGAAAGAAGATAATGATACTACTACCTCCACTACTGCTACTAAACCTAATAATGGTCACATTTTGTAAAAAAAAACCACAACAAAACAAAAAAAAAAACCACCAAAAAACCCCACCCCAAGGTATGTACATATAAACAATATGTGCAGTTTCAGAACTGTTCATTCCCACAGGTGAGTAGAAAGGATGGTCTGAAACTGCCGTGGGAACTCAAGGGATATATTGATTTAGGATTACTGTTAAAAGTCCTTTAAAGGGAGTGGTCAACCTGAAGGAAAAAAGGGTTTATACAGACTGGTCACTGAATTTTCGTGGATTGTAAATAAACAGTTTTGACTATTACAAGAGTTGGCACCTCAAGCGACTGCAGAAAAAAACCCTGTGTAGTGAAAGAGTTTCTCACTCATGTTTCATGTCAGCAATGCACAAGCGGCAATCTTGTGTCACATAAATAGGTGTTTGATAATTCGCTAAACAGAGTAAGATAAGCCCATGTAGATTCAGGGCAGCACTGGCTGGAGAGGTGGTCTACTCAACAAGGTCAGCGTTCAGCCACCTGAATAACTCGTGAGGTTGGGAAGGGATTGCCCTTGAGCCTCGGACGAATGGGTTTCTGTCTGCGTGGACATGCCTGAATGTGCTGATGCCTAAATCCGGTGGACTGTGTCTGAACGCCATACACTGAGCTCTGTAACAGGCCAACACCTGAACCAAGTCAGCAGCCTGAACGGTCTTGCTCTGTCCAAGGTGCAGGACACATTGTTAAGATAGAAAGTTTTAATTCCATTGATGACTGTAAGGTTTGGGCATCACCCACATGGCTAATAGGGTGTCCCAGTCTAAGAGTGGTGGAGTCCTGGTCTATTAGAAAGACAGGCATGAGCCTTGGAAGAGCATGATGTTGCTGGTTACAAGAGCACTCACATCCGGCAGGACTGTGTGTCAGACTCAAGCAAAATGTGTCTGCACCCATGACAGAGCAGCTGCTTGGAGCTCCGTTCACACCTTTAACCGGTCTTACTCCAAGCAGAAGTGAGAAGGGATGCGCCCGCTTTTGGGAGGCTGCTCTTCCCCTTCGTTTAGGTGAGTAGTCTGCTCTTTCCCCTGAGAAACTGGGACAGGTCGGATAAACTCTGGTTTTCCTCTGGGGTCAGTTGTCTGTATGTAATTCACAATCCCATCCTTCTGTTTTTCTCTGCCACGAAAGAGGGTGTGGAAAACATTGTGACTTCGTTTGAGAGTAAAAGAGAAGAAGGTTTGCTCCCCTTTCACAAAATCTTAAAAAATACAGTGAAAGCTTAGACATGTCCTTATGGATCCTGTGCCAGCAGTGTCTGCACATGGTCATGCTTCCAGTGTGAGTGTGCATCTAGGCAAAACCTCTTAAAGAAGAGCAGTGCCAGGTAAGTGACCTTTCTTTCCACAGAGGAATTACGTTGTTGTTCAGATGCAATGAACCTGTCCTGCCCTGCGTTTTGCTGGAGCAAGTCTCTAAAATGGTTTTCTGCCTGTGTATCTGAGGGAATCTTCATAATTTAATGGAGAGAGTTTTCCTGAAATACCACAGTGATCATTGTTGTACGGTGTCTGACAACAGCATGCAGATAACTCAGTTTGGGTATCATCTAAGGTTGGCAAATGGCATTACATAGGCTGTAGGTGACCCTTTTTACTGGGATACATGCTTCCTGGTGACTCACACGAGTCCTGAATTTCAAATAGTAGTTCCCAATGTTGGTGAGCATGAAGCAGAGGAAATAGACCTTTGCTGGAATTACATAGTGCCACTTTGAGCATAAAATAGAGGAGGGGAAAAAAAAAAACCTACCAAGATTTTAAATTGTTGATTCTGAAGCCCAGATCTTGTTAAGAGCTTTGATGTTAGTTTGTGTAGCTGATGTATTTGTCCAGAACTTGCAGTCGTATAGTTAGCAAACCTCATCTCCTTTGGGAGCTAGCTCCCATAGCCTATGAAAATTTGATAAATACTCTGAAAGCCTTGGAAAAAGGTTGGAGGGAAAATCTCAATATCAGTTTGGGAGTTGCCTAACAGAAATTCTGCACACTTGGTTAAATATGGTACGAAAATAAGTATTTTGTAAATCAAGCACCTCAGACTTACAGAAGTATAACAGCTAGCTAGAGCCATGTGGTTATTTTGAGCTGATAGAGATCCATAACTGACTTTATTTTTAAAAGGAAAAGGAAACAATGGGAATAATGCTTGAGTAATGTTCCCACATATGGGGAGGGGGTCTGCCACATCTTATAACAACATGTCAGAAGAGATGTCCTTAAGGAAGACTAGACTGGTGAAAGTGAGGTGGGATGGGAGGTCTTGCTTGTGTATTAAGGTTGCCCTTCTCCAGGCATGTCTGGATCCTAACATCATCTCCTACCCCACCCAAAAATGTAATGTGTGCACATCCCACACGTGTAAGTGCATGGGCTCGTAAATGCTCTGCTTTGAAAGTCTGATCATATTTGTTGCTTTTCAGAGTAGGAGTAGTGTAGGTAGTGCCCAGGTAGTTTGAAGGTGGCCGGTGCACCCTCCACTGGTCAGAGCCCATTTGTTGGAAGCAGCGTAAGGTATGAAAGTATGCAGCACTGCATTGCTGTCCTTACTGCAGGAGTCACAATATTCCAACTACAGATCCTTGATAGTCGTTTGAACTTCTTTTATGTAGTAAGACTATAGCAGGACACTTTGCAGAGCACAATCAGTCGCTGTGCAGTAAAAGCCATGCTGCAGGTGAGCTCCCCAAGGCTGCTGTGCAGCCCATGCTTCCCTAGGCTGGAGATCCCATGGTCTTTTGGTGGCTTATCAACTGGCCGTGGTGAGCTACTGTGGTTCAAAAAAGCTCCAATGTATCTGCCATGTAGGGTTTTGTAGTTTAATAGGCAGTCTGAAAATAGGTTTGTTATAAAAAGACAGTGACCTTCTTCAGGTTCTGTCTGTCTGTGTATGATTGGGTTCACACATTGTACCACCCTGATGTGTCTTATCTGACACTTTTCAGAAGATGTTAAGCCTTTGTCAAAGATGTGTGATGATTTTCTGCATACATTTTAGCTATTCTAATCATCCTGAAATTCCTGAAGTCCAAATAGTTCATTGCTCTGAACAGCATCTTAAAGTAAGTTATTCTGCAATTGTAGCTTTCATTTCATTTTTTAGTTTGTTTCCTATATTGCAGAATCAGGTATCTTTTTCCTCTATTCTTAATGAACATGAATAAAACAAAGCATAATCAAATGGCTAATTTGAGATCGCTATTATATATACCACCAAAGTTGTATCTGACAGTATTAGGTTGTCCTTTTTGCTGCTCAAAATTAAAACATTAATGTAGCTTTCAGTGATAGGTACTAAAACATCTTTATAAATATTTGAAAAGACTCTGTTCAATGAACTGTGCAAGACAGGAGGCTGACCTCGCACAACTAATTAATTATCACAATCAGAGGAACTCCAGACAAAGTACCCTCTCTAGCAATTTGAAAGCTAATTAACATTCATGTCTCGTAAAAGTCACTTGACTTCCAATTATGATTAAGTATGCAAGGTCACCGGGACACGGCAAGTGGAAGAGCTGAAAGTAATCCCCTCGTACTGTGGTGACAGTTAAAAACTAATGTCACACGCTGAAAGACTGTGCAAGAAATGTGGATTACACGTCGTGGTGTCCCACAGTGCCCTGTGAAGGACTGATGGAACACCACCACCATCGATGTTTTTGGTCCTGCTTCTCTAGAGCAGCAAAATGCTTAGTGTTTTATTTCCAAAACTGGATCGCCCTGCACAGTTACAGCCGTCCATTGGCCTAATCAAAATATTGTCTACCCAGTTTTAAGAATATCTGCAAAATTACATGACTTCTCTCATCGTGCGTTTTACTATAAAATGAATGTGTTGAAGGATGGAACAGCATCTTTAGCCACAGAATGGTCTTAATTAATCACATCTGACTGGAGTATAGTGCCCTTTGTTAAGGAATATCAAAACTGAAACGAACAATGTTACATTATTTTGAAGGGACTATGATCAGTAGGGCAACCCCCTTTTTTCGTACTAAGAAGTTCATACAACCTTTAGCATTTGCGTCTACTGCTATAAGTACTTTAAAAGGAGAATACTTTATTTCAATATTTGAAAAATAACTTAAAAGAATTTTATTCTAATATCTTATAAAATGGACTTTTTAAAAAAATGAATATTGTAATGAAGGAATAAAACAATTCAGGTTAAAAAGCCCCATTTACACTAAATGAAATAGAAAAAACATCGGCCATAATGACAACGCAATCAAACAGCAGCAAATCTATTATCTGTTTCAATACCCATATTCAATAAATACAGTATGACAGCCTGAATCTTGCCACATATTGCTGTATCACATCCTATTTTTGTTGACATCATTGTTATTAGAACAATTGTTACAGTCTACCAAAGAGAAAAATGTTGAGGTCAGCCACCCTACACTTGTCGTCACTCCAGTGTGGTTAATTGCTATCACGTCAGCCAGCAACAAGCAATAACCTGTGAACACTGAAAGTCCATTTAGATGTTGCATCAAGTGTGTTTATTTGTACAGCATGATGTAAAATATGAAAGTTCACTGAAGAGGACACTTCACACTGAGATGTGCTTGGTGTCTCTCCAAAGGGGAGGGAGCAGGAAGCATTACCCTTCACTGGGACAAGGAGCAGTTAATTAGTCCATCGGGAAAGGAGATGGCTCTTGACCATGCTGCTTAATTAAGAACACCACCTACATAATCTTATAACAGCAAGTTGCAGAGAGCAAGATTAAATCCAGGACAAGCCTTTGGGGGACTTGCAAAATATGCTTGGCTACATGCTTTTCTATTTCCCTGTGTTTTTGTAGGGTTTTTCGCTTCCTACTCTTCGTGAAACAGTTTACTGGCAGGTTGAAAAAAATCAAGGAAATTAAGTGGATTTCCATGGATACAGATAATATGAAATAGAGTTCTTTGTACTGAACTGTTCTTTTTATTTGCACTTATTATATTTTTAGAGTTCAAATTGCAATTTAAAATCTTGTGATGTTTTTGCAAGGTTTGAATGACAGAAAGAGTCATACTCATTACAGAAAACACAAACCCTGTAGACAGCACTGAGGGAGGGAACTATTTAATTAAGAATAACAAATACAGAATAACAGGTCTTGAGAGGACCTCGGGGAGCCATCTTGCCCTCTCCGTGTTTCCTGAACAGAATCAGTTACAGCTAAGCCAGCCTCTATAGGCATTTCTCCAGCATTTTTGAAGAGTGACAGTGATATCCTTAAACAACCAATTCCAGCTTTTGCTGTCCTTTTATTAAAGTTGCTTGCTCTATCCATCGTGAACAAAGCACACATTTTTCTACAGACTTTAAGAAAGTGAAGAGTAGAGAAGATCACCCCATCGGGATGTGCACATCTTGGTCCTGCTCCACATCTCATAAGCAATGAGAAGCCTGCTGGAATAACATCTCCAACCAGACTGTGAGTGGCAGCACGAAGACCAACAGTGTCATGTGGTCCACTTTCACTGCAGCTTTGGACCATGCTTGCTGTATGAGAATGTCCGTGAGTGACATGGGACTTGTGAAGACACTTTTCTTCCTTTTTACTTCTTATTGCAGTCCAAATGATCACAGAATTCTAAATTGTCACTTCTTTGTTTATGTCTTACTCTGTAAATGAGGAATTGATCCCTTGCTGATGCTAGGCGCAATCTTTAAAAAACTAATCCTAACTAACCGAAAGCTGGAGGGGGGCTGTTTACAAGGGCATGGAGTGATAGAACAAGAGGGAATGGTTTTAAACTAAAAGAGGGGAGATTTTGATTAGATATAAGGAAAAAATTTCTTCTCTATGGCGGTGGTGAGGCCCTGTCACAGGTTGCCAAGAGGGGCTGTGAATACCCCCTTCCTGGGAGTGTTCAAGGCCAGACTGGATGGGGCTTTGAGCAACCTGGTCTGGTGTAGGGGGTCCCTGCCCATGGCAGGGGGGGTTGGAACCAGATGATCTTTGAGGTCGCTTCCAACCCAAAACATTCTAAGATTCTACAATTCTGTGATTCTGCTCCTAAAACTGAAGTTGCACTGTCAACAAATATCTTCATACTTCAGGAGGAAAAAAACCCCAAGGCTACATCCATATCTAAAAAAGACAAGAAGTAATTTCTCTGCAAAGCTTTGGACATCAGAGAATCACGTAGACTATATCTAATGTATCTCATGTAGCCAAGGTGTCTAATTTTATTATATCTATGCCTATAAATACAAGCGTTGGTCCTACAAAGAATTCTTAATCATTTCTGCCAGCGAAACCTCTGAGTTTCGTTAGCTTGAAGGAAGGTCTCTGCTGACTCCCCTGCCCTGCCTTATTTCACAGCAGCAGGCTGAATCTATCAGGTCAGTAATGCAGATAATGAATCAGTAATGCCAATAGTGCAACAAACCTCCTAAGTGTAATAAATTGAAATACTAACTCTATGAAATTTAAGAGTATCTTGAACAGGGCTGCCGAAGGAAGGGCGTAGCTAAGTTATGGTACTGAAATGGGTCATCCATTAAAAAAAAAATACCTACAGCTTTGCAAACTTACCACAAAGAACAGCTTAAGGGGGCGTTTGATCGGAGTCTACAGAGCCCTCCATGAGACAGGATAGAAGAGTACAGGTGAGTTTGAAATCCATTGGATTAATGTATAACCAGATGAGTAAAATTTGATGATGTTCAGGATAGAAGTGTATTTTTGTTTTGTTCTGAGGTTTTGTTTTCGATCAGTGAAGTTATTTACCATGCAATCAAATTACCAAGAGTCATTGCTGCAGTCTCCATCACTGGAAATCTTTAAATCAAAACAAAATCTTTTTTTCTTAACAGATAGTGCTGTAATTCAGCCAAGATTTAATTCAAGTAGTTCTTACATTATAGAAGAGGTCAGTTTAGAAGCTCATGACGTTCAAGCTACTGTGATTCTGTGGGATTGTTACAAATGCAATTAGTAAGTTGTTGAAGACTTCCTGAGAGGTGCAACATTCACCATGAAACCAGCTCACCAAACACCAGTAACATTCATTTTCATGTTTTATTTCAGAACAGTACCATTTCATTTTCTAGGATAAAAATTACAGTGATAAGCTGTAAGTCACGTATTTTACAGATGTAACAGGCTGCACATAATGGGCACATTATTCAACCCTATTTCAAATGCAGAGCCACAGGTACGTGCGTGATTAAGTTGTCTGATGATACTCATAGCATCAGCAAGAAAGCAATGATGTGCTTCATTTCTGGTTCCCAAGATGAGTGAGTTCATTAACAGTTTAGCACTAATGACTGACTGTAAGAAGTACAACTGCAGATCGGCTGGCTGCAGAAGACATTCGGGTAGTGAACTGAGGGGCAGAGCTACTAAAGAGGGTAGGTATCCAAGTCCCACCTAGCTCCCACTACACGCACTTTGGTTCACAATCCATAGGTTTCCCCTTGAGCTGCCACCTCCCCTCAGCTACAATTAATCTAAAAGATGAAAAAAGGGAAAGAATAGTTAAAGTCCAGACCAACACAGACATACTTTGGTACAGATTCAGTCGGGGAAGGCGGAGGAAGAGCTGTGCATGCTGTTCTCCCAGCGCACTGAGGTTGCTGGTGGCAGAGAGTCAATGAATACCCCAAGAGTTTGGTGCACCACTGAACTGTGCGTGGGGGTGTTTAGTTAGGAATTGGCCAAATACCATTAACCGTCAGGAAAAAAAAAAGAAAAAAAGAAAACATTATATATTTAGCATCAAAATTTAAGTACTATTTGTATTACTCCTCCTATACAACTGATAATGACTGATTTTCTAGTGGGTTCAGAGACTCAGGCCATCAGGCAGCTGGAAAAAAGACCTGTTTTTTTTAGCAGGCAGAGGCTTTCTCTGGGATGATGGTTCAGATAGTCTTGATGTGTTCCAAGGTCTTCTAGTGAGGTGTTTTGGGTTTTCTGTTGTTGGTTCTTTGGGTTTGCTCCCCAAGTCCCCACCGACATTTAAGCACATTCAGTCCCTGCTAAAAAAAAAAAAAAAAAAAAAAAAAAAAAAAATTGGATTTCAGCAATCAGAAAAGAAGAAACAGCACCCCCAGGAATGCCCTGACCACACATTTCCTTCATGAAGAGGCGGAAAACTGCTTCTGTGTAAATGCTAGAGTTGTACCAAGCTTTAGATCTGTTCTGTGTAATTGCAATGATTGCACCCGTTTTCTCTCCAGCTGGTTTCGGGAGCCCTTAACTTGCACTCCAGTCCCCTCCTCTCCCTCTTCACCTCGCCACCACTCTCCATTTCCTGGCCCTGAGGAATTGAAATTCTGTCATTTCTCCTCCTGATGGCTCTTGTGTTCGCTCTTGCTTCCACTTGGTGCTGACCTCCTCCGGGGACCAGACACATCAGCTGCACAGGACGGCTGGCTCGGCTGGCTCGCTCCCCTGTGAGGAGCGGGCTGCCTAGGCGTTTTGTGCAAAGATAGGCATTTGCTTGGAGGCAGTCAGGGGTTCGTGACAACCTTATAAAATACTGGAGTTCCTGAAAAGTTATGTTTCTAAAGAATGCGAAGGGAAATGGAAGTTTATGATAATAGAGGCAGCTGGCATTTTAATTTTGATTGTATGACTTCATGGAAATTGTTTGTTTCCTTTGAAAACGCTGTTTGACCTAACCTACAGCAGCCTTGCAAAGCAAAGTGCTCCGTTATCCTACCTTTTCTCCTGTAATTTCAGTTTTGAATGCTTTTGAGCATTCTTCATGCCCATTCTGCATGCCAGGCTGGGGAGAACTCAGCAGCGATCACCGCAGAGATGGACCTGCTTTACACCTGCCGTGGCGCTGCTTAGCTCTGTATTTGAGTATCGAAATGCACTCCTGTAAGTATTTCTTGCATCAGTATGAGATGTGCTGGCACTCATCTTTTAAGGAATTTTTAGTAATTTAAGAATATTTGGGGGGTATGATGCCACAGAAATATGTGGATGACTTCTGAAGTCCAGGCACATGGACAAGAAGCAAAATTTCTGGTCTCACATAATTAAATTTCTAATAGGAAATGGATATGTACATAACCTGCTTTTTATGAGTACTCTGAATTCCAAGTTTGCCCAGAACACAGCAGTTATTATGATATAAGTAACATGTATTCAGTGTCCATAACACAGCTGGTTGTGGTGCGTGCCTTAGACTGCAGCAAAGAAAAATGGTACACATAAACTAAACAGCTCTGCTCATAAAACATTGCAAGTGTGGAATTTTAATCTGATCCGCTTAACTATTTTATCAACATGCTTTGAGCTGATTACATCAGTTTCTTTATGCTCTAGGGTTTAAAATCCTGTCTCTGGATGTTTCATGTGTGAGCTCGGAGTTCACCATCCAGTGTGTGTGTGAGAATGTACAGTGGAAATTAAAGACTGCTCAAAATTCTGTGTAGCAAACCCAGTTCTTAATGATAGATTTTTTTTTTAGGTTCACTGTGCAGTCAGGGCACATGAGATTTTTTTTTTTTTTCCTGAACCAAGTTTACTGCTGAAGGTAGCAGTGTAGTTCTCACTAAAGCATAAATCTGCAGGCTGAAACCCTCGTAAGAACACACAATATTGCTATTGAGAGTACTCAAGTGAAAAAATTGAAAAATTATGTATTTTAAAGTGCTTGTAAAATCCTCTTGCCCTATGGTGTGCTGATATGTACATGCATCTTGTTTACTTTCATTTTTCAAAAGCAGTGATAATAATGTCATTGTAATGAACATTGTTTGGACACTGCTGATGGGCATCTGGATGTGAAATGATACTCACAGGCCAAAGGCCAAAAGGAGAGTGAGTCTTCTATCACCCTGTCGGAGCAGAACCATCTTCTCTACAAAGCCAGGAAAAAAGATCTGGTTTCCCTATGCATGTACACCTCGGGACTGCCTGTGATTTAATGCTGCACGTAACAGTTTGGCCATTTGCTGGTCAGTCCCACAGGCTTCTTTGTGCATTGATGGAGCTTTTTGCTGTCCTATAATCAGCATCACCCAAAGGGGAGAGACTGGCAATCCCCCATCTCGGAGCACAGGCTTGTCTTGGGCAGAAGCACTCCTATACATACACTAAAATTGCACAGAGAAAAATTTCAAACGGATTCACACCGTGCCTATTTTCCCATCTTCTTCATTCTCAGTAGTTTTTGCCCATAAGAATATTTTCTACACACGAAGTGTATTCAGAAGAGTTGCACTAGGAAAACACATTGATCTAAAGTGGATGCTTAGATTTAACCAGGACTGCAATACATAGCATGTATCTGTTGGAAGGAGGAAAAATCTAGTTCTTGGGAGACAGAGAGAATTTAATTAACTTGAGTTACATCACTTACTGCTGTATTCATGGATCCAAATTCAATTTTCTTTGACATACCTTTTAAAAAATCCATTGTCATGAAAAGCAAAGTGCAGCTCCATTACTAAAACTCATTTTGAGCTGCTGCTCTTCTCTGCTACTTTTGAGTTCCGTACAGACTTGACAGGGAGCCCTGCTTGGTTCCCAACCCTGGAGAGCTCGGGCTGTTAGCTGAAAGCAGCACAAGGTCATTAAAACCGTGTCCCTTCCTTTCCACCCATCCTGCTGCCTCGCTTCTCTGGCACAACCAGGTGGGTTTTATCCTCCTTCACCAATCCAGAGCCGGAACAAATAATAATGTTTTCTATATTTTTTATATATATATATATATATATATATTCATGAGGGATAATTAGCTTTGTCAGTGAGCCCTGTACCCAGAAANTATTATATTATATTAATTATTTGCACTTCTCATCTGATATTTTAAGTAGAATTAATCTGATTTAATTTCCTACATTGTTTACCACGTAGATACAGCTGGGAAACACAGTGTTGTCACTTAACAGAGAAAGAAAATGCATTAAAAGTATTTGCCTTACCACCTTACCCTTTTTAGTCTGGGCTTTATATGTCCTAACCATGCAAATATTCTGTGAGTGTGGGACTCTCAGTGAGTGATATGAACTATGCTCACAGGTCCTGGGCTAACAGTGTCACTGCTCGTCGTGGCGTAGCAGGCGGTAGAGCAGTGAAAGGCACAACTGGTGGCCCTCTCACGTAGAGGGTTAATCGTGCTTAATGAACCCAGTGAGGTGGAAAACAAAAATTCACCCACATTTAGCTTTAGTTCTTTGTGGCACTGCTAAATTGTTCAGTAAATCTATTTTCGGAGGAATAGAGGCTGCAGGAGGCTGTTGTTAATGGCAGGGGCTTGTGAAATGCATATGATGCTCCTCTTGCATTTCTATTGTTCTTTCTCTGTATATAAAAATCAGTTGGGGTAAGGCACTGCGCTGTTGTGTATGTGTGTCCTGACGGTCATACGGCACGTCTGGCTGATGCTGAGGGCGATGGCTGAAAGCTATGAGCTATGAAAGCCAGGCGCGCTAAGAATGGGCCTCTGTACTCCCAAAGTCATTTTTCAGCTCTGGCACGTTTTTTCCTCCGTCTAGAAACAGACGGGAGCATTTGTGAAATGGAAGAGGAAAAGCCAAACAACTGCAACGAACTGAGTGCCCGTTTCCAAACACTTGTACCCGTTTTCGGAGGCCTGGCTCGTCTCTGCTCCACACACCAGCCACCTCCCAAACTCGCTCGTGACCACATCCACCCTCACTGAGGCCTCGCCGCTACCAGGCTGGGATGATAATTTATTTGTCCCTGCCCGTGCACTCGTGCTCCCGGTTTGGGGAAGGTAAGCTGAGCAAACCTTCCTGTTTGGAGCGATAATACCTGTGACTCTGAGGTGTACTTACAGCAAAGAACTCCTGTGCCAATTTTAAAGCCCCGGTCTTTGCTGTTTAATCAACTGCAAAAGCTGTTTATTGCTTTCTATATATGAGTGTCTTAACGCCGCAATTTAATTAACTGTGTCGGGCTTGGCTGTCGTTCGACAGAGGGTTTATTGGAATAGATGTTAAATCCCATCTTTCATAACTGTCTTAAACACATCTGTACTGAACTCTTTTAAGCAATAATTAGTTTCCATCAGCTGTTTTTTTATTCATTTCACATTTGCTTGTGGGTAACTTCAGTAAAGTCTTCCACCTCACCAGCCAGGGTGGGGAAGTTCTGGCCCAAACTTGCTCACTCCTCTCCTGGGGAGCACACAAACCCAACCTTCTTCTGGGGTTACTGCAGCTCCCTAAAAGTGATGGGGAGCCCTCCCCAGTGATTCTCATGGTGGTAGTCCAATGTCAACTCCGGGTGCACCTGAGAGCTTGCAACTTTCTGCAAGTCTGTCTTGGTCTTGCAAAGCCACTTCTTCCTCCTCACTTTGCCTGGAGGTCCATAGTTGTGTCCTCTGGTCCTTTCTCTCTTCCCTCTGTGCATGACCCAGGCATGGGTGCATTGCCGAAGCTTTCAGGCTGCTGCAGCATCCCGTGCGGGCGGTGGGTTTTTCCTCCCATCCACTTCAGGGCTCTGTGTGAGACCCAGCACTCCTCCCTCCTGCTCCTATGTCTGCCCAGATGCACTTTGTCACAGGAGATGTCATTTTTCTGGCTTTCCAGACTGATTTAACCTGCTGTTTACCCACCACCACAATATTTAAATTCCTTTTTATAATGTCAGGTTAGAGCTTTCTGATTTTACTCTTGTGGATCCTTTGGAAGGGAAAAGGATCCGCTTCTCTCTTGCTTTAGCCAGGGTTTTCAGAAGCAGCTAGCGACCAGGAGGTGACGTATCTGAGCTGTTCCCCTCTCCCCCAGCCTCGTCCTGAGGGCAGGCCATGCTCTCTGGGGAGCCCCCAAGGTGCTTTTGCTCTTGGCGCAGTCTCTTGGAAGGCTCCAGTCCCACCTCCTACACAAAGCAAGGACACTAATGAAGGTGCTTTTATGCCTCCATTACCTCAGTGTTTGGTTTTCTTTATTTTTCCCTTCCTGTTAGCATCTTAGACACTCACTGTATTTGTCAGTTCATACAGCCCAGCCGTTTATAAGTTAAGCCAAGTGGCCAATTTCCTCTTCACAACTTCGTTAAATATTTAAGAGCACTTAGATACTAGCCTGATGCATTCCTGTACACACACTAGATCACTCCCAAATGCATGTTGTCTTCTGTAGCACACAAACCCCAAACCTTCTCCTGCTGACATCTGAGCCAGCCCCACTGCTGCCCGCTCTTGGGTAGGAAGGTGCTTTGCTAATGTGGTAAAAGGAAAACAAAGACCAAAAAAAAAAAAAAGGCATGTTATGTCTGACCCAAAACTACTGCAAATTCTGGGGGTTTGTGTTCAGTGGTGAGGCTGGGTCAATGGCACACCTACAAATGTCCACCAGGGCTTTCATCTCAGTGTGAATTCATGGTTTACAGGTTCAAACTGCCTTGTCATTGCAGATCTCCAAATAGAGGATTAGAAATTACTGGAATAACTTTGCCCTCACAGGAGAGACTCAGATGGTAGGTTGTAAGGGGAATATTTAAAGTGCAGAAATGTATATTCCTGTGCAGCATGATACTTTTGCTTTTGTAATTGTACTTGAAGTTTTCCCATCATTTATAAGTTCTTTTGGGACATGCTATGAGACTCATCTTTCTGTATAAGGATATTTATTCATGAGGCTGATTTGAACTACCTTGAAAGTATCATGCATTTATCTTTAACATTTAATTATTGCTGCTTTCTCAGGCCTTTGCAGAATTATCTATTTTAGTATTCCTACGATGACTACTCTGAATTTAGCTGCTATTGCTCGTAATAGAAAAAACAAAACAAAACAAAACAAATATCAGTCTTTCTGCCTTTATTATTCTAGAAGTGACCACAACCGTACAGCTGGTGGCTGTTTATGCTGAGGAACCATAATACCAGACCGCCCGTAAGAGCTTACCTAGAAAGATGGTCGAGAAGCTGTCAAAATGGCTCATTTAGTGAGGAGACGAACTACTTATGGGAAAACCTTGCCACTAAATGGTTTCCTGTAAAATCCTAATGGCAGATGTGTGGATGTTTGGCCTTACTCTAAGGGGTACACATCCTAGAGTCTGGATGGGGCATATTTTGAGACAACACATTGATGCCAACGGGAGGGTAGGGATGACACATTTTATGTCTTTTCTAAAAAACAAATCACTAGCCTAAGTGCAGGCTACTGTTAAGGAAGGAGACAAGATTTTTCTTCTTCTTTATATTTATGTAGGATGCCTGTCCTCTGTTCCAGTGAAAGCAGAGCAAAATTTGCAGGTACCAGCTGTACCATCCTCACGGAGGTGCAGTCAGCACCGCTGCCTGCCACTGCTTCATGCAGCCTTTGCTAGACAGGTGTGTACCGAGGAAAACTAATAGCTCTGCACACTGTCCTCTCCCTCACAGCTGAAATACATCAGTTTTGTGAGCTCTTCCTCCCTTGCCAGCATACATCATGTTTTCTTCCCCCACGCTTACACTTCACTAATGCTATCAATAACGTCCTCCTTCCATATATTTCTTTTTTTCATTTCTTCTGCTGCATTCCTGGTATTTTATCAGCACTTGCTCCATATGCACCTCTCTCCAAGCCCAGATTCTGCAAAACCTGTGTAACCAGTAGCTCTCCACCATATACCCAAATGCATCTGGGACCTAGTTGTTCTAGGTAGTGTTTGCCCTGGAAGGTGGCTCTTCACTGAAGGCTGCCTCCTCCCTGCTTCCCCCCAGCCCTGTCTGAAGAGCAGTTCCCCCCAGACCTCCCTTGCACCCTCCACGGGGACTGCACAGGGGAAAAAGCTTAGCAAGGGATGGGGCACCTTCTCCTCCTCCAGCCTCGGCATCCCTTGACTTGTCCATGCAGGTCTCTATTCAGCAGCAGGAATCTCAGAAGGACAAAAGAGAAATGTCTCCACTGAAAGAAGGGCTGAGTTTGGTTGTTCATGGAAGAAGCTCATCCCTCCCTGAGCTGGAAATGGCATGGAGAGATGTAGTGACTCTTCTTGAAGATAAAGCTGGGAAAAAGCATTGCTTCTTTTCCATAAAATTGTGCAAGCATCCCAGCTGCATAAGACGGGTTTGTCACACACACGTCCCAGCTGTGGCCATTGGGGAACAGGCTGCACTCCCAAAAACGCTGCACGTGTGCTGGCTGGTGATTCTGCAAAGCCACCTTTGCCTTCCTGCCTGGACTTTTCCCTCATTCCCATCTGCCTTGCAGCTCCTAGCCCAGGTGGAAAAAGCCAGCTACGAGGCCAACGCTGAATCTTTTGATCTATTTTCAGCAACTTCTGTGCAAGATGTAGATGGCCTTTTGTCACACAACCCAGTGTATTAAGCTGCACCAAGCACTGCAAAAAGCTCAAAATTCACTTTGATCCAATCCCTTGACGAAAGTACAAAAAATAGGTCTCTACCTGTGTGCATAATGCTGTCTTTGATCCTGCATGGGGCCAGAGCCCGGCTCTGTCCTGCCTCTTGTGGTGGGGCCAGAGGAGAGGTGCATTTTTGCCCGGATTGGGTAAACCAAGCCATGGAGCAGGTTACTAATTTACCAAAGCAGGAGCTGATGGATGGAGCCCAGACCTCTCAGGAAACCATTTTCTGCTGTTTAGGGTAGAGCCTGTTTTTCTGCTTTCCAGCAGACACCGCAGCGCTGGCCCGTGCCCCGGCTCAGCCTCTCCCTGCTGCTGCTGCTGCTATGCCGTTATTGTGGGGGTGTGTGTGGTTATTTCATTTATTTTTCTGCAGCAGCCCAGCTGGAGACGTAAGATAATATCCCAAATAATTAAGCACTGCTCACAATCCAGCTCCTGCTCCAAGACATCTTCAGGAGGAGGTGTGCAAACAGGAGACCCAAGTGTCAGAAAGCTGACAGCCGAGGCGGACACGAGAAGAATTACAGGCATTCAACAAACATTAAAAGGACAATAACACACTGGCTTATGGCTATTTATTTTTTATGAGCGACTTTGGCAGTATTTTGTTTGAAGTTTTGATGGCCATATGTTTTCCAGGGAGGCACAGCGCTGTTTGTAAACTGTGCTATAATTGAAATTGAATTTTTATGAAATCTATGTGAAATATGATAACACATTAAAATACTCTCCTTTGGAGAGTTTCCTCATTGATTTTTGTTGCATTAAATCTGTTTACACATCAAAGGAAAATATTGCATTCTGCCTGTCTTCATTTCAGTCACACCCTTCCTTTTGTTTCCTGGAGACTACACATGGCAAAGCAAAACCCCCTCTGTTCAGAGCTCTTCCAGCACTCACGCTTCTTTTAGTGAAATGATGCTTTACGCTATAATAGGCCTTCTTTCTCCCATCTGCTTAGCAAACCAGGCACTTTACGATGTCTTTTTCTTCCTTCATCTTTTTGGCAATTCAGCTATATTTATACGCCGGGACCAATCCTGCCCTACTGAAAATATATGGGATTTCATGGCCGGCTTCGCTAGGATCAGGACGCGTCTGCAGAGGTATCTGCTATGGACAAAATCTGTAGCTGGAGTACACGCAGTCATGGCTCAGTTCGCATCAGAGGAGCCCCGCTGACTTATCTGAGCATCTGTCCCTGTAAAAGTTTTTTCTTATGGCAGAAAACATTTTAAATTCAACCAGCATATTTTATCTTGGGCTTCTCAGATGCTTCCGTAAAGAAATGAGCTTTCTTTAATTTTTATGTGTGAAAAATGCCATTTTGTATATATATATATGGATGGATGTGTGTATCAAACTATTTTGTATGCTATTGCAAAGTGAATGCAAAGCGCAGAAATGGTGTGGGTGAAGGGAAAGCAAAAGCATTAGTTTATTTTTAGCCTGGTACTAAGGAAGGACTTGCAGAGTGAATCCATCTTTATGACCAAACTAAAATGGAAAGTATTCTTAGGACTGGTAACTAGATCTAAGATGATAAACCTTCCCTTGCCTTAACTCACAAAGCTCCTTGTCAGAGCATCAGCGCCGCGATAAGGATGCTTGTATTACCCGGTCCAGGTTGTGCGTGCGTGGAGCTAGGACAAAGGCCTGTTTCAGACACAAAGGAAATGATCTATTTTGGTGTTTTTCTCTGTCACTGTAGGGATAATAGCTAAACGCTATCACTAGCGCCTGTTGGATTTGCCTCTGAGTTAAACGTGATCTCTAGCCAAATCTTATTTTCATTTCTCCTCTGCTAGTTGCAAAATCGTCCTGTTTTTAATTCTCCTTGCGCTTGCCTGACTTTGATTTTCCTCTGCTTTCAGAACATAAAATGTGCTGTACTTGGCTGGACCCTGGGCCCACCAAAGCTGACCCTGCACCCTAGCCGCAGAGCCTCCCACCACTTCCAGGCATGGTCCCTGGCAGAGGTCCACGGGGCAGCAGAAGGCTCCCATAGCTGTCTGCACTGCCCAGAGCATGGGATTGCATTGCTTTTATTATCTTTGCTGCCATGCTTTTACTGATGACAAAAATTATCTAACTACTGTTAAAATCCAGCAGAAGAATAGACTATCATGGCCTTCTGGGTGGATATACTCCAAGCTGTCAGCAGGCTACTTTATAAGTTTTCTCTTTGATTTCTTTCCTGTGCCTTTGCTTTGGTTATTTTTTTGCATGTTAAAAAAAAAATTGATTAAGACAAAGAGCATCCAGAGAAAAGGTAGCTGAGGCTTATCTATGGGACTACCTTTTCTGATTGAGATTGAGGGACATCAGCTTGTGATGCAGTGATGATGGCTCGTAAGGATAGAATGTGAGATAAATGAAGCCACAACCACGTGTATTAGTATTTTGAGGCCCCACTCAGATGCTGAGGTCACCTCCAACATGGCTGTCCAGGCACTAGGAGAGAATAGTTTAAGGATAAGGTGTATTGCAATGTCCCAAAATGTTAGGGACAGTTATTGATGTGAAAGTTCCTTTAAGGAACTGCAAAGTTAACACAGACACATGTTTAACTGATTTATTTATATCATGAATTATTGTTCTAGAAAAACCTTGTAAGGTGATAAGGTAAATTGATATTTATTTTCAAATCACTATGTCTTCAAAGCCTAAATTTGAACCTATTACCCTCCATGAATACCATGGTGCACCAGCTTCAGCAGTTTCTTTTCCTTCTCTCCCCATACCCATGTGCATGGTAATGTGTCTGAGGTGAAAAAAATTCAAGATTTGGGGGTGCCGAAGACTGTGAAATTTGCTGCAAAGCCTGATGGAGACTGTGGCAACAGCAGCCAACGACTTTATCCATGGGCTGCTGGTCCGAAGTGGGGAGCTTTGCTGCTCGCCAGTGGGGAGAGATGCATGGGTGATTGTTCCACACATAAAGAAAAGATGATGTCTACTGTGCCCACCTTGCTGCTTGGAAAAGTGGAAATAGAAGTGGGGAGCATGTTTTAAAGCTAAGCAAAGTTTTTCACTAAAACCAAGGTGCGACACAGTGCCCCAGCAGATATCCGAGTATGTGAAAGTTTGAGGAATTTATCTTCCCAAACCTTACAGGCATTAAAAAGAAGGAGAAATTTTCAATGATGTTCTGATCTAACATAATTGGATGCCTTCCACTGCCCTGTGTGCAGGGGAGCCAGGGGACCAGCTCTCACCTCACCTGTCTCTTGTCTCCCAGGGAAGATGTGAAAAGACCTCAAGCCAGCTCAGTCTGGGGTGGGTCTACCCTTGCCTATTCCTGGTTGTGAGCTTCCAAGAAATGAGAGTGCTTTAAATTAAAAAAAAAACCAAACCAAAACCAAAACCAAAAACCAAAAAATAATTAAAAAAAAAACCCGCAAACACACAACCCCCCAGCCACAACAAATCTGGCTGTTTCTAAAGTTCAAATTTGCCTAGTTACTTTCTAAACAAACAAAAAAAACCCCAAAATTCAAAGAAATGAGCTGAGACAAAACAGCAGCAAAAAAATTATTTCTGAGCATCTCCTCCTCTCTTCCCTGCCGTACACTTACAGGTCTGTGCTGGCTTGTGGGATGGGATTTGCTTTGGTTAATTTGGAGTTTCTGAGCTGCAGCAAAATGTGCGGTCCTCTCTCTCATCCCTGGGCAGGTTTATTTGCCTGTCTCCTCTGAGGCCAGGCTGTCGGCTCCCTCTGCCTTACTGCAGCTTTTCTCCTGGAGCTGCAGGCTCCCTCTCCATATTTTTTCCTCTTTCCTGCCCACTCACATGGCACGTGGGGCAGGAGGCCCCAGTGCACCAGCCCTTGTGCTGTCTCCATGCTCAGGGGTCCGCTTGCCCTGCTCCCTCCTTTACTGTCCTCCAAATGGAATGGAAAAGAAACAAAACAAAACTGTAGCCCATCAGAGTAGGCAGAAGGAAATACAGTGAGTTAAAACTAAAAGAAAGTGGTATACACAAAAAGTGATAAAAATGAGAGAATTAAAAAAAAGGCGGATAGGAAAATGTGGTGAAATGAAAGGGCAGAGAAAATCTGTAAAACAGAGTAGAAAGGCAAGTTTTACCGCAGTTGTGGTGCCCCAGCTGTTTTTCGCAGGTAGACAGGCAGGTCGCAATGCGTGGGAAATCACAGTTTGTGTATGTGGTGAGCAGAACTTTGAAACACCTTACCACAGCAAAACAGCACGTGCATTTAGTATTAAAAATTAATAATAGCGCCTCCTCCTGTGACAAATTATTGAATAAAACATGAAGATTTGCTGGGGCTGAATATCTAGACTCCTGCTCTCCCCTTCTCTATGTCAAAACCCACCAGTGCAGGGGAGCAGGCAGCAAACCCCATGCTGTTAGATCACACGCTGCCCTCCTTGTGGAGAGGAGATGGCTGTGGAAAGCAGAGATCACCTTAGCACGGACATCCTCCGTGCCCAAGCGGTGGTGCAAACTCCTCTCCTCTTTCTTCCCCAAATTGTGGCCATGCCCTGCAGAAATAAGAATAATCTGTATTTCNGGGGGGGGGGAGCAGAGTTTGGACGCTTTGCTTCTGTACAGACTGTATGTGTGTGCGTGCGTGCACGTATAGATAAGTAGTGTGCATATGCACATATATACGTGTAAACATTTATATATGTATTAAAAAATTTGCATAGGTATAAGTCAGTACCAGGATTAACTGCACTAAATGTAAAGACAGATCTCCCCTTTACTAAAAATGATGCCTATTTTTTCAGCGTAGCCTCCATAGCACTGGTTCCCAGTGAGGAGGAGATGCCAGCCCCAGGAAGGAAGTGTCCTGCACCTTGTTATGGGCCCCCGCGGTGTCCAGCACGCTGCCCTGGATGCTCTGCCTGCCCTGCGCTCACCTGGAAGCCAGGTAAACCCTTGGGGCACCTGTCTGAGTATCGAACATTGCCCGTGTTAGATGCATAAAGTATTTTCTTCATGCTTAGGGTGAGAAACTTACTTCATGGTATTCTGGCAACTAATTCTTATGAACCTCAGAGAAATCAGTGGCTCTGAGACGCAGATGTGTTTGACAGTGGTTTAGATACTGCAGGGGAGTTAGAAATGTCTATTCCAAGGAATAACCACTTGCTTATGCAATTTTCTCTGTTCTAAGGGTATTCCACTGCTTTTGGTCATATGGTTAAATTACAGTTTGAAGTCCCAGCACATACGGCCGGGTGAGTGGGCAACCGGGGCCGGCATTTGGGTGGGAATGGGAGCCCAACCTGTGCGTCGGTACGGATGTAGCCTACATGGGTCAGTGCTGAGGACTAGGATGTACAGAAACCAGTGCATTTCCTGCAGGAAACTTGGCGTGTGTTAATTATGAAGGAGTATTATAAAAGCCATATAACAAAAGGAGCAATAGGGTATAATTTAGGAGATGATAGTATTTCACAAGCGGATTAGTTAGCTAGTCACATTGTGGATGATAGTAAATACATGTCTGGTTAGTTTTGGCATAGTACAAAGTAAACGTAGACACTAATAGATAGTTATGCATTTCTGCCAAAACTTTGATGTTAATTGTAGATTATGTGATACACTTGTTAAAATGAAATCTATAGCACATGATCTGTTTTTCTATTAATTAAACATATTGCACAAAGTATTTCTGATATTATCTCTTTATTTACGAAGAGAATAAAATACATCTGACCAAAATATTTCAATTCTTTAAGTAAAAGTGGAAACACTGGTCTATAATATGAATACATTGTCAGAATTATTTTTTTAATACTTGTTCCTGTTTTGTCTCTAGATATTTCTTAAGCTTTCAAATCTTTCTCGAACTGTGTTCAAAAGAATATTTAGCATACAGAAAAACACTAAATATTTCATGGTATAATTAAATCTTATTAATGTAATTGTCTGTATAGTTCATATTAAAAATTTACAAGGACCTTTTCCTTTTCATTAGAAGTTGTAATTTCTTTTGAATTTCCATAAACGTTTTGAGCTTCATGCTCAGCTGTGGGAAGCATTGGAAGTTTTCTCATGATTTGATGTTGAATCTAAGTTGCTTTACTCCTATTTTTCTTTTAGCCCAGCCAGAGATGTATTGCCATGGAATTAGTACTCAAGTGACTAAGGTACAAAAGATTAAGTATTTGTTTTAGCAACTGTGGATCTAGACTCTGGTATTCAATGTTTTCTAACTCTTAGGATTCTACTTATTGTTTTTCTTGACTTTTTTAAGGGCTGGATACTTAATTTCTGTTATCTCTGCACTGTGCTACGCACAAGGCAGGCACAGAACTGTATACAATTTTACTTTAAAACAAATGTCTCTACACAACCAACGATGTTCTACAACCTGAGCAATTCCACACAATTCCATGTTACTGCTCACTTGTAAGGCTGAAGAAATGCTGTTAGTCTCTCGATACAGAGGAATAACATGTAGTTACCATGCATCATGATGCATTCCTTTTCCTACTAATATTTTTTAAAACTTCCTTCTCTCCCTCAAGCCCTCTGCCCAAAATGCCCCTTCAGCTGCATTCAGAGTCAATACTTCACTCCTTCCCTAAAGACTGAAATTTCTATAGATACAGACACTGCATATTCACTGTTCTTCATCTTAAAAAATTTCAAGTGTTGGACTGAAAAAATCCACCACGATTGCCTTTAAGCAGCATGAAGAGAATATGTTTCTGCCTTTCTCTAACTTCCAAGACCTTTTTAATGAAACTGAAATCCTTATGAAGTCGTCCTGAATCCATCAAATGTTCATCCAAATGGTTCTGTTTATTGGCCTCTCCACATTAGCATCTTGGTCTGTTAAAATTCCTGTAGCCATCCATCTGCCTAGTGGCTCCACATCTAAGCAGACTGCTACTCAGCCGCTAGTACCATTAAAATCAGGTTTTTCGCTTGAACTTGTTTTCATTTAAGCCACGGCTAACACAGAAAGGAGCTCATTTAGCGACGCTTTTTCACCTTTTAGGTTAACTCTGAATGCATCATTAACAGAAAGATGTTGACTAATTTGGAGGGAGTTTAGAGAAAAGCTATAAAACGGTTAGTGGGTTGGCAAAGCATGCACTGCGCGGAAAGATAAAATGAGCTATCTATGTCTAGACTGGCTGGAAAATCATGATGAGAAATTTCTGAAGGGTATAAACATGAGTAGCGGAAGAATTCAGTGTGTTAAAACTATAATGAAGAGCTGACACAGCTTATCTGGGGACAAAGTAGAAAATTCCTCTTTAAATGTCTGTGGTGGCCAGTTGGAGGTGGTCAGGTCACCACAGTGCTGGGGGACAGGCCAAAGGATCTCAGGAGCTCTTGCCTAGTGCACAAGTATGTGTTTTAGTAGTTAGTGAAAAATAACACTAAATATCAAGAAAAAAGCATGAATACAAGAAGGAAAGGATCACCATTTACTTGTGGCAACATTTTTTCTGGCAGGCCTTATATTAAGTGGTGGAAGTCTCCTTTCTGAACTGCTGGGAGGGCTTAGCACGCAGGGCTTTTGAAATCACCAAACAGTAATATGAAATAGGGAACAATCTGGTGTTCCCAAAGATTTTTGACCCCTCTAATAATAACCGCCATAACCTGACAGCATTACTCCGGCATACTCGATCAGAAGGACTCTGGGCGTTCTGAGATAGTATCCACTTGCAATTTGTTGCCTATTTTATTTTGATTTGATCCACAACCATGTAAGTCGTGGAGTCTGCATTTGCAATTTCAGAATCACCGCAGAGAGATGCACAACTTTTAACCTCGCACGTCATGCAGGCTTTGTGTTGCGTCCACTTTGGTTCATCTGGCCTTCAGCCTCACAGAACATAGGGTACAAAGCAGGGCCACAATTATGTGGCAGAATTCCATATAGTAACTGCTTTGCACAGTCACAAAATACTATTTAATGTGTGGACAGACTGCATGATCACTGGATGATGGAGTTTAAAAAAGAAATTAAGTTGGGAAGAATTCAAATGAAGTATCTTCTTCAGAGAGCAAACTCATTTGTATTCCAAAATGCAATTATAAAGTGGCCTCAGGAAACTCAGTACTCCTTCTGGTCAGCAGCACTGGCAATATCTTTGCTCAAGATCATGGATGGGTTTAATTTCCAAAGAGGAAACTCACTGAGAGGAACACGAAAACCACTGTAAAGGTAAACATTTTATAAGCCAACTGACAACCAGCCTAGAAATATTAAACAAGCTTAGAAAATGTTACTGAGCTCTCCTAAAAATTGTAATGTGCTTGGAGAGAAAAATGCTAACTGACTGCATCACAGGATCCAGTGATTAGGAACTGAATGAGACTTAAAGACCACATATTTCAGTAATCTATCTCTGTCAGCCGTGAGAGGCCTGAAAAAAACTTATGAAGCTCTTCCCCCAAACTCAGGAAGCAAAGATGGAAAATACAATCCAGACCACTAATATCTGAAACATAGATGTCTAAATTCCCTTCCAACTTCTTTGGTGCTACTAGTTATGTCTCTGGAAACCTTGGATGTCCATAGAAGTATCTACTATCTTTGCAAATTCTTGTCCTGTGGCAGATTTAATCTACAGGTAAGGCTTAATGTAGAGATCATTTCTGCAAGGGGTTTAAGTTCTTTTTTGACTTCCAGTCGGGATGTATTTTAAACACTGCTGATTGTTTGCATATAACTAAGTTTCTGTGTAAGCTTGCACAACCTAGGCTGATGGGCAAAACTTTTAATAATCTTTATTAAAAATAACTCAAACATTAACAACAACAACAGAAACCCCAGCCCCCAAAAGCAGAGGAGAAACATTGATCGGGTTGTACTTACAGCCCTGGGAGCTGGACACCCCTCCCTCCTCGCTCGATGGCAAGGAGGAGTGGAGGGGAGGAGTGGCTTGCTACCCTGACTGCATGATGGATCAGGAAAGTAAATTACAGCAGTCGCTTAGAGCAGATGTTCATGCAACATGTGCTGCCAGGATGAGTGTTTGGCTGTAGCTTTCTATCACCAATACATTACACGGCAGAGGAAAGAAGCTGTTGTGTCTGGCTTGATCTCGGTGTCCAGCCATCCCAAGCCAAAACCAGGCACCTTCATTCAGGTGATATTTAAAAAGTGAGGTAGCTTTGTCCACTCCAGTGGTTGTCTACGTGTGTGTCTGTGGTTTATTGCTTTTCTTCTGGAACCAGTGACCACTGTATTCCTGAGGAAAATTTCCATAATGTAGTGGATTTTGAAGCAAATCCATAACACTCTATTGTTCCGATGGGTCTTGCAGGTGGCATTTGATCCAAAGGCCAAAGCTTCCCTTATTAAACAACAGAAAGGAGCATATACTTCCAAGGGAATGATGTGTGCAGGGCAGAAAGCATAATGTAATATCCTCTCCTGCAAGCTGGGTTGACTCTGCTATCAGATGGCAACCCTGAGATTGCTTGTTGTGCTTAAAAAACTGGTGAAGCATGAGTTTAGCTTGAGGGAAATGCTGATGCTAAGGACAGACCAAGAGAAAAATGATGGGTAGAAAGTGTAATTTATCTTGACCTTCCATCCTAATAGTTGCAATGCAAAAAAAAAAATAAATAAACCCCAAACAGCAAAAAACCCTCAAACACCTGAAAAATCTCCAAAAAGCCACCCACTGAGACAAAACAGAACAAAAGTAACAACATAAGAGAAAAATGAAAGACCTGCTAAATGGCAGTAAGTAGCTCCTTGTGTTTTATATACTAATAGCAAATAAAGCAGACTTTCCAGAGCAATTTTTTTATTGCGTTAAAAGCTGTTGATATTTTGTAGCAATATCTTCATGAAAAATTTTCATGCTATATATGATCTTGATGATAACCAGGATATTTTTCTAATGCTCCTTTTTTTTTTTTTTCTTTCCCAAATTTTAATTTGTAAATAATGTACTTCGGATTGAAAACAGTCCATAACATAGTCTGTTTTTAAAAAACTTCAGTATTTTCTGAAAGAAGGGTGGTAAATTGAGATTTACCAAAAATTACTGAAAATTACACTGTCAGCCTTCGTTATACCAAAGTTCAGTGAAATCTAATGAATGAGCAGGCTATGGTAAAGGTTAAAAAATCATTATTTCATTATTAAAAGCCTGAAGTATTATCACTCACAAAGGTGAGAAGATAAGACATGTTTATTCTTTCCAGTGCTTGTAGCACTCTGCATTCAGCAACACGTATCACTATAATTACTTTTTGTACAAAGTGCAATGTCAGCGTGCTCTTGCAAGCAAATTTAAGCACACGTGTTAATATCTGCTTGAAATTTCTTGGCTGGAAATCAACAGAAATATCCTGCAAACGTTTGATCTACACCTGTATAAGATCTATCTAGAATTGAGTGAATCGCAAAACAGCATCCTCCATTTCAGTGCCTGATCCTCTCCCCTCCTTCTCGCTGTCTTTCCTTTGCCTTTCTGATAATACCAGCAATGAGCAATTTTGCAGCCCCAATTAGCGAATTTACTGACAGCTCATGGGAAGAGGGGGAATACAAGCACTCTTTTCTCTTTTTTGTAAACTTGACAGTGCTGGTATCTAAACACATCCTGTAGCTTCCCTGGGCACTTCAGAAATGAGACATTCCATGCATAGCTTTGTTTCATCTTTACATCCAAAGTGCTTTATAGGAGATCACATCATCTCCTATTGATACGTACGCAGGTATCTAACAGTAATAACCCACGGAAAAGAGAAAAAAAAAAACCAACTTTATTTTTCTGAAAGTAGTGGAGGATTTAGATTACGTCTAGTCACTGAGTATTGCTTGTGCTAGCTATAAGTGGAAAAAATTTCTTTCAGAGCTCTGCTTGGATTAGCCGATGTGCCTGAGAAAGAGGGAAAGTTGGGAGGAGCTGAGTGCTGCCATGCTGTGACCATGGCACTCACACTATCTGGTGTAGCTCATATTATAATGCTATTATTGCATTAAAGGTGATGATATTATGAACAGGCCTCTTTTCTCTTCCAGGGAAGATGGGTTTATTTAGATGCTCCAGTATTACTGCTTATATAAACATCTAAGTTAGATGGGATTAGCATCTGTTTATCAAAGATTACCAGCATATGCTTTAGGAACAGGATGATTAAGATTTGAGATGAAAAATTCACTTAGAAGACAGACGTACAAAAATCCCTTCTTCAACGATCATGTCCTGCACTGAAGTGGTGGTGACTTGGAGAAAGAGCATCTGACTTCTCCAGGACCGGGTGTCGCAGAAATCTTCTGTTCCAAGTGCTGCTGATCCCAAAGCAACTTTGCTAAAGAACTCAGTACAGTATCACGCAGGTAACGCTCAGAGCTGTTAATATTATTAATAAGGATATTGTGACTTTTGATAAACGTAAAGCAAAATATCAATGAACCCAACTGATGTTTGAAACTAAATACAGTTCACGTTAAATTTTAAAGCTTTGAATTAGATGAAGAGCTTCACAAGTTCTAGTTCAATCGACAGTAATTGCAATTTGCCTTCAGCTACTGTGTCTCTGTGTTATTTTTCCTTGTTGGTGAGGGAGATAACAAATGTGTGAATGACATTTCAGCCTGGTAATTGGGCCATTTATAGTTCCTTGTTAGTTCTTGCTGGATAAGGGCTGTGGTGCTGATTTTACATAAGGATCAAGCACCTCATTAAAACCCCAGCGCTGAAAGCGTGCCTGCGATACCTGACTGCAAGACAAGTGTTGCTCTGTAATATGTGAAAAATAAGTGACTTTGTGTTTGCTGTTTTCATTAAAAGATGGAACTTTTGACAACTAAGACAATCTCTTAGTCTTTTTCTACATTGACCTCTCCTTTAGGGAAGGCTTTGTTGGCTCAAGTGGTGTTACCCCTCCTTGTCCTGGCTTTGTTTTTGCAGGAGTGGCCAGTCCCACTCTCTATTGTTTGCTGGGCACGAGCTTGGTGTAGGGGCCAGAAGATGATGATCGTTGCTCTATGCAAACCCCTGAGTGCAACCAGCTCAGCCCAGGGCTGCACATTGACACAGAGATTGCACAGCATGTCATCTTTCTTGGTTAGTTGGTTTTTTTTTTTTTTAGCATCTGCTGTGGTATGGTTTATTGCTTTTTATGTGCCAGGACAAAGAACTGCAGTCCTGTTTTCCTCTCCATCTTTTTTGGACAATTTTCACCCCAAAGGCTGTGGAGAAGCTCTGGATGTTGTTTTAGAGTGAGATTTGTATTGTCTGTCAGTGGCAGTGTCAGAGAGAGTGAGGGTTAGAGGATTCCCAAGTATAGCTGGTGTGAATTAATTATGAGTGGTTGTAGGAAGAAGACCAATTGCTCTCAGTAGAGGAAAAAAATACCCAACAGATATTTTCAGACACAAAACTTTTACCAGGGGCACAGAGTTGTCATTCTTCCAGCTGCGTCAACTGGTTTAATAAAAGGTATTACCTCTCCTCCTGAAAACCTTGTTTCTCTTACATCGTAAGACCGTCACGGCTATTACAATGCTACTATCATAATACCAGCAGGAGAATGTTAGCAGTATCTCTTCAGCTGCAAGCCGTTCCCTGATGCCATCAGGGAATATGATTTTTTTTACTTGGATATATAAAAGCAAGATGCTCAAGTTATAAATACAGTTTTTGTAGAAAAAGATATTTCCGTACAACTATCCACTGAAGGTTTGCAGCAGTTTCATGTTTGGTTTTGGCTGCATTGTTTCACTGTGGTGGCTGGTGGAAATTTTCAGCAGCAAAATGGGAGGAATTCAGTGAACGTGTGGGAGAAAAATTCTGCCTAGGCTTGTCGAGATTGTCACTTAGGAAAAAACCTGTGAGAAATACAGGTTGCATTTAGCACTACTCCAGCAGTGACTTGGAACCCTTTTTATTATTAAATTCATGGTGTTCACAGTGCTCAAAAGTGATTGCAAAGTGTGCCTGACTTCTCTAATGGGTTTTGGAATCAGAAAAATATGCAAATGGCTGAAGATCTTTCCAGTGACGATGTCATCATCCATCTGCATTACATTTTTGCCTTAAACTAGAAGATTCCTTCACAGTGAATAGGATGCTTAAAGGGAAGGCTTCTATTGCCTCTTTTATTGATTACTGATGAAATCACAGTGCTCTCAGTCTGTTAAAGCCGCAGCACTAAATAAGGTTTGGCAGTGATAATTGCTTCTCTTAAATCGTGAACATATTAAGAAAGGGAGCTTTTCTTGAATATTTTATGATTTGTGAAAATTATATAATAATCATTGTCTGATTTTCTGGGAGTATGGAGAAGTATTTGAAGCTTCTTAGGAGACTCAAGTATTTTTCATGTTTCTTGAATTTCCAGGCACTGGGTCAGGAGGAGTAGCTGAAAAAACCCAACAGATAATGATGAAAAATGTGACTACACTGAAGACTCTTAATAAAAGAACACTATAGAAAGCCATTGTCTGCCTTAGTATGTAAGAAAGCAGAGAGCAAATGATTGTACAGTAATCAAACACGTGGTTTTAATGTTTTTCAAAGAGTGGTGATGCACCGAATAACAAATAAATTTGCCATATGAAACATGAAGGCATCAAGAAAAAATACATACCTAGGTTGTGAAAGCACAGGGGGACACAGCCGCTACAGTTGTCCTCTCACATGTCCTCAGAGCTGAAGAACACTCACACTGCACCAAAGCATGTTGTATTCAGTGGGTGCCTTGATCTCCGCACATTTTAGTAACGAATGTAAGAAGGTGCATTCAGACTAGATGTAAGGAAGAAATTTTTTACAATGAGGGTGGTGAAACAGGTTGCCGAGGTAGGTGGTAGATGTCCTATCCCTGGAAGTGTTCAAGGTCAGGTTGGGTGGGGCTTTGAGCAACCTGATCTAGCTGAAGATGTCCCTGCTCATTGCAGGGGGCTTGGGTGAGATAACCTTTAAAGGTCCCTTCCAACCCAAACTAGTCTATGACTCCATGATTCAACTAAGACCTGTGGGATCAAAGATAATAACGAAAACAATTATTCAAGAGTTATTTGAGAAACTGTTTTAGAACAGCCAAATAGTTTAAAATTTAACATTTTAAATTGGAAATGGCATAGCATTGTTTCCTAACATCTATCAAGATTAACTATCACCTGTCTGGCTGCGTAATCCTCACCCAAGTGGACAGGACAAGTATATGGTCGAGAAGCTGATGATCTTTTGTTTTACATCATCCTCTAATTATTCCATAAAAGTACTGCAAGACATATTTGAAAGTAACTCTTTATCACTTAACCTCTTCCAAACTAGTGAAAAAAAACTGTTGAAACAGCAGGGAGGTTTGGGCAAGGCTGTGTCCCAGCGTCTCTGCTGCTCTGGAGCCTGGGCTAGGATGAGACCAACCACGCTTTTCCTGTATCTGCAGGGGCTTGTGCTCACCTGGCAACACCACATATCACACAGCATGAGACACCAGCTCTGCCAGGCACTGGCTGATAAAAATCCTCATTCCTTTCATTTTTGTCATCTCCCCAGTGTTTCCATGGAATTACTTTGCCGGCAGGATCAGGTCATAACTAGTTAATATGCTGCAACACGTGCAGTTGGGTTATAATTTTAACTGATCTTGATGGCTGCGGGTCCTTTGTCTGGGCAGAAATTACTGAATATTGTAAAAGTTTCGATTTTATTTTTTCACGTAGGACATTTCTTAGGGTACACCTTTAAGCTTCTGAGGGATTGAAAAGGAGCAGAAATGCTGTTTCAGGTCAGTTCATTCTTATTTGAACAAAGAAAGACTTCCAGCTTTAAGCATGTCTTCTTAAATTCAGTTCTCACAAAGGCTTTTCATGGAGTGATCACCAAAGCAGGCATTGTCTCTTTTTAAGTATCTTTGTAGGGATATTTCGTTCTAGTTTTGGCAAGGAAATTGTTTAAGAATTGCCAGATAATGACTGCCTAAAGAATATTAATGGTTTTTAGCTTTTTGACTGTATTGTCAGTTGAAGGAAGATAAAAATGACACAAAAATACAGTTTTCAGGGCTATCATTTAGAAAGTTTTGTAATTTTGATTGCAGCAAAACACAGAACATCTGAAAATAGACACATCAGAAGAACATATCTTCCTGAGGCTGTTAAGAAATGTATGTAAGTTTTCACCTTTAAGCAGGCAGGTGGATTTAACAGTAAGAAACTTTTTCTACAGAACATTTATCAGCAGTAAATGTGCTTAACACTGGAGGAATTAAGAGTTTAGAATGTTTATAAAAGGGATTAATTTTACTAAGAATTTTTCAAGCCCACACAAAGGCTTCAAGAAATGGGATCTTTTCCAGCAAATGAGGATGATGAAAGAGCCACGGATGTGCCAGTTTGGGGGTTTGCTGTTCATTTGCTGTTGGAGCAGGAAGGGCATCTTGACCTCTTTGCCACAGGCTGCTGGTGGCCATGCCGTGGGGGGCGGGAAGACTCTGAGATAAGACTGTGGTAGCTGAGGAGCTGCAAAAGGCCATCTGCTTTGTACAGCATAGATAAGTCTCCCAGAGTCTGATTTTTCATCATGCACAGTAGAAGAATAAAGTATGTGAATCAGAAACTCACCTCACTGTGCATCTTCAACGTTACATCTGCTCCTCAATGAGATAGGAACACCATCATTAGCGTACTCGACCAGGGGTAGAAGCTCAGCATATCTCACACAGTGCTACTTAGATTTTATACTTAGGGATATGTTAAGCAGGATTTGGTTTGGATTTTGTGTGTGTGTGTGGTTTTTTTTTCAAACCATCTCTCTCAAAGCTTTCACCATTCCCACCCAGAAGACCATGTCTGTCAAATGAAGAATGATTTTACAGATCCATTTTACATCCAAACCCCATGGAAAGGCCACGTGCCCTCTGCATCTAGTGGGTGGAAATAAAAGTCAAACAAAAACAGTCCCCAAAGCCATACCTAGTTCTTTCTGTCTTTGACATTCACATGAAGAGCTCCACTATGTGTCTCCTGAAAGCTCTCACCGACATCATCATCTTCTCCCATCTCCTCTCCCTCAAAAACCACTTCCCAGAATTTCTGACTACGTCCATGCCTTGTTAGAAGTCCCAGACTGACTGAGGGCAACTGCACAGGCCAGGATTTGTTCTTTTCCCACTTTTCCTGTCTTCTGCTTTCCCTCTTCTCACCACTAGTGCTGGTTGGCTCTAATCACTCTCTGATCTCCTCCGGTCTCTCTGGCCCAGCTGTCCCAGGGTGAAGAGGAGAGAAAGCAGAAGGAAATTTATATGCTTAAAGCCTATTTCACATTACAAGGACACAGGTAAAGAGCCTACCCACTTGTTTTATTTTCACATTTCTCATTTTTAAAGGTCACCTTGAGCTTTGTTTGGATAACTGTGAGCCTTTCCAGAAAGTGGGGTAGAATTTTGCATATAAACTGTTAAAGATTCGTGATTTTGCTGTGTTTGCACAGTCTTTTATAACCTGGATTTTATTAAGTTACTATCAAATGTAGTATTCCAAGAGTATCATGTTCCAATATTTGTTTTGCATATGTAATGCACATAATGTTTCTTTTAATGGAGTTTTTGCAAAGATATGTAACTTAAATATGCTTGTAGATAATCACAATCTCCTTGTGTGTTTGTTAGAGATTGCTATCACTTGATTTAAGTACATAGGGATTTTTTTCTAAAGCAAAACAAGATTTTCTAATTGATAAAAGGAATATATACATCTGTGCATTCCCTACAATATCTTTCAGCAATAGTCTTTGAACTCAAATAGTTATTACAATCAAATATAAAAGATGTACTATAGATGTTGCCTGAGTCATACAGACTGATTTAATAAGTACTAAGTTATTCAGGTTTCCAACTGTACTAAATTATAGTTCTCTGAGAAGCAAATCCTTCAGGTTCCCTTGAAAATTTCTGGCCTTAAAACTTAGAATGAGTTTTTGTCAGAGCGAAGTTAATGCTTCATCTTTTTTAGGTTATTAAGTTTTAGTCTTACACTACCAGTAAGAACGGCGATAGGTACATAGAGAGGGCAATTGACTGTCTCAAAAGGTTAACTGTCTTCTGGCTGAAAATGAGTACAATTACTCACCAAAAGCAAATTACTAAAGCCTTCATCTGAGGAGTTTTCACATGCAACTGGAATGGACACTGTTCAGCAGAGGAAGGATGGAATTTATAGAAAGAAATAAAAAATATCTCAAGAAAGGAAAGATTAAAGTGATTCATGGGAGTGTTCCAAAACAAATGTAGATTATTTTGGCTTTGGGAAGAGAATACACCATTTCCTGTCCTTTCTGAACCTGGTTGCCTTGAAGTTGTATTAATTTGTTTAGCTGCATGGTGGAAGGTAGGGGAATGAGAGAAGGACACAGGTCACTGCATGGAGCAGTTCATCCCTGTTCGCAGTATCACGAGAAAAGATTGTTTACCAAATTGAACAGAGCATTAGCTATTGTTCTTTCTGGCCAAGCCTGGCTCTGTTAAAGCCATTGCAAGGTTTGCTGTGTACTTGCATGAAAGCCGTGTCAGGACATAACTGCATGGGACTGTGTGGGAGTGAGGGATGCAGAAACTGCCGGCTGAGTCCGGTGAGCTGCGAGATTCACTGCAGAGAGTTGCACCCGCGCTCCCACATCGCCGGAAGCGCTGGAGCACTGAGTGGTTTTAAGTCAGGAAAAAAAAAAAAAAAAAGAGGAAGAAGAAGAGAAAAATTAGTGGTGCACTGTTAAGAGAGTTTAATTATTTTTTTCTTTTTCTCTCTTTCATTTCTTTCTTCCTGTTACAGAGGGGTTCAGCGTTTCATCCCACTCCAACAGGCCGCCCAACCCCACCGGAATACAAGTGATGACAGTGTCACACGTGGGTGAGTTTTCTGGCTTTCTGGGATGATCCTTCAGTGGGTGGATGAGATGGAAAACCTGAATAGCATAAAATAGTAACAAGAAGGAAAACCAACATAATTTGGACAATCTAGAGTGTGTAATTCAACCTAATGTCGTTAAGTCTTGTAGCATTTTCAAGTTTTGATTGTTTTTTCAAGTTTTGATAATTTTTTTGATTGGAAAGAGGACTGGGGTCTTGTCCAAAACAAGTTTTTTCTTTCTAACATATTGAAAGGAAATATTTTCAAAATATTTGATTAGATTAGAAAAAAGAAAATTAAAAAACCAAAATAACTTTTGAAAAATGCCAAACCAGAGCTAATTAAATTTGAGTAGAAAATTACAGAGTACTTTTCTACTCTAAGCTCTGTGACTCTGGGCCCCAAAATCTCAAAACCCCCATGTACGAAAGCCTCCTTTCTGTCCCTTTCTTCTCATTACATGCGTATTTCCTTTAGAGACATCTCATGTCCCTAGTGAAGACATTGCATAACACTGGTGCATGTCCTACAGCATTTTTTTGTTGTTTAAAAGCAAAATGGAGAAAATAATTCAAGTAGCTCTTCTGTCTTTTTGCCAGACAAAGGCAAAAAAAATATTTGTAAGTCATGGTAGTTGCTGGCCCTACTCGGTAGCAACTTTTTCTGGGTATGCAACTCAACACCCTCATCTGTGATCTGTGGAAAAGCCAAGCACTTGCAGGTGCGGCTGACGGCAATAGGAGGGGTGCACCTCATGTACCTAATGTCACATAATGCTGAGCAGTCTGAAAAATTCAGATCTCAGAGGTCCCTGACTGGACATCCAAAATTAGCAAACCATTTTGACCTTCATCTGTTTGTACTTCAGTTTCCTACAGCAAAATTAGCGGGTTACCATCCTGTCATTGTGGTGGTGATGTGAAGATCAAATGGTCACTCCACACAAAACTGGGGAAATAATGAATGCGGTTTGAAAGTCAGCGGGGATTTTAGCAGATCTGTCCTCAGCATGGTGTTTAAACAGTGCTGGTAAATATGATCCAACCACACAACTAACAGTGGGGCTGAAATAAAATATTGACTAGCTGTACTCATTAAAGGAGCCCTAGCTGATCCATGCACCAAAGGAAGTCAAGGGTCCTACGAAAATAATAGCATGTCATGGTGTAATTACAGATTGCATCAATATAGTGCACGAGAGAGCAAAACAGAAGGTTGCCCAGACAACCCGGCCTACGAATGCTTGACTTTGCAATATTAATGACAAATGTTAATAAATTATTAACAACCATATTTTGTATGTGGTGGGTATGAAATGTAACAGAAAGCTTATCTAACCTTCCTGTCAGGTGCAGTTTGGCAAGACACAGACCCGGTTCGATAGCGAAGATAAATGCAAGGTAGCGTCCACCCAGGCTTTCCTGGGACCCTGGACTACCTCACCAGAGCTCCTACTAGCAACGCGTTTTCTCCAACCACAGAAGACAGGCTGAGGATTTTAAACCAAAGGAAATTTTGCTAGAGGGGTAAGGAAATCCAGAGGAATAGTAAGTTTATAAAAAGAAATCAAAACTGAATAAGAAGTTGATAGCACATAAACCTACCCTGCCCTCAAGGACTTGGGTACCAATCCTGAACACCGCATTCTTCCTCACCAGGGGCTGTGAAAGCAGCACTTTTATAAGTTGCCACCCCTGGTTCCCTCAGTCTTGTAGTTTGTAAAATTGACAGTAATGACTTAGAGAGAGTCAGGAAAATTAAATTCTAACATCATTAAAAAATAGAAAATTATGCCAGGATATTGAAGAACAATAGGCTACATGGCTTCATCTCATGAAAGCATGCTACCGCTCTGTAAGCTGCTGTCCAGAAACACGTTTTGCAGCACTAGACCATTTCTTCAGCCTGAAAACAAAGCAGAGAAGTTTTCTTCAGATGCCCCATAAATGCAAGTGCAACAAACAGCCGTGAGGTTTGTCATGACACCGATCTCACGCTTTGGAGGCCAGATAACTGTACTGCTTGCAAAGCTCCATGCGTTGTCAGAGAGGACGCATCAATGTGACAGCAGTGGGTAACATCAACAGTTTGGACAATCCGCTGTGTAGCAAGCTACTGTGGTCCAAGAGGTAGGGAATTGCTCATCCACCTGGCTAGGATGAAATTAAAATGGTCTAACATCACTTTTCGAACTGAAAACTATGTTTTCCAGCGAGCAGTAAATAACTGACATCAAGCAGGTTCTGGTACTCCAGCGGCAGCAGATAAGGTTTGCTGGTTTTTCTCCATGGAAAATAGGCTTCAAAGGTTGCACTGAGAAAAGGCGTAGGCTATGTTCTTTCTTAGTTTTCAAGCAAAAGTCTGATTTTTTAGTGCTGTTTTCATAAGCAACAATTGACTGCTGATACAATATCCATAGGTTCTTGCTGGATTTAGTTGATTTCACTTATTTAGGCATAGACTTGCTAGCTTCAGTTCCCTTCCTCTGAGACTTACACAGACTATTCTGTCCACCAGAGCCGGGGTGGGGTATCATATGGATGAACAGAAGCTGCAGCTGATTTAGGGCTATGTCTTTGTATCTTCTGGCTTTTAATAACAGAAAAGTTATGACTTTTTTTTTTTCTTTTTCCTTTCTACTTTTGATTGATCCTTAACTGACCCACAGTGTTCCATATGAAATACAAGCTTTTTCCTAAAGCTCTTCTGAGCATATGCTGTGTTGTTTCCTGAACTCGTTAACAGCTCCATCTGTTTCGCAATCTTCATTTTCAAACATCATAAGATATTCAGAAATAGTAAAAGGTCATTTAGGCCTTGCAGCTTTGTTCTCTCTATGTCTGAGAGTTTTGTACCCAGCTATTTTGCATTCTGTCTGGTCTCTTGGGCAATATATTTTAATAAGCCTCTAATGCAGAACTTAATTATCTGAATCTGAAAATTCAAGCTCCTGAGCATCCTTTTCCTCCTCTTCTTCAGAGAGCCTCAAAAATAGAGAGAAGTACATAATTTTCTTAATTACAGTTTGTTTTCTTTTGGCCATTAGCTGAACTTAGTAATGTGTTTAGAAGCAAGTAATTTTACAGTTTACGTGACCGGTATTAATTATTGCTAGGTGGTTGCTGCCCGCTCAGCGCTGCACCCAGGGGTTTTTGCTGGTAGGATGCGACCGCCCTCTCCTGCCGGGGGCTCCGGAGCAGCCAGGATCGGAGCTACCCACTGAGAGGCCTCTGTGTACAAGGAAATCTCAAAATATTAAACATCAAACCGACGGTGCTGGGCTAGGCTATAAAGCCATCCGGTTCAGTATTTCATCTCAGTCAGCGGCTATTAGCAAACGCCTGAGGAATAAGAGTGCACCTGCAGTTTGGCGCTTCTGCTCCCGCCCTCGCAGCGTAGCGGGGTCGGAACTGGAGCTTGCATCCACATCTTGGATTGAATAGCCCCAGAAATGCGTTTATTCCCTGTGTTAATTTAATTGCTTTTGAACCTTTCTTATGATTTTATGTAACACCCTATAATAATCAGTTCCACAGTTTAATCGTGAATGCGTGAAAAAAAGATGCTGTCCTTTGCCTGTTCTTAAATTACATAAATTAATTTAGTGCACCCTCTCCAACTCTTCTCTGGTAAGAAATAGCGAATAATTGCTCCCTATTAACTTTGTCTGCGTTGCTCATAACTTTCCCCTGTGACATCCCACCTCAGCTATCTCTTTCCCAAACAGATTACATACCAACCTATTTAATCTCGCCCCTCACGGAGGCTGCTCCCTATATCTAATAGCCTTTACCTTTCTTCTATGTGCCTGTCCTGGCACTGCTATGTATCTCACATTAAATAACTGCCGACTTGGTTTCTAGTCTGAGTCGTATCAGTTGGATTGTGTAAAGTCAACTCTATGTAATACATGTAAGAAAAACTGTTCTAAAATCATGCTTTGATGTTTCTTCAGATATAACTTCAGACCAGAGATCAAACTAAAGCACTAAACAGGGTCCCAGTATGAATACGTACATTTCAATGGAGCAGTACTTAGGTTCCTTTCACAGAAGACAGTTCCACAATTCCTGTTTCAAATAAATTTGAGACATGCAAGGTGCGAGCGAAATGAGAGCAGGATCCTTGAATTGTGTTTGTTCCCTTTATGTGACAAAATGCAGTCCTTTGCCTGGTTCACTGCTCGTTCTTGTGGGTTAGGCAACAAGCCTTGCTGTTGCAGGAGCAGGAAATCCCAGTTCTGCATAACCAGGAGCAAGTTACAGGATTGTCCATGGAGGAGGAAGGGGAAGTGACTCCTAAATTACTTTTTTAGTTTTTGAAGAAGGCTTCTGAGGATTTGTGCTAATTATGTTTGAAACATTTACTTATGCTTAAACATAGTTCAGAATCTAATCTTATAACCCAATCTTTCCTTGGCACCCAGATTTTAATTTAAAGTGGATTATACCTCTTACACAACCCACTGAGAAGATGTCCTCAGGCTGTACCTCTGGTACATTTGTACCCTGCGGAGACAACACCGTGAGGAATGCTGCTTACAGGCACGAGTGGTGTGCTTGCAGACCAAACTTTGAAAATTAGTGGGGTTTTTAGGGTGTATGGTTAAAAAAACAGCCCCACACACACATGAAGGGGCGTAGGGCACAACAGCACAAGAAGTATTGTGAGATGTTGAGGGATGGAACCAAAGGTGGGAAAAATCATATCAGGGCTGGCTCCGGAGACCACCATCTGTAGAAGGGCTGCTGAAGGGACAGGAATCCACATTGGCTCCAGAGAGGATCATAAGGTCTGGAGGTTGGCTGGGAGACCTGCTTGTATATGTGTGTGCGTCTGTGTGCGAGGCAGTGAGAAATAGGACCATCTGGGGCTATCTACTGGGTGGAGTAGGTACCTAAGTCCAGCTGGTGGAGGGATCCATACCACATATGTGTATGTACTTCCCACAAATGGACCTTCATCCAGATCAGCCAGAGAGGGAGACAGAATGAGGCCACTGGTACCATCTGTGCGAACATGAGCGTTACTGTCTGTGTCGACCTGTATGCGTGTGGTTGCGGTGTGTCTGTCAGGAATACATGGTCAGCCTCACTGGTGGCTGGAGTTTTAGCTGCCTCACCTCCACTGGGCTACAGGATTGGAAAACTTGAAAGATTTTTAAAGGTGAGTTAGGAAAAATAGCTTGTAAACAGAAATTGCTAATTTGCTCAATGAGTATTCCTGTTTTCTGTGTGTGCATTCTGCTTTTAACAGTTGGAATTTACTTGGTTAAATCAAAGCATCTAGCTAATGCAGGTTCTTCAAGAGTACTGATGGCTCAGGCTTCAGGTTTCTGGTACATTTATTCAAGATTAAAGATAATTCAGTCATTTATGAAGTAGGTCAGGTCCACTGAATTCATACAGCTTTGATGGAATTGTCTATGATGTATCAGTTGGCCCAGATATCAAAATTATTTTTAAAATGCAAGCACGGAGTTTTTCTTTGAGTTTCTTTCTTATGGTCTACAGCTGTATGTTTAAATGTACAAACCAATATCTCCCCTAACCTCTCTCTGAGTATTTGTGGCTAACCTGCTTTAGAGGAATGGTTAGGCTTGCTGTGATTATGTCAGAGATATGATAAGTAAATTGCAGGCTGCATGTTACCTTTTATTTTTTCCAAATACGAAGCCTACAACCGAGTGGTGATTACCACACTATCTCTACATTTTTCTTGCCTTAAAGGTGGTGAAATAATATGTTGCGTTTTCTTGTAAACAGTAATAACGTACTATACAATATTCATCCTTCACCTTAAGATCGGTATCACGGGAAACACTAGCCAAAATTGTGCTTTATGGTGAAGGTCTGGCTGGGCAGGGCATCAGCCACCAGTGCTAATAGTTCTCTGCTGAGAAAATTACTCTGCAAATGTAAATGCGCAAGAAGATGCATTTCAGATAATCTTAGAAAAAGAAGGAGCAATAAACAAGCCAGCTGGGACTCCGTGGCATTTTCTGATTTGTGTAGGTCCTGTTCCCCTCTTGTTACCAGCATGTGTGCAAACAGTGGCCATGCATTTTGTACTGATTAGCCTGACGGTTTGAAAGATTAGCTTGGTTTGACGTGTAACAGTGAATGCAATTAGGAAAATAGGACCATATGTTATAAGGACCTTAGTTGGATAATGAGAATGGAGAGAGATGAAATGTGTGCTCCAAAGTCTCAGTGAAGTGATACGTTTAGCAAACAGAGGCTGTCAAATCTCAACTGACTAGACAGAAGGACTGTTGCATGTAGTTATTACTGCAGAGGATTTACAGAACATGATGAATAAATGGCAGATAATTTCACAAAGCAAAGACAAATAAGTTAACAAAGACAAAGTCATCAAGAGTCTACTTGAACTGAAAACAACATTGTCACAGGCACTAATTCTCTTTAGTTACAACATTTAAAGTTACAACTAACACGTTCAAAGAGAGAAACAACCTGCGAGATGATGATAATTTATAAGTTGTTTTGAAAATGAGGATGAAACTGATCTGAACTTTGGACACAAATTTTTCAGTGGTGGGTTAAGTTCTTCTTACTCAAGATACGTGATTTCTGCTTACCAGACACATTGAGAAAGCTTCTTCCCTTTTTGTTTTCTTGACAACTTTTGTTGAAAAGAAACCTAAGAGCAACCTGGTCAGGTATGGTTAGAAAAACTTGTCCTTAGAACCAGTCTGATCTCAAACATTTTTGCTCCTATCTTTATCTATGAAATCACTGTCTGTACCACCTTGTCATTTAGTATCATGCCTCTTCTTTCCCCAAAATCAAGGGTGGTAGCCATACGCAGGTGCCCACGTGAGCTGCATTTTTTGTAAAACTCTGGTCATACTTTCTGCTCTTCTCAGCCACTGATGGTTGAAGTACACATCTTTTTCTGATTTACAGCAGCCCTAACTACGCACTCTTCACCATCCTGTATGAGTGCCGCTGATCGTTCTTCTTTAAACTTGAAATTTGTTCCTATTGAATAACAGTTTTATCTTTCTTTCCAGATCAACTCCACAAGATTATTTTCTTTTCTTTCATTTCCTTTCCTTTTTTTTTCCTTTTTCTTTTTCTTTTTTTTTTTAGTATTTATTTTCATGCTCCAGTGTGCTTGCAGTTCCCTTCTGCTTCATGTTAAGTGTAAATTGTATAAGTCTGTGCTCTGACCTTCACCGGTCACTGATGAAACATGGATTTGCAGGAAGCTGAGGATGCAGCAGCTCTCTCAGGAGCTGTTTGCCAGGTCCTCACCTTCTGACACTCAGATCCCTCCTGCCTTCCTTCTCAGTGTGGGTTTGCTGGCAGTTTCTCACTGCCCACCCTAGCAAGCTCATCTAAGCCAGGTTAGCGTAAGAAAATCTCATGTAAGTAGCACAAGTCTCTTGCCTTGTGATGGAAGAAAATAATTGACACACTTCTTGATGAAGGACCTTGTCACAATAGTGTCATGATTCTTGATGAACTTGTGTGGGCTGTTACCTATTTCCCTACTGTCTTCTGGATATTTGCACTTGGGTAATTTAACAGCTTGTTCCAGTATTTATCTGTTGAAGAGAGTAAGAGAGGTTAATTTGACTGATTTGTAAATCTCTGGCTCTTCTTTTTCTTTTTTTTTTTTCCAAGGGTGTTTTTTTGGTTTTGGGTTTGGGTTTTTTTTTAATGTTTTAAAGATCTTTGACATTTTCCAATCTTCCTTTTCCTCACCCATTTTCAATGCATTCTAGTTGACTGACTCAAAGTCAGAGCGAACCACTCGTCACAAAAGATTTTGCTGTAAAACAGTTTCTAAAAGTGCACAATATATTTACAAATGTTCCTCAAAATCTACATGTTTCATTTTTCAAAACATAAATAAAAACCCCTCTGGGAACAGAGAAATGCAAACACTGAGAGAACAGATAAAAGCCACAGAAAATACTGGTGTGTTACAGCATTAACTGGGTGATCTTACCAAAGGTCATCAAACCTCGTAGAGACCTTTTCCCTACTCTGAGTGAGTGTGCTTTTTCTCCTGTGATGCTCTTATTCCTCTTACACACAGAGAAGACAGGATTTTTTCTAATCTTTGCCTAATTAAAAACAACAACAACAAAAAAAGATCTCTAATAAAATAATGACTACTACTTGGGGCCATCAGCTCTCCTAGCTACTCATTAATCCCAAGGAAATGAGCCAGGCTTGATTGTTATTACTAAAATATATTGCTAATGTAATTTAGAGCTTCCTAGAAACAGATTTCTTTAATATATTGTAGTCCTTCTGGTCCACCAAAGAAAGTGAGTGAATTTATCCATACACAAATTAAAATACGATTGCAATGAAGAAATTTAGGGTGTTACTCAGAAAAGTAAGATAGTTAGAATTTAAAACAGGAATCGAAATTACAAATTTAACATCTGTATATCAAGGTTGAGTGCCTTTCTGGAAGACAGGTGTTCAATACACACTACGGAAGGTTGGAAACATCTATCTAGAGTCCCTTCTGGTCTCAAAGAAAGAAAAAAAAAAGAAAACAATCATTAGGGAGTAGCGGTGTGTGCAAAAAGAGGCTGCGACATGATCAGCCTGAAGGGTGCAATTATTTTGGGGTCCGTTGGAAGGAGAAGAAGAGAACCAGAGAAAACAAATGTGAGGTGAGTTAGAGATGACTAAGAGATGACTAACATGGAAATGTTATCCCAAGGAGTGAAAAACACATTTTTATGAAATTCTGCACGTACAAGGCATTTTGCTTCATTTTGGGAGACCAACTGTGCAATCAGATACGGTCAGTATTATCTCTTGCTGCAATGAGCGTGTGTCATGGCTACATTAACCCTTAAACCAGCGCAGCGTTCAGACCTGCTCCATGCACAAACCTCCCCAAAACATGAGTGGAGCTGCTGCTTGCTCCTGCCCAGTTGGTCCGGCGGGTTGATCAGCACTGCTGGCCTCACCCGAGGGGTGGTCAGGGTTGTAACGAAGGGGTCTTTCCAACCAGAATGGATCTCCAGGAGAGGGGTATAAGTGTATTTGACACCCGAAAGCACCATGCTGAAGCCTTCTGTCTGTGCTAACCCCAGCTTCCAGCCATGTTTTCTTCATGTGTCTGAAAGTTTGTGAGCAGTTTCTCTCTCTTCTTTTTTTTTTCCTTTTCTTTTCTCTGATGTGGTTCTTAATTACTAAATCACGTTAATGTAGGTAGCTAAAAAAACCCTAGTTATATAATGATATTGAGGATAGCTAATTACTTAATTAATTTGAAACATTTATCCATAGTTACTAAAAGATGCTGAATGAACTCCATCACAGTCAATGAGACTTCTTATATGTGAATGGCTATTGCGCTTGGAGAGTCTAGTCTCAGAAGAAATAAGAAATAATAAAACATTCACATATGCTAACAAATTCAGAAATTTTATCAATGCTTTGGAGGTAGTACAGGCTTCTAAATATCTCCCTGTTTACAGAGAATAATATGAATAGTGTTCTGGAAAGACATGAACACCAAAACTGCCTCTTCATAATAATATGAACACAGATTCAACATGGAAGTATTTGAGACCCGGTAAGTTCTTTCATTTTAAACTCTGTAAAGAGAAAAGTGGCCAACACCGACTCCAGCCTCAGTTTAGATGCTGTAAGTGCAGAACTCGGCGAGTAACTGAGACTGCAACATGCTGTGCGAATGGCAAAAAAAAGGTACAGCAAACCGTGATGTGGAAATGTTTTATTTTGGTCTTCTGAGTGATTAGAAGATGCCTCTGTCTTCTTAGATCTTTATTTTGTCAAGCTGGAAATAGGTCGAAAGAGATCAGGATTTAACAGATGGGTTGTGAAATTGATAACGTATGTACTGTACCTCTAGTGAACTCTTATGCCCTTTCCTTCAGGATTGTCACCTCCTAAATATGTGTGACAGCAATAACCCTGAATTTGGCCTCTGTTTTGCAGCTGGAAGTGCTGTGCTAAGCTTCACAGCTTGGTGAAAATCCTGACCTCACTGTCAACCATGGTTATGTGCTCAGTGACTTCACCAGCTCTCACCCTTAGACAGATTTAGAAAAAAAAAAAAGTGGGGTGCAAATGACTGAAAAATCCTACAAAATTCTTTTTGATCTCTAGACAGTAATTTCCTACCCAGGGTATATCTGTGGAAGATATATCTATAGTGCCTCGGTGTCCTTCTTGTGCTAGCACTCGGTACTGGGAGGCTCTGCCCATCTCAAGCCCAGCCCCGCAGGTACGATGCTGAGGTTTCAGGGGGACCCATAGGTGCCTATGCTGGGCCAGCAGCACAGCATGACTGTACTGCAGGGTTCCCCATACCCCTGTGCTGTCCAGGTTAGCCAGGGTAAAGGTATGTCCTCCATCTGGTTAGCTTCTAAAGCCGCACTTTCATATCAGCAATAGGTTTACACTGGCGTAATTGCCTCCATAAACAACAGTGCTGTGTTGACAAGGTCCAAGGATTCCCAGAAAAATTGGTTTTGCTCTATCCTTGATGCATTTCATATGCTGTAGTTCTTTTATTATTTTCCTCTCTCCAAAATGATAGCTTTCGGGTTGTTATGATACATATTTGATGATGTTGGCTGATTAGTTTGAACTTCTGTCGCTGACGTTCCCATGGATGTGCGATGGAGCTGCTGCCTCCCCTGCACTCTCCCTCTGGCAAACAGCAAGGATATTTGACTGCCAAGGCACCAATGATGAATGTAAAGTGTCAGCCAGGAAAAGCTTAATATTACAACAGTCACCTGAGGTGGAACAGTCTCACTGGTGATTAGCAATCAAGACATAAGGAAAATACACTTTTCTGTGGTAAAACCCAACTGCCCCTGAGTCGTCGTCTATGAACAATGCACGAATTACCCTTACCATACTGGTTTTGTCAGTATTTCTTGTGTATTTTACAGAAGTCACTTTCAGAAGTGTTGCTGTATTGATGTTCTCAACGCACACGTGCATGCGGAGGAAGACAGCTCGCAGGGCGGAGGGCAGGACAAGTAGCCACGCTCCCTCCGTGTGAACGCCCCTTGCAGAAGGACTCCCACGCCACTCCTGGTTTTTGGGAGTGCAGCTGCAAACTTTTGACCCAAAACGTACTGAAGTTAAAGGAAGCCCTTCTACGGGCTTCACTTAACTTTTCCCTGACCCTAGCAGGAAAATGAAACAGTGTGCTGTTGGGGAAGGACGCAGGGTCGCTGGTTCAGTAAAGCATCCTTCATTATATTTGGTTTATTTATTTTGTTGCTTGGAATATAAAGTTAGATTGGTAAGTCGCATCGTCTGCAGGACTTCGATGAAAAAGAACCACCTTAGAGAAATTTTGATTTGATGGACAGAGTAATTGCTGGAGGCTTCAGGCTACTGATGTACCCAGCACCTAGATCGTAAGCGAGACAGGGGATCTTTATGCAGCGCAGTCCCATCTGTAATTAGTTAGTGACGGGGTATTGTTTTCTGCCTTTCTGGTATGTACAGAGTGATTTCTGCCTCGTTGATGACTGTAAACATTGTTCTAAGTACTATTTTATGATCCCCGTAGGAATAACGATGTAAGCAGCGTAATTATGTTCACCTTTGAGGCATATCTAGAAACTTTGTTCTTCCAGAAGAGTGATAACAGAAATGAATACTGCTGACAAGGTAAACAGAGAGACGCCACAACCTGCTTGTTAGAGACAGCGACTGCTTGAGGGAGCTACGCATTCAACACCATAAAAAGAGTTATATATTTATCTTGTGCACATGCTGAGATTTATTCATAAATGTATTACTACATGGGAAAAATATAAAAAACAATACATTTTAAGATCTTCTGAAGAAAGCATGAAGACTTACTGTTGGTAAACCATATTTCTATATATAGCTGTTACGAGTACCATAAATCGCATGCATATCGGTGTCGAATTTTTACCCACACTTTTACAGCACTGGCAGGCTTCCTCCAGGGTAGATCTGTATTTAGAAGACACACACTAGCTTCAAACTTCAGTTTTTCTTTGTCTAAACAGAGTACAGCAAAACCTCCTGCTTTACCCTCTTGGGTTGTTAGCTCTTCACTGCGAGGAAACCTCAGGAATATTTCCTATCCCTTGGACTCCTCGGTGTAACACAAATAGATCCTTTTTCATGGTTGCAGATATTTTCAAGGGATTTTCATAGGTAAGACAAACACATTGATATGATTAGGGGTTACAGAGCATAATTTAATCAATTGCTTTTAGTTTAACTACCATAAAGCAGTAAAATCTGGGGAGGGGTAAAGGAAAATGCCTATATACAATTCTGAGAAAATCCTCTACAGCTTTCTCAGTTTCTATACCAAGATTGAACATTTTTTGAGTTCTGGATGGAGATAGCCAAAGGCTCTTGGGTCCCTGCACATGACTTTTATTCCATTGCTCACAGTTTCCCTCCTCTGCAGCTCAGGGTTGAGCTGAACAGCAGAGACTGTTACTGTGAAAGCAAGTTCCTTCCTCCAGCTTAAGCCTCCTGCAAGGCAGATTTTCTTTTCATAATATTTTTTTTCAAGCTGTCCTTTTCTTCTCTGTCTTTTGGGAGAAGGACTAACATCTGTCTGCTTTTTTACATGTGAAACTGTTCTACTCTGCAAACCCAAGTACTTTGAAAAATAAATTGGGATGGATTGGGTTCTCAGTTTTGTACCGAGGTATCATCCCAACTTGAACTGGAATCCTAATATCTTCATGACCCTGCATTGTTACAGTAATTTGGGTTAATTGCATTTGGGTGATGTGTTTCTGTTGACAGATCTGAGAACAAATGGTGGATGCTAAACACATGAAGGCATTCATGATACTGTAGTTTCATCGCGCTGAAGACAGTTTCATAAGAGAAATTCTGCAAATAGATGCACCTGCTTATCTCCAGATGGAGAATATAAAGTGTGTTATCATTGTGGAACTTCTGAATGTAATTTGTGCATTTGGCTTATTCATAAATTATATTCACAGTTTTAGAATAAACACCTTCAGCTTCCCACTGCAGAGAGAATTATTCTCAGCTTTTAAATACTGCTTTTTGGCAGATTAGTCCTGGTTGTAAGATATCGTAAGGTAATAAAGGTACATTTTCCACCTAACTACATTTGGGGATGGAAAACACCCAACGATAACAATAACCACAATACTTAGTATTACTATAGCAACTTTCATCCAAAGATCTCCAAATGCTTTCCAATAAGTAATTAATTAGGCCTCATGGCACCCTGGAGAGTTAATTACAAATTATCAAGCATAATCTCAAACTGTTTCCATTGAAACTGTTCTTGTACTCTTTCCAGAGGAAAACAAAATATGCTGGCTATAATACTGTGACCTTTCTTTCCTCAGATTCATTTGGAAAGTGTAATTAGATGAGAATTTGAATGTATCCAGTTTTAGGGAAAGTTAATATAATTACTACCTGACCAGTCATTAGAATTTTCAGTTTCTTCAGTGGGATGGTAGTTTTAAGTTTAGCTCTGTTTAATAAAACAACAACAACAGGAGAAAAACTGCTAAGTATTCCAGTGGAACACCAGAGAGATTTTAGATTGTGGCTGTCCATCTGTTCTTCTGCCACAAGGGTGTTTGGTTTTGAGGCTGTTTGATCCAGGCTTTAGTTCTGACACAGCAAGAAGGGGAGGACATGTCTGCGCTGCCTCCAGACTGAGTGTTCCTCCTGGGATGCAGCAAGCTCCGCTAACCCAAATAGCGTCACTTGGGCTTGAGAAAGTATTTGTCAGACAGCATAGTGTCCCAGGGATATCAGAAGAGAACAACAGTATTTCATCTCACAGTTTGAAAGTGGCCCAGAGTATATGAGCTCAAACACATATATATGAATGAGATGCTCTAAGCTGACTTCCGAAAGAAATTGAAGTTTGGCTCTTAGTAAAATAGAAATAAAAAATGGGAGGAGGCAGAAAAAAGGAAGGAAAAGATTGGAATCTGAAACAATAACCCAAAATAGCATAACTGGAAAAATCCTGGTTTTCCACAAATGAGAAGCAGAAGAGATGTAACTCGTGCCCATCAGAGACCTGAAGCTGTAATTTTACCTTCATCTCATATAATCATAGGAGTAACTAAAAACCCTTTTATTTATGCTAGGTTATGTCTTTTGTTGCAACATTGTTATTGGCTTGCTTTTGATATAAGATGAAACAAGTTTACTTGGGTAATTGTCTGAGGGCAGAGATTCCTCTCTTTTCATATACTAATTTTTGAAAAAGAAAAAGGAAAATAGTGATGCTCTTGTTTTCAAGGAAAAAGCTTCTGGACAATATGCCATCTGAAATATTTTCAATAGTTTAGCAGTGAAAATATGGTACACATTCATGTTCATAGCAAATATGTACAAAAACCATACAGACATTTCAAAGGCTATTCTCCTTAATATGTGAAATTAACGGTGAAGACCAATTTTTTCCCTCTAGCATAGAAGTCCAAAAGCAATGATGAGAGAAAACCTGGTACTGTGGAAGGTAATTGCAAGTTTTGCTTCCCTATTTGCTGTAAGTGGTGAGATACATACGTGTAAGCAGCAAGTATTTAAACATGCATATGGCATATCGAAGTGGTACAAAGTTCATGATGTACCTTCCTTTTTTAAAATTTTAGAGGGAAGTCATTAATAAGAAAATGAAAGTTTTCTAAATTTTGTAAGAGCTGCCAGAAGGATTTACCCTCCTCCTGACAACCACTGGGGAAATAATTGAGGTCTCTGAATAGTAAATATGTGTTTAGTGTTGATTATATGCCACTGCTTTATCCCAGCAGAAAGAAGAGCTAATTTTCCGAAAGCGTTATTTTATTACGTGTCCCATGATCTCGTATTCTATTTTCATATCTGCACATGCAATCCCAGCAAAGACAACAGCTTCATCCAGGTGTGAAAGATAATTTGATCCCAGAAGTGATTCCAAAGTATAATAGAAATGAATGTTATTTGTCTCTACAGTTTTTGTAAGTGTGACCAAACTAATGAGAAAGGATTCAGAGCCTGAATTCAGTTTGATTAAAGCTCAAAACATTGATTGGGCCAAGAAGATAATTTAGAGGCACACACAGAGAAGTTTAGCACTGGTGAAGCATAATGAGGAGAAAGCCTTAGGAAAAAGCTGAACTGATATAATTGCATAAGGGAACAGGGTTGTTGGTATGTGCTGTAAAATGCCCATATGCAAATAAGCATATTAACTGCTCAAACATTCTGTTTTTCAAACAAAAGGAGATGTATGGCAAGAAACAAGAATTTTGTAATTGCTCTGTGGGACAGAATTGAACAGAAGGATCTTCTTATAAACACTTACAAGAAACCATGGCTCCTAAGCAGCTCTTACCAGCACAGATTCATCCATCTCTTGGAAACGAATGCTTGATTGGCAGTCCTTCCTAGTGAAATATTGAGCAAATAAAATCTATCCGCAAGTCAGCAAAAGCTGCACCAGGAGAACAAGGGTGATTTTATCCACTGGTCTCGGAGACAGCAGTTCTATGTTTATTTTCAATGGATCAAGCCAATTAGAGCATCTTGAACAAAGTTTTCTCTGGTTTATGTTTAACATTACTTTTAATAAGAGTAGCAATATTTTTCTGTATCAGAGACAGGCTAATGCTCGATATTTAGGGGAAGCTTAGATGATGAATTCTTCTTTAATGTTAGTCTTGAAAAGAACACTGAAGTGGGTCAATACAGTGTTAATCTTTTGCCAGCAAAGCTCTTAATTTCTTTATAGAATTTAAACCGCTCTTCTTCCTTTTCCTGGAAGTTATCAGATAAAAAGGGGCAATTATTAATAATACAATGCAGATTCAATACAAAGCAAAATACCTACTATGGGAACTCAAAAAACCTTGTATGTGTACTTTCACGCAATCTAATAAAACTAAAAAATTACACGTCCTCTCAAGATGAAATCAAAATAATAGTCACCAAGTAACGGTTTTAGTTTATTTTAAAAATGTACATTAGCAGAATAAATTTATGTGTACCCGCTTAGGTTCTACCCAATGTTAAAATGCTGAACTGTGGCTGTATCTCAAGTCCAAACGGGGCTCACCCCTCTTTTAGGTGCTCCAAAAATAAGCACCCACATCTTATTCAGAGCACACAGGCGGCTGGCCAAGAGTAACGCAGAGGGCTCTGGCCAGGTCCCCAATACCAGAAGACAGAGGGGCTGCGGACTGGCTGGAATAAGAGCACCCATCCCCAAAGGAGGGTCCCAAAACATTTTTCTTGGGGCTGTGGACACAGAGTAAAGCAGTATCTGCACAGGGTAAAAAAATCTGAGCTCCAGTGACCCAGAGTCATTGGGCATAAGCAGCAAAAGTTAGTGACCTGTTGCAACTTGGGTTGTGGTAGTTTTAGGTGTTTTAAATATTAACAATGAAGATAAAGGTCCACAGAAAATATATTTCTGCAGTCAAATCAATACAAATTTCTTCTGCACTCTTGGTTGTTGGGCTTTTTTTGGGGGGAGGAGGCAGGAGGAGTTGAGGTAAGGGCAAGGAAGCTTTTGCAGGTACACTGTTAGGGTGCTAAGGTACCCTGTGAATGTCAAGCCTTTGTTTGCTTCAGGAGTGATGCTGCCGAGGAAGGAGGTTGGACTAGTGACATTTTCCAGAATGTGACTCTTCCTGGTAAAGGTGATGGTGACATTCAGCCAAGTTTTACTCTGTGTAAAGCCCTTGAAATTAGTGAAAAGGCTAAACAGATCTGTCTAGGTGTGTTTCTGGGATCATGGCAGTACTTTATTTTCTCCTGGAAGGACTCTCATGTGGACCCCAAACCACATTAATCCAGATTTCTGCAGAGTTCTGTTTAAAATTAATAGAATGAGCTTTTTGAAAAGTTCACCCAGAGATCATAGGCTATGAACTATTTTTAAATGGGGAAAAGTTGAACGATACTAACTTTAACAGAAAAAGGTGCTTCGTCTAACAGCCGTGGCAGAGTGTTTCCTTGAGCATGACCATGACCAGGCAGAAGCAGGTAACTAAGAGCAGAATTTAGGTCCACTGGACTTGAGTAACAGCAAAGGGGATTTCTTTCTTTTAATTCTACTTTCTATGGGGATGGGAATACTGGGTGTTTCTGAATATACAGCGGTTGACAGTGATAATTGAAACCTGTGAAAAGTGAAAGGCCACGTGGGATGGGGCTTTGGGCAACATGGTCTAGTGGAGGGTGTCCCTGCCCATGGCAGGGGGTTGGAACTAGATGGGCTTTGAGGTCCCTTCCAACACAAACCATTCTGTGATTCTATGGTTCTATGAAATATTGCTCTTTTTTTCCTGATGAGTCTTTCCTGAAGTATGTCACATGGTCAAAGATACATGGATAAAGGAAGTTGGCATTGCTGTTAATGTAATTATATGACAAGAAAGGTAATCAGCTGTTTTCATGCAATCTGATAACAAAATACAAGCTGTGTGAAATCTGCTTTCATACTAATGAGAAAGATGCACAATAAGCACTGAGTGTGATTAATTATCTGAGTACGTTTGTATCCAATTTAGCATCAAAGAGTGACATGATCAGAATACTTGGTCTGTCTGGAGACTGGAACAGAAGTATGAATGAAAGAAACTCAAGTGCATTCTGGCAAATGCTGCACTTAATATATTCGGTTTAGAATATAAAGCCTTGGAGGTAATTAGTAAACATAGTCCTGATAGCAGTATGTGCAAGACTCCCATTATTGCTAATGGTGAACATGTGCTTAATACCCTGAGTGCTCTACCAAAACTTTATTGAAATAGTTTCAAAAGATGTCCAAAATGCTGCAGAGCCTGAAGTAAAACAGACTGCTAATGCCAACTAACATGTGCAATAAAATCCATGGCAAGAGAACACACTGATTGGGTGATGTTTTTCAGAATCTTATCTTTGGAACATACTTACTAAACTTGAAAAGCTAGTCAGCAGACACTACGCTATGTAGAGCGCATCCTGCTCTATGGGATAAGTCGTAGCACTCCAGGACATGATCTAGGAGGCATGGTGGTGTTAGGTTGACCGTTGGACTTGATGATCTCGGGGGTCCTTTCCAACCTTAGGGATTCTATGATTCTATGATAATTAAATAAGTCTAAAGTTTCCTCATACAAGTCCATGAGAGAACAGGTTTCAGCCATTTCTCAGAATAGTAATGTATTGACACATCCTTGGCTCTCTAATTTGCATGCAAAGTTCAAAATTCATCATTCTGTGATAGCTGCTCAGTTCTATGGGCAAATATTTTTAAAATCTAATACATTCTGTTGAAGAAGGGCAAAATTAAGAAATAACAGAGTTCAGTGTGAAAATTTTGAAATTTGGGGGGAGTAAGGTCAAGGATTTGGCAATAAGAACTACTGCCAACTGTAGGATGAGACAGGTATGCGTACCTACCACGTGTTAACTTGCCTGGCTTTCCAAGCGTGTTTATTCTTTATTGTTTTTTTAAAGCTTCTGATGTCGTATCTTTTTGAAACGTAAATTACACTTGCCACTGCTTGCAATTACCCTCTAATTTATTTAGGTACTTTAGGAGACCCCAAGCGGCTCCCCTGTTCTGGTAGGGTCTCACTCCTTCAGCCCACGTCGTTGAGGTCTGAAGCTCAGTCAGCGAGAAGCTCTCAGAAAAGTAACGTGGCAACCATGGTGAACAGGCACGCAAGGAGGGAAGTTACAGCCACTACTCTGTATCTTTGAAAGCAAAATCCCACAAAAACTATTTATTAGGTTTTACTGAAAATAGCAAGCAGCAGGAAGAAGTTAGGATAAGAGAGGAATTATAACCACAGTGGCTTTTGTAATGGAGCATTCAATATTTGGAAGCATCGGTAAAAAAAACTTCTCTTCTCTTCCTATTTATTTGCCCAGAACCCTATTATTTCAGCATTATTTCTAGGGATCAATACCAGCTTAAAGACCCATAGAGTAAATCCAGATGACTGGTGCTCAAAGTCTTGTAAAATGGTGGGTAATTTTTTCTCTGACACTGGCTCTTCCTCAGCTTGCGAGCCAGTCTTTGCAGGAGCTGGGGAGGAGGAGTGATGTACACAGGGCGTGCCTGGGGCTCTGCACAGTATTGAACGGGAGAGGAATGAGTAGAAAGCACAAAGAGAGGACACACTGGTTGTGCGTGGGTGTAAGGAATACGTGGCACAAAGCGGTAATTAAATGAAGGATGGTTTAAGGAAGGAANTTAAACACCCGCAGGGACGGTGACTCCACCACCTCCCTGGGCAACCCGTTCCAATGCCCGACCACCCTTTCCGAGAAGAAATTTCTCCTCATCTCCAACCTGAACCTCCCCTGGCACAACTTGCAGCCGTTGCCCCTTGTCCTGTCACTAGTTATCTGCGAGAAGAGGCCAACCCCCAGCTCACCACAACTTCCTTTCAGGGAGGGCAATAAGGTCTCCCCTGAGCCTCCTCTTCTCCAGACTAAACAAGCCCAGTTCCTTCAGCCGCTCCTCATAAGACCTGTGCTCCAGCCCCTTCACCAGTTTCGTTGCCCTTCTCTGGACACGCTCCAGGGCCTCGAAGTCTTTCTTGTGGTGAGGGGCCCAAAACTGAATGAAGGTATAGCATGTATCTTCATGGAATAAACAGGGAATTTGTGTAAAGTTCACATCCCTGTGGGCATCTGCTTGCTACTTCTATGTAAAAATATGCACTAGAGTAAAATAACAAATACTAGAAGAGTGATTTGTGAATGTTCTCCGCTGTGGCCTCTATGTTTTTGAAAATAGATACTGTCATGGAGTAGCCTGCATGTTCACCTTGTGTGAGACTACCTAAAAGCTGCCTAAAGCAGATAACGTGACTGAATAAAAATATTTCCAGGTTATAAAGCTGAAGTTTGTTCTAAATGCTGAAACACAGTTAGTTAAGGAAACAGCAGACTCTTTATGTGCAAGAGGAAATAGTTTGGAGCAAAGACAAGGCTCTGCGAGATGCTTAAGAGTTGTTCGTTATCATCACAGGTGAGCCCCGTATAGAAACATAAATACTGCCAGAAAATATTCATCTGAAGTATTCGCACACACACAGGACACACAGACTAGGCTCACAAAGGAAAATATTTACCAAAAGCACAGAGCAACTTTATAACTCAGATGAGTTTCAGCATATTAATATTCAAAGAAAAGGTGTTTATTTTAGTTGGAGGGCTGAGTATTTTAATAATGATGATTTACCCAATACTTATGCAACACTTCTGTGCATGTATCTTATTATGAATGGTTTATTAAACTGGTTAAAGTGGTCAACAGGCACTGCAAACGCATTAACTTTAATGTTGCATGTTACATTAGAAATGGCTGGATAAACCTATCTAAGACATTTAGCAGCCCTAAAATCCAAGCAAATGTGTTTTTAATAGTGGTTGATGTGTTATGACTATCCTGTGCCATAAATGTTATGCATACTATTTTTGAGATATTTACACATTGCTAGATGATTCCATCTACAGTACACTAGTGTTTATTAAATTACATAAACAAACACTAAAATAAGTGTAACAGTCAAGTGTAAAGTTCCCTCTCAGATCTACACAGCAGATACCAGTTTGGATATCCCAGCGTCAAGTGTTCAGGACTCTCACTGAAAGCAGTAAGATCAAAACTGCACTTCAAATGAGCAGTTGAAGTGTTGGCATGTTTATCGGAGTTTGCTGGTATGGAAATCGGAAATGGCATGTTTGCTTGTTTCCATACGTTCTCAGTGAAATCAGATAAGATAGAACTTAACATGTTAAGGCCCGTTCATGAGGACTGCAAAACAGCTTACGCTGGAGTATTTAATTAGATCTAGACTTCTTTGTAAGTGGTATGAGAACCATACCTATAGTGAGAAATATGTTTTAGTTAAGGTTGCCTACAGTTCCCATAATCAACCTCTAATTTTCAGTTGCTTATAACTCTCTCCACACTCATGTTTGGTTTTGGCTACATAATTTAAGCCACGTTATTTTGGATTTCATCTCCAGCTATACCTACAAGTTATTTGACGTGCAGAGTCCTCTTGTATCAAAGAGGTGATTTTTGTTGACTTTGTAATAAAGACTTCCCCAAAGGGGAAATCTTCCTAAACCTCTGTCACCCCTAGCTTGCCAGAGAGTTGTTGCAGAGCTTTGCACTTGGCGTGCATAGTCCATACTCCCACCGCTCCTACTGAAGGGTATCTCGGCCTGCTCATGTTGGGTCACAGCTGCTGGAGCAGTCATGTCTTTTTTCTTTTTTTTTTTTTTGCATTTTGGGGTTTTTATCACAATAAGTCTCAAACAGGCAACAAGAAGCCTGCCTTGCCTTAGCTTTTAGCCGTACTGGTGCCAGACGTAGGCTGGGGATAAGAAAATCTATCTGACTCAGATGATGAAGAGTAAGGACTCACTCAGATGAGTGGAAAGCAGGAAAATGAAGGAGAGGGACCAAATGAGGTCATAGGAAATGAATGAGATATGAGGTGAAAGTAAAAATAAGAAAGCCAATGAGAATATTCAGAACCATAAAGAAGAAGGGACAGGAGTGATGACGGTGGTAAAGGGGGCACTTGAAACAATGCCAGAGCACTAGTCAGAGAAGTGGGGCAGGAGATAGGAAAAATAGTAGCAAGCAGAAAGAGCTAAGGGAAAGGGAATTGAAAACACTAAGCGAGTTAGATCCACATAAGAACATAAGCCAGTCAACTGCTGACGTGTCTGGCTGTGTTTGTTGAATGGACCATTACCTGGTGCACTGCTAGTAAGGGTCCTTCTGGTAAAATGTGGTCCTGTACCTATATATTGTGTGTTGTAAAGTAAGTGCACAAAGAGGACGTTGCAGTTCATAACTCCTTTAGTGCTTGACAGTCAATCTAAACATGCTCTTGAGACACAGAAACAAACACACTTAAGAAGAAGGTCAGTCACAAGATGTCCCTCTTAGATGTGTCCCAGTGGCAGTATGCCTATGCTTTTATGTGTCTGCGATGAAACAGATGAATCTGGGTAATTCAGTTCTGGAATGGATAAGTGTCAGAAAAAGGTCTCTGTGCAAGGCAGAGCCTGCAGTGAGCCCTGAAAGGATGCCACTTATGGGACAGCAGGTTGGGACAAAGGAAAGGACCCACCAGGTATCACCTGTGGGGCAATAAAATCTTTTCCCCTAGGTTTTGGTTGGCTTTTTTT
>VWZZ01007196.1:441597-535670 GCA_013399095.1 Psophia crepitans | reverse complement strand
TGTTTTTTTTTTTTTTTTTTTTTTTTTTTTGGGGGGGGGGGGGGGGGGGGGGGGGGTTTTTGGGGCCCGGGGGGTTGGGGAAGGTGTTGTGTTTTGAATTCCCCCCCCCCCTTTCTGATTCACATGTTGGGAGGAATTGGGAAATGCTGATGACCAAAATCACCAGTCTACAAGCACACATGCAGAGCAGTGTACGGCACATCAGATGACTGAAATGGGAAGGTTTTATGCCTCTAGTTGGGAGTGTCCACAGTTCTCCATTGCATAAATGACATAACAGATCTCCTTGTCTGGACAGAGTGTAATCATTTTCATGACTTTACACACCATAAAAGCTCTTATCGCATTGCCTACAGTCTGACTTTCCTTAAATAAAACTTTTATCTCAACAGCTTGTAATATTTGCAACCTGGGAGGAGACTCACTGAAAAATGTATATTAGAGCATTTCAGTGCTGTCCACAGCTCTTTTTAGCTCTAAATTATACAATTCTTGAATTAGCTACTGTCTGTTTTCAGTAGTTTTCCATTACAAGGGGTCAGGCACCAGAGGAAATAGTTTTCTAAATCAGAAAGGAATATTAAATGACACAGCTGATAAGTATGAACAGTGGTGCAGAAGATTTATTGAGTAATGTGTTGGGTTGATAAATGATAACATTTATTTGCAATTTGAGGATGTGACCCAAATGACACTCATTAGCTCAGCTTGTGTAGAACCGATTAGTTTTGTAAATTTATTATTTGTCTGGTGCTATTGAAAGAAGAGTCTGTTTTAATTGATTGGAAATCTGTTTTATTTCAGCGACTATTACGTATTCTGTTCTTAATTGTATTCTGTTGTTTCCTCCTGAATGTCAGGGATATTATAGTCTATTACTTGAGCAGGGGAGTGCTTGGCGTCTTGCTGGAAGGCTGTAGTGAGCGCATTAATCCACACATAGAGGGGTGGTAATAAAGCAAGATTTCTATTACCCACTGGGCTTCTGAGGAGTACACTGGAACTGAAATGAGGAAGCAGCTGGCTCTCAGACAAGTTCCTCTCCTTCTGCTGGTGAAGCTTAAACAACACATGTTCAGTTTCCCAAAAAGATTCATGGATTTAAGAGCATGATTCCTAAATACATGGAGGCTTTTTGGCTGTGCCCATCACCAGTGACAGACGCGGACACTGAGGAAATGTCTCCGGCTCTCTTCTGAACTCCCAACAGTAAAGTGTGGGGATTTGGAGAACCTGAGAAGCAGCTGCCGTGTTTGGGACATTGCTGCAAAAGTCCAGTGAATATTAAACAATTAAATTTTTCCATAGGTCTCTATTCCAGAAAATGGAATAAAAAACTGTACCTGTTTCAGGAGGGTTCAAAAAGCCTAAAGTGAGACCGAATTCGGAAAAAACCTTGAATGAGAAACACTGGCCTGATGTAATCAGAAAAATATTTGTTTCCACAAAGATATTGATGTAAACCTCTTCAGAGAGGAAGGCTTCTGTGTTGTTGAAGTGCTCTATTGCAGCCTTTTCTAAACTCATTTAGGTGTTTTCTGAAGGCTGAAAATTAGGATTTTTTGATACTTTTTATCCCTTACTGAAGTGTAAACTTCAAAACTGAAATGACAGCTCAGAAAAATAAAAACTTTGCCTGGACCCACAATAACTCCCTCAGGCTCACAGCCCTGTTGTATCCAGGGCTGAGACCTCACCTTCTCACCCACACCTGGCAGCCACACACATCCGAATCCACAACAATTCTGGTGAGACCAGAAAACTTTTTTTTGCCTAGTTGTCACAAAGTTTGAGGTGATGGTGAATAGCTGTTTCGGTTAGTTTCAGGTAGCTCCTGTTTCCTGCAAATAAGGTGTAACGTATTTGAGAGAAAGGACAAAAAAGAAAAAAGTTTTCCTTTTGTTTCAGTAGGTGCTTCATTTATTGTATCATCAGAAAAGAGGGCAATATTTCCTAAATCTCAAACAAACAAACAAACAAACAAAAAAAACCCACCAAAAAAAACCCTACTGGATTTTTTTTTTCCTTGATGCCCAGGTTTCCTAGGACACCACAGACTAACCTCACAGAGTGAAGAAAATCTGCAAATGCACATGGCACAAGAAACATCAGTAGATTCAATGGCTCCTGAGAAGAACTTCCCTGCCTGTTCGCATTCAACCAAACTTGAAAAAACTTCGCCAACCTCAGTCACATCTGTTTCTTCATATCTGGTTACCCCTGACTTTTCCTGAGCTTCCAAACCAGGGCTACAAGAGTTCTGCTGAAAGGTGGGTATGCAGCACTGGACGGTGTTGTATGCAGAAAGCAGAAAGGAACAAGCACTTTCTTCCTAAAAAGAAGCATTTCCCTTATAAGAAGAATTTACCCTTCCTAGAAAATATTGTGATTGCAGTAATTTTCCTTGGGAAGGCTGCGGCCAGGTGTTTGGAGGCATAGGTCACACACACTCATGTCCTTGCACTGCCATTCCCCCCTCTTCCAAGAGCAAGACCTCACCATGGGGTTATTGACCATTGTGCAGAGAAGGCTTTTAGTCTCTTCTGGTTGAGCCATACAGCTGCACTCATTGGAAAAGGGACCTTTCCTCACCCATCCCGTTTGACTGTCCTGGGTATCAGTTTCCTGGTTACTTCAGGGGAGGCATTTTTCAGCTAGCAGCTAAAAAGTATTTCCTGACAAAAGGGTTTGCTCAGCCAGTATTTCCTACCAAAAAAGGTTCAGCTATGATATATTATTCTCTGCTGATGGCAATTCATTCTGTCAAAAAAAAAAGAAAAAAATCCCAAATGTGGCCAATACTGACATGGCCTCCTTGTTTGTTTGCGCAGCCAGTGCTGAAGGCTTGGTGGGAGCAGCCCGCTCTGTCTCAAGGCAGGACAGCACGGCTCCTGCTGTGTTACCGAGGGAGCTTGTGCACGCACAGGGCACATACATTTTTCTGATGTGTAACAAATACACAAGCAGCTTGCTTTGTCACACAAATAGCTATATAAAACTGCACTGTAACTTTCCTTGGTTACCTTTGCTTCCTTCAAAATGGGTTTCAGACCCACCTTAGGGAGAGATACTAACATTCTCCTGTCTCTTCGTATCCTCACAATATTCTCAGAGACATTTTAGATCATTTCCTGAGTGTGACTTTTATTTCCTTCAAAAATCACATCTTCACGTAGTTGTGAGCTACTAAAACCATGGAGCTCACTGGTAGACAAATGCTATGGCACGTGCTGCAAAGCGCAGCTGCACGGAGCCCTAGGGCTTTCCATGCTTATTGATATAAATCCTGGTATCGCGGTTGGTGCCAAAGTTTTGCTCAAGTAAAGCGTGCACAGTCAAAACACACATCGTCTCAGGAAATCTGGCCAGCGCTGCCATCTCCAGGGTGGGCTGCTTCAATTATCTCTCTCGTTGTTTTGGCTCCTGGAGCAGAGACAGAGAAGGCTTAAAGTCCATCTCTGCCCTAGCTGTTTTCTGGGGTGCGGGAGATCTGCATTAAAAGCACAGCACAAAGATGATACTTAAAGGATGTTTTATTAGTTCGCATAGAAATGTGTTTATTTCAGATTTAAATTTCCTGAAACAAATTCTTCGTTTGCTATTTTCAGAAAACACATCAGTTACTGCAGTCAAATCTTTGGAGCAGAAAATGCTGTGTGGCTTTGAATGGAAACATAAACCTGCTCATAACTACAGAGCTGCTCCTTGCGCCTCCCCTCCATAATGAAATTATCCCTTTTGTTGTTCACACGTTTTTGCAGTGCAAAATAAATACGCATGGTAAAACTGTTAATGAACGGCACTTGGATGCAATTTCAGGAATAGATCTTAGGCATGCTTTGGTGGATGTGAGGAGGTGCAGCTCTGTGCTCATACGATCTGCCAGACTTGAGCAAATCAAGCCAATGACAGCATTTTTTTTTTTCCTGATAACGATCATCTTTGGCTAGTTCCAGTCTGCCAGTATTAAAAAAATTGCTTGTGGTGCTTTGTGTATTACACGGTCCTTTTCTGCTTAGAATTTTTCCCCATTTTTATACAAACACCGAAGAAGGACATACAGCAGCCGAGCAAAGCAGCTGCAGCTCATACATGAAATTACAGCTGGGAACAAATATTTTCTAGTGCTGCACAGTGCAAGTCTATTGTGCTGGCCTTGCAGCAAATGACAGCAATACAGACATTAACCCACTGTCTTTCCTGCGCTTGCATGACCTTGTCCTGAGTGCTGCTGCTGCCTGTCCTCCGTACTGAGCGTCAGCGCCAATGCTCTTTTGTGTGTCTGACAATTCCTATCACATCTACATCCAAAATCAACATCAAAATATTCTTATTCATAAAGCTATGGAAAATGCACACACACCTCTCTGATTATTTTTTTCTTTCCTTGCTAGTACAAGACATTATTATCTTTTCTTGGTATAAACCATGCCAGCCCCACGAGACTGTATATAGTACTGAAAAATAAATGCAGCATTTCCTCTGGGTTCTCCACTGATGCTTTTCACATAACTCAGGGACATGGGAATTAATATTGCTAAACACTGAGGGGAAGGACATAGTCATTTCGTTACTAGCCCACAGATAACACAAGGAGAACTGGTTATTATTATTTAATGCTGCAGCACAATCCATGGATCCAGTGCTTCAGTTTTGCCTCACTAATAAGTCTATAAAAAACCCACAATAATAAAACCTTTATAAGGAAACACTCTGCATGTGCCAGACTGGACCTTGGGTTGTTTTGCTGATGATTTACTCCATCTCCTACCAAAGCTCTGTGGTCTGCATAGTTTATAATAAAGGAGTGAAATCCCTTTAGCCTTTATCCTTTCCTCTGTGTGGTAGGCTGGATTTGGGGGATTTTATTGGGTTTTTTTTTTGACTAATGCTCCCAAATGGCATCTTCACTCATCAGTGTCCTGGAGGCAGATCTTTCTGCTTAAGAAAGGTGTAAGAACTGTACCTAAGCTAGAACCACAATATTTTTACATCTATTAACTCAAAAGTAAAAAATCAAAACAGTTTTGACACTTCAGTCAGCTTTTAGAACAGCGCAAGAAAGGTAAGGAGTTAAATTTATGCCACAGATGAGAAAAAGACTCAAAAGTGTAGCATATTTAGCCTGAAAGAAAAAGCAGACTGGATGATGATCTTGTTACAATGTCTAAATATATAAAAAGATTATAGAAAAATCTGGTCATGACCTACCTGGCTGGACTCTGTGAAAATTAAGGGAAGATATATTGACCATGACGGACAATGAAATCTGCACAGAAATGAAACAGGGAAAGTCTTAATAATGTCCTTTGAGCTGGACTGGACCACAAAGTCTCAAAATAGAAAATGCATATAAGAAAGTTCTACAAAACCCCAAGCTGAGATGTGAAGAGCAGAGGTAGACATGTGAGCATAGTATTCTTATTACTGCTTCTTAAAGTTTGTTAATATATTAAATGTTGTGAAAATTATCAAGACAGCCTGGAGGACAACTTTTGTAGAAGCTGCTTCCTCATCTGTTGATGGTTGGGCATAGCAGAGGAGGATGGTTTAAAATATACAGAAAATGGGAAAAGACTAGTTAGTATGTTGGGAAGAAACTTGCCCAAGCTAGCTACTCAACTCAGGGCTGTGTTTATCTGGCCCACAGCCAAGCATGGTAATGAGTCCCTAAGATACGTGCAATGTACGTATGGTGTAAAAACTTTCTCCAAATTTGCAGCTGGCATAAAAATGTGAAAAAGGCTACCTAAAGGTCTTTTAGTAAATCAACTGCCATTTAAAAACAAACCAGCAAATAACAATCTCTTTTAGCTAGTGAGAAAAAATAAACATCCATAAAAATAATGCTCATATTGGTGAGGAGTTGAATACCCAGGGCAGACAGCCACACATCCTCAAAATTAGGAAATTAAGAGCAATGAGGAATTCACTCAGGCAGGGTTTTTTTACTCAGGGTGGAAAATAAAAAGAGTAAGTTATCAAGTAAGGTCATAAAAGGCAATGGCATAAATGAATTTAAGAGACAGCTAGACATCTTTATGGAGAAAAGGGATTGAAGAATTCAGAGCCAGTGACAAATCAGGGAGATGAAGTTGAGATAAAATTAATGAGGACAGGCTTGCTTGTGGCCAGAAGCATTTTACTGTCCAGCAATACCTTATGTCCTCTGTCATCACATCCTAATCTGATGCTGACATCTGAAGGTAGCATGAAATCTTTTACACCTCTTACTGTATTAAAGAGGAAAAAGTGCTTTCACTGTTTTAACCCAAAAGGAAAAGCATAATGTTACTTGTCTACTTTTGAACACACGCCCCTAATTGCAGCGGGTGCTGAAAGGACTCAGTCTCAGACAGTATACAGTTGACCGTTTATAAACTCAGAGTGTGGTCCCTTGGTTGCTTCAAATCCATAGAGGGTTTTCAATCATCTCTCCTTCCATTTATAAGCAAAATTTTGTTTATTTTTCTGTAGTTACTTCTTTAGGTCATGGAGAGCAACCAGAGATTCCCACAGCACTGTCATGTTTCTCCAGTGCTGGGTTATCTCATCCTGCTGTTGCATCAGCTTTGCTTGTTGATGCAGCACCGTATGCTGATGAGGCTGTGGCAGACTTTGACAAGGTCCCTGGACCACCAGCAGCCAGGCACTGTGTCCAGAGGTGCCTGATGACTCTTTTAGTCCCCAAACTACAAGGGCTTGGTACAAAAATCCAACCTTGAATAAAGTGAAGATCAGCTCATGCTGTTAATTTTATGCAGAATTGGAAGAGAGCGCTGTGTGCCTGTCAGGAAACTGTATGTATCCCACACTGTTTAGGAGTTAATGCTCATGAAAGGAAGATTGAAGGAAATGGGCCTTGACATTTTGGAGAATGTAGATTTACATTAGCTCAGGCTTAAAAGTATTGAGGGCAAGTAGAAGGCATAGACAAGGACATGATAACAGGACATCTTCACAGACAGGCATGTACAGCAATGCCATTGCCAGCAGGACATGGGGTAGAAGGACTTTTCCAGGCATTAGAGAAACCTCATGTACCTCAGAAACCTTTCTGAGAGCCTATTGGCCACCCGTCTGGGGCACCAGACCCACCTGGCCCAAACCTTTCCCTGGGTCCATGAGAACTTCCCAAGACCAGAGAGATCAAGCACCAAATAATGTGCATACCATCCTTAATCATGCAGGTCTCTTGTAGCTGTGCTTTGAGCGAAATATGTGTCTGTGTTTCCAGTGTCTTCTCTCAGCTGCTTCTTTGCAGGAAGGGCAGGAAAATGAGCCCAGATCCTCCAGGGTGACCAAGTTGAGAAGAGCACATAGCAGTAAGGGACATGTACCTCTACATATGAAAGGCACCGAGCCCAGACTCTAGGGCGATGTCAGGAGTGGTGGTGAGCTTTGTAATACGCATATTGTGAAGAGAACATATCCATCATATTGACAAAAAGCGGTGATGCTCCCTTATTGGCAAAATCTTTTTCCTCCCTGCTAACAGCTTCGTCTTAGTTGTATAAATTAAATTCACACAAAAGCACGTGCGTGTTTTCCTTTCTAATCTATGTTTATAGAGATCCCTTACACCCCTTTGTAGAGAAGCTTAAGACACTTTTACGGTATGGCATTCAAAATAAAGCACGTCCTGGTTTGTGTAGGGTTTGCTGAAACCAACTGCTTAATTTAAACTGCGTTAATGAAGGCTAAACACAAATAATGCTAATTTGAAAAAAATGCCTCATGTGATTAGACGTCCATTGAACGCAACAGCAAGACTAGAACAGATTTTCATTCCTCTTTAGCTACTTCCAGTGTAATATGAATATCAAGATCTTAAATCCATCAGGAGCCCAGCAAGCAGCCCACCTTTATGAAGAACTTTAGCCTTAAAAATAGAATGAAAACAGCTATTACAAGCCATCGAGGGATGGGCAGCCCTGCAGGCTCAGTGTGTTTAGCTAATATGGAACAGGAGGAGGTGGAAGTTCTTGGGTTTGTTTTTGTTTTAAACGGCCCCTCTGCTTCCCAAGGAGCTGTATTGATGGACTGTGAAAGAAAGCTGAGGTCAACTCTTTGTCTTGATGAGTTAGTGGAGAAATATTTAACTGGGGCCGTATGAAAACTACTTAGCTGTAATAATAACATCAAATCGCTGTTAAATGTGTTTCAGGACCTGTCATTAGCAACATAGCTATACAGCTTAATTCTATTTGTTTAAATAAAGTTCTCCTGAGCTCACATTATTCTAGTATATATTTGAAAATCTTGGCTGCTGAAAACAGAAAACTGGAGAGAGAAAGCAGGGTTTGGATGATATCCAAGCTTTATCATATCCATTCTTTAGCATGGGCATGTGGGGACAGCGATCTCGATAGGACTTTATGAGCTCTGTAAGCAGTAACAGTACGATTTCTTTTTGCCATTCTGTGATGCAGCTGCAAAATGAAATCACCAGCTCCATCTTATCATGGGGGTCCCGGCAGGAAATATTTATGATGGCTCAGAGTAAACTGTTCACTTCTTACTTCTTTCCTGGTGTTCAGAGAATCACTCTGCAGCAAAGACAGGAAACTTAAAGAAGCTGTTGCCCAAAGACAGGATTGTGAGCTACTAGTGCAAATTATGCTTAAGATTAAACCCATGAAAAACAATAGAATAGGGAATAGAATATTTTCAGTTGGAAGGGACCTACAATCATCACCTAGTTCAACTAACAGAAAAAAGAAAAATTAAAAAGTGGATTTCATTTATTAGCATCCTGGTCTTTCTCTAAAGTGTTTGGGATCTGGGTTCCAAAACTGTGCAATGAGAAGACATCTTCAAATATTAGGGTCCTCAACTGTACAATAAAGCAGACATCCTCTTGAAAGAAGTAAGTGGAAGACATAAAAAGATGAAAGTTCCCAACATGTTGTCCCCACTGCGGCACAGATCTCTCACATGGGACTTTGGAGACATGCCATCACCCATTTGCATCTCACTTCAAAGTGTTGAATGAAGAGAGGTATCTATATGCTTCCTTTAGAAGAATGGATGAAGGTTCTCTTAAGAACAGCATCCTGGCTAAATGGACTGAAAGACACTCCTCAGCCAGAGGTAGAATCAGATTTATGTCTCTTTCTCTGCAGTTTTTGGTGAGGATGCAGTCAGCATCCCACCCTCTAACTGTATTTGTTTCGGAAGTAGTGTAAGGTTTGTTAGTCCAGGAAACTTGAAAATATAACACAAAAAAGCAAGGCCAGCATCAAAGGAATCATGGTAAAGGAAATGTAGGAGAGAGACTTTATACAAAAATGCAATTAAGACTAGTATTGGACTAATTTTAAAGCAACTATACAAAATGCAGTCGATAACAGGGGAAAAAAAACAGGTCAAAAGTGTCTTAAGCACCCAATTCCAGTCAACGCTGGCTAGAGTGCCCCTCAATGCACTCAAATGTCCTGCAAGAAATGCTTCAGACCAATGTATGCAAAAGGCATTTTTATAGAACCACTGAGAGGAGAAGATAAAAATGGTAAATACTGTAGCTATTATCTGGAATAATATACTTGAAGTGGAAAGATGAAAACCCAAAGGATCTTGAATGAACTGTCAGGATCCAAATGAAATGCTTAGCTAGAAAAATATTTCTTTTCAGTCTGAAAATTATATTAGCCAGCTACGCCTCTCCTTCTGTGGGTGAAACTGAAAAAGGACATTCTCAGGATTCTTTAAAAAAATTGTAATTTGTGGATTATTGCTTTGAGTAAAATTCTTTAGCTAACCAATATTTCATTTCTTTATCTAGTTTCTAATTTCTTTCACTCTACATTCAGAATGAGAGCATATTGCAGGTGACTGATGGTCTCTGAGCCTCCATTCGGAACAGGATTGACGCATATGAACAGTTCTCTGAGCAGGGAAGGAGGCATTGCCCAAAACACTTCCAGAGCAGTACACGGTCAAGATCTGCTTTCAGTCAAACTGGGCCTGAAGTCTAAGATATTACTGTGACTTTATCTGAAAGCAGAATTTTGTCTAAAATCTTCATTACATGTGAATTCCACCAGGATATTGCACAGTTAAGGTCTCTGAACACGTTTAAAATAATCCTCTTTTGCTTTATGTAATGAATAGCATAGATGGAATTGCTTTCCCAGACTTTCTGAGGAAATTGAAGTGATGTGTTAAAGATTTAATAGCTTTTATTTCTTCTTTTTTTCTTCTTAACCCAATATCAAATATTAAAGCACTAATATATTTAAGGAAACTAGAAGTTGCTGTTATAATTAATTTCCTTTCTGAGAAAAAGTATTGCCAACTTCTTTGGGAAAGAATGTGAGTAATCCATTAAAAAAACCCTCAAGACTAAACAAGAAAAAAACAACAAAAGAGCAAATGTGTGTGCATGTATGAAAGTCTCTTACTTTTTTCCCCTAAGTCTCAGCTATAAAGGCACATTGTTTATGTTTTACATAAAGGCAAAGACACACAATCTGAAGTGAGCACATCATGTCACATCAGCAGCATAAAATTGCAAAATCCATTAAATATTAAAAAAATCCAGATTCTGCAAGCCACATGGCCTCTAACTCAGGTGGGAAACAGGCAGAGGAGTTAAAATATTTAATGAAAGCAACCCTGAGCTCACTGCATTTTCTACTTGATTTCCACCTTCCTAAATAGGAGTGTCATCTCGGCACAGGTAACTAAGGGATATAGAAGGAGCTTAAACTGAGCTGTGGGTTGGGAGGTACAGAGAAAGGGAGAGAAGGATGGTGCCAAAATAACCAAACAACTATTTCACTTCTCTTTCAAATGCACCATTAAAGTTACAGGCTTGTGTTAATCACTGAAGAGCACGCAATGGCTTCATGAAGCAGTACTAGTGATGATCGACCATGTGTATGTCTTCATTACCATTGCAGACGTGCCAAACGGTTTCTGTTTCCTTTCTAACTGGAGACAAAGCAAAACGAGCCTTGCCAAGTACCTAAAACTGCTTTTTTTTTGTTGTTGTTTCAACTTCAATATTGTAAATAGCGATTTGTTAATCTTTTAAGTTTATTTATGGATTGCTCAATAATGCTAATCATGCATTTAAAAAACTTTCTGGTAGCTGCCAATGATAGAAAGAACTGTACAGCTACATTGATTATATCAGAAACTCTCGTATAAAACCTCTCGAAGAAGGAAGGAAAAGGAAAAGGAAAAATTCTAGAGGTCAACAATAAAAACAGTTTTAAACAGCTGTTTTTCCATACTGTTCTTCTTATCACCAGCAGGGCCGCCATTTGAAAAGAGGATTCGCCTCTTTACAGATACCCCTGGAGAAATGGATGCTGCGTTTCACACATGGCTTACCATCCCTCTGGAGAAAGGGGTAAAGAGGGGCGAGCTCTGTGTGTCTGTTCACGCTCCTTGGGGCAACGCATCCCCCTCTGAAATACAGGCTGGAGAAATCCCTCATGTGGTGTCAACAGCACAAATTCAACGTGTGAGGTCTTGGGTGAAGATCATGGCTCAGTGTGGGCTGATGGCCCTACTTCTGCACCCAGCCAGCCTCGACGCATGCAGACACCCAGAAGGATGTAGAGGAACTGTGTTGCCTTCACCGCTTTGGAATAAGTCATCTTCAGTTCAGTGGATCCACACTAATCGTCACCCACAAGAAGGTATTTCTATGAGGGGGTTGTTTTGCTATGGTGGGTCAGGGTGTTGTTTGGGGTTTTTTTATATTTTATTTTTTGCAGTGTAACATTTTGGCATAAAAAACAAATCCCAAAGAACAGGACTATCTTTATGTGTGCAATACGCAAAGGGGTTTAAAATTATTATTATTTTCTAGTTTGCTTGTTCATTCAAAAAGTCAGTGGAGACATCTGGTGCTTTTGCAACTAGATGAGCATGCCAAAAATACAGTAATAATAAAAAACTCCTGAACAAAAGCTTCCTCAGGGCCACAGCTGGAAGCAAAATGAGGTCTAACATAAAAGTGACTAACCGTGTCACCGTACCCTTTGGTATGATGGAAAATAAGTATGTGACAAGGTAAACCCATCTCGTAAAAAACTATGTATCTGGAATATATCAGTTAACTTATTTTTTTCCTCTCTCTTGTTCAACTTCATCAAAGATTCATTTAAAATACTAATGTTCTTCAGTCTATTATTTGAAGTTAAAAGAAGCATATGGTGCTTTGCTACAAAAGATAATTAGATTTCTTGTCTGCCTTCAGTATTATAGTTTGTTAATGCACTTTAATGGAGTTTACAAACAGAATAGGCAGAATAAATGATAGAATAGATTAAGAGGTTTAAAATGATGAGGTTTGATTTTTATGGGTTTGTTTCTTGGAATATCACAACCATCCTGTGGTCCATCTACTGCAACATGGTTTGCTCCTTTAGGCATTGCTTGATGTTTCAGAAGAAAGTACAATAACCTTGCCGGTGATGGAAAGACCCAGTCATAACAATATTTTCCTCCTAAGCACTGCAGTTAATTGTTGTGACCTTAAACACTAGGGCTCAGAGCCCCTTCATTATGGGCTTATTTGATGTTCAGTCAGCATTCCCTCCATCTACACCAATGGCTACTCATTTGTTTGAATCTTTCTAAACTCTTTCCCAGTATAATATCTGATGCAAATGAGTTCAAAAAATTGTATATGCATGGTCTAAAAGCCTAATTTTATTTTGCATTTATTATGATCAAAGTGATGCCAGCCATGCAACTAAATAAAAAGTTAAAGTCTTAAGAATCTTAAATAATCTGATCTAGTGACACATAACTTCACACAAACATTGTCTAGTCATTTTGACGTAGACTTTTCAACTCCTGGAAGGAGGCCTCGAGGAAAAAAGGGTTGAGTGAGGATGTGAAACCACTGCAATGCATCTGCTCGGTTCACCTCTGTCTGCGTTTGGAATGAAAAAAATGCTTATAAGGAAATAAAGTAAAATGTTCCATTAATTTACTATACCTAATTCATCATGATTTTTTTTTTTGACCTTCTGTATTTTTGAAAAAAGGAAAATTAAATGGATATCTTGGGGTTTGGCTTTCAGCAAAACTTCCGATTTGGTACAATATGGAAAATTAATAGTTCAGGTAGAGAAGATAATGATGAAGTCATCAGTCTGACACATGTGGAAATATAACATATAGTATTCAGCTGCATGCTGTATATGAGCTGCTCTGTAGGGCATTAGAAAAGAGCAACTGTAGCTTTCTTCCAGTGAAGATAATGAAATATTTAGGTTACTGAATAAGTCTCTGAAGTGAGCTGCTGCCTACATTGCCTGTTGTCCATCTTCAGATAAGGTGAATCCAGACTGGAATAGGTACAGAGAAGGGGCAAAGGATCAGCAGATGAGGAGAGCTTGTTTACAAAATCAGACTTGTTTCTGCTAAAACACTGGATGGGGTAGATATGATTGCCCTTGATAATTCCATTTGCTGAGGTGACTAGTGGTATAGACTTTCTGAATAATCCAAACTCAAGAATACATGGGTCATAGTAGCAAGGTTTGCATTCAAGAGGAATACCTTTCATTTCCTACTAAAATGACAGTGAAAGATAACATTCCAGTGTGTTACATGTATTGGTAAGGTGAGGGAGTCAAATAAACTTCAGTCCTTTCTAAAGGAAGGGAAAATAAAGTACTGCCTATAAAATGTCTGCCCTTAATGCAGTCTGACCCAAGCCTAAATTGATTTAATCATTCAAATAGCATTGTATAATTTCCTTTATTTCTTGTCTAATTTAATTTTATGCTAAAGGTTTTGCATGCAATCATTATTTTTGCATGGGCATACTTTTTAAAGACAGTTTGTTTTATTTCTTAAAATAAATTTATAAGATAAAACATTAGACCTCTGGCCTGCTTGGCTAACAGGACATAGGCAAAGTAATTTTTTATACTTATGTGGTAATTTAGAATATTAAAAAGACATTGGCTATAAAGTTTTATGTGTCATCTTATTTTTACGCAGACCCTCAGCTGATACATTTACATCGCAGCATACTCTGGCTATTTGACATTGTTATTCTCCTGTACCATAACATTAAAGATACATATGACTCTTTTTTTCACTCACTAAGGTTTACATAAATGTTTGCTACAGGGTCTTTGATTTTTTTGTCATTAATGAATCCCAAGTTCTCGTTATTGGGCAGTATAAGTAAACAGCCATTCATAAATGATAAAACTGCAGGATTTTATTCCTTCCTTGGAGAATACAGCATAATTTCAAGGCAGTCTGTGACCCATCTTGTCCATCTGGTTAGCATCAACAGAAGAAGCTGCTGCATTCAATGAGTCTTGAACTATGTATATAGGATGAGCTCTCCAGAACAGATATAGGGATACATCCATCCAATATTATTCTCCTATACAATAACACCAACAATACTTAAGCTTATAATTTCCTAATGTTTATATGAATATTTACATTTAGTACTTGTGCTGTTAGTCACTAAAGATTCCCGAAGTTTTAAGTCCTTCCCAGCCAGACACATTGACCCTTCAGCAGAAGGGGAGATGTGAACACAAGGGAAGGGACTGTCCCATCTCCTACAGAGCGAAGCCTTCAAATTCCTCCTCAGAAAACAAAGAAGAAACCAGAAGTTGGCAGGAAGGAAAAACCCCAGGCTTAAAATGGCTGCAAGGATCTTTTAAAACTCAATTTTTAAAAAAAAAGAGGAAAAGAAGTGTAACCATCTCTTTCCAGCTCAGCAGCATGGAGGCCAGGTTTGTTTAAGCTGAAAAGTGGGCATGTTTGCTTTCAACTCTTTTGAAACAGGTGACACATATTGTGCCAGAAATAATTTACTGACACAATTATTGTTTCTTTGAGTCAATGTTTGACCTAGACCCAGGGCTAAGTGTGTTTACTCTCCTAACATAATCTCAAGCCATTTTTTCCCCAAAGGTGAGGAAGTTTACAGTGAGAAAAAGAATTAATGTGCACAGGCACACAGAAAGTTTACAAGTTGGTGGCAATCCAAAGCTAAAAATATTTGAAACACTGTGAAAGCACCTACTTGAGAGTCAGAGTCTGTTTGCACAGCCAAAAACTTGTGTCCTAGCAGTCGAGTCTAGAAAAATCCTTCCTTCTGCTTCAGCTCCTTTCCAGCTGAGAGGCTGCATATAAATGTACCGTGACTGTCAAAACAGATCAAGGTCTTTGACAACAATTAACATTAAAAAAAATAGATACTGAGGATTCTTATTTTTTAAAAATATCTTTTGAAATTGTGGAAGGAAGATGTATAGATTGGTAGGAATACACAGGTTTGATTTCAGGATTTGACCAAATTGCAACACTTTTCCTATGAAAAAGCTGTATATGTAAGGTTTTTCACTTCTTTTCACATGATTTCTGTGTTTGCAGGAGAAGCTACTAAACATCCTAGTCTCTCTCTTTTTACTAGTTTAACGGCTTCTTTCTCACTGTTCCTTTTGTTTGCTAACTGTCCTTTCTTTTCCAATGTACTCATTAAACCTCTGACGTTTTTCCATCCAGCCATCTAGAAAAAGAGTGGTTAGAAAAGTATATAGAATCCTTTAAATCTGAGTAACAATTATGACTGATACATACTCTCCAGGGTAAGGGACAGTATAGTTCTTGACACATTATCTACTCAACTGAATCTTCTTGCCATATGTCTTGCGTGATTTCACCTTGTATTGATAAAGTCATATATAATTTGCAGCTCTGTTTCTGTTAGTTTACATATTAAACTATTCAAGACTTTTGTCCCAATGCCCTGGTTCTCCTTTGTGTGACTACCATTACTCTCCTTTCCACCTTTTCCCCTCTCCTTTGGTGGCCCTTTTCCCTCTCTTGCGTATAAAAAATGGATAGACTTAAGTATCCTCTTAGAAGACACTCTTCATGCTGAAAATAAATATCCATTAGACATCTTTTTGATGTCAAAGATTAATTGTAGTGTATTTTACTCTAATTGTTTTTTTGCCTCTGTAAAGAAGCTTTCTTCCTATAATAGAAGTAACAGCTTCAGTTCAGTTAAATGAAAGTTTACTCCAACTATTTTTCCATGTCGATTATTTCTTTCTGACAGCGCTCTTGAGAGAGTTACAGGAGTCTGCTGCATAACTGGAGTGGGTGCAGATTATATGTACATCTCTGGATACTCTGAAGTGTGCTGAAATAGTCAAACCTTTGGTCAGAAACACATTTACGTTATGACTCAGCCTTCTCGCAATAACTCCATTAATAGATATTTAAAAAAGAAAGAATAAGGATTCCCACCTGACCCACTTATTTATATTCACCTGAACAAACAAGGTGAAAATGTGCAGTGCTTTTGCACTCAGAAGATATTTATTTGTTTTGTGCACAGTCAGATTATTAAATTCTCAGCCATGCAAGGCTGTCCAGACCCGTCCACACTCACTAAAATTAGTACAGTGAAATGCAAAGAGAAACAAATCTAAAATTTTAGAGTTTTCTTTCAAGGTAGTCAGGAAAACCTGAGTCCACAATATCGAAGAGTGCTTAAAACTTAGTGAGGAGTACTGTGACAGATTTTCTGTCAAAGCGCAATGAAAGATGCAATGAAACTTTCTGCTGTAGCTGTTTGTCTTTCTTGGGAGAAAGCACTGTGCCAAGCCCAAAACAGCAACAAACTCCAGAAGACCTAACAATAATTAACTAAAGTGCCACTTTGCAAGGGAAAAATGAACTGTTTCAGCCTGGTCATCTCAAATACAAACGCGTGCTAACATGAAAAATACGTGACTTAATACAGTGATTTGAAGCCTGTTAGAGCAGATGGACAACTCCATGCAACAGTTGAAGATAATGAGTGGAGGAGAATAAGAGAAGAAATATGAAGGTGTTCAGTAGTCTATATAATCCTTTATAAGACCTTCCAGCAAGTGCTGAATGGCACCAAGGAGTCATAATCACTTGCAAAACTCTTTCTTTCCTATCTGAGGTGGTCAGTCCTAGCGTTGGACTGGTCTGTTGTGGGACTCACTTTCCAAAAACACCCCTTACTGGTCACCGCAACAGTGCTCTCTGTGCAGTACTGGAGTCTGCTGCCACGGATGGATCAAGAGCCTTGGTAATATTTAATGACTATATGAAGCAAATCCATGAAACTTTGAAAATGTGACTGCCAAGGGCAGCCAGCTGATTTTGCAGTGGGAAGATCTGAATAGCAAAACCCAGCTTGTCTCAGAAGAGCGATTATGATTCATTGATATAACCATTTAAGAGAAGCTCAGACATAAATCCTAGCTGTAGTCAATGATAGTGAGCCTAGATTTAAAGTTTGACTTCTGGGTTGTCAGGGTGAATAATCTGGGGGCCTGAGTTCATGGCAGCTACCTCAGCTGGACCATCCTGATGTGATCGAGAAGCGAACACAGATTTAAGGCATGCATATATTTGATATTTTCCAAAAGGTAAGGACAGAGAGTATTTTATGGGTTCAAACTGCAGATTTGTGAATACAAGAGCTGTGGGACAGGGAAACTTTCAGAAAACAGAAGAAATGGAGATGCAATCTTACTCTTGTGAGATCTGCCAGTTTCAGAGGTAAAGCAAAAAGATGCAGAGAAGGTGTTTTTGAGACCTGGATAAAACCAGCACTTTTTTTTTTTAAAAAAAATGTCTGATGTTAAACAGGAAACAAAAGAGAGGATTCGGATTACAATGAGGCATATTGTGTGTGTGCCAAAGTAGGATCAAAGGAAGCAGTATATTATCTTGGAAAGCTTTAGGTCTGGCAGTTGAATAAAGTGGATATTCTTCAAAACATTTCTTGGGAAAAAAAAAATTAAAAATGCAGAATTTGAGCATTATCTCATATGTGACCCAAGAATGGAGGTCTTTCACTTCTTATTCTAGGTTAAATCCTGTTATATGGCTGCCTTTTGAAGGATTTAATTGCTCCAAGGATTCATGCTTATACAGCATTCTTCACCTCTTAAAACCAGCCCCAGTCTCCATTTAGCAGTATTACCCTTTGAAGGGAATATTTCATGGCCTGTGTAAAGTGGGTTAGGACTTTGCTCATTCCCTTGTCAACACATACGAATCCTGGCCAAAATAAATATCCTGTCTTACTGGCAGAGACCACTAAAATAATCTTAGTCTTACTGAGGGGATAGCGAATGAAGGGCTTTTCTAGCTCCAGCAATGTTTTTATTCCAAAGAGTGGAATATTTTGGAGCAGAATGTGGAGGTCATGACAACAGATACTGGCTGCTGCTGCATATATTGTGTCTGTTTTGCAGGCAAATAATAGCTCCAAAACTCTGCTTTGCAAATAAGAAGTGTTCTTCTGCGTTGGTGAATGGTTAAGACAATAGAGCCAGGAATATGTTCATAAATTCCACGAAATATAAGCTGAAGGTTTTTGAGGATTCACAGAGGTGATAATAAGAAAATAGGACAAAAGAAGAAGTGTTTTCAGTTTACAAAGTCTTAATTTTCAGAGTACCACGTTTTTCGCAAAGTGCTGGATTTTAGTCCAGTGAAAGATTTTTGCCTTTTACTATGGACTTCAGTGGAGCTGAGATCACACTACAAAGGTTGACAGTGTAGCAGAAAACAGAAAAGCAGGAATTGATGTGAATTTCTCACACTATTACTAAATATTTTTAAGTGAAATATATATATTTTTTTTCATATAGGTTTACTCTAAGTATTTCTGCAATTTTATCACTTCTCTGTTCTGCTTTGATTAACACTTGCAGATCAGCCTGAAACACATGAAATAAATGTGAGCATCCAATTTTCTAAATTAACATTTTGAAAACATTCCATCGTTCTTCTCAATAAAGTTTGAATCCATTATTTATTTTATTTTGTAAAAGAAAGCTAATTTGTTATTTACTGTGAATTTATTTTCTGTTGAGCAGATTCAGATAGTTCCATCTCAAACTGTCATTGAAATAACGATTCAGTCATTACAATTTCCATATTCTGAATATAATCATCCATGAAGCAAATGAAGAACAAGCACAATTGGAGAGATACTATGAATTCTTTCTCTGGAAATCAAACTGCTGAAAAGGTCCTTTTTTTTTTTCCCCATGAAAAAAAGGTGTATTTGCAATTCCATAGAATTAGATGTGTGATTAATAGAAATACATTTTGATATTGCTATTTTGATATTGCCAGAGTGCAGTGAAAGAGCTTTTATAATATTTATGAGTCAGTCACTCTACAAACCAGCACGTTCTGTTGATTAATTTTATTAGACAATGACGTGAGCAGAGGTGAGAAAGCTGCTGGCAAGAAAAACACAGGATAGCAATGAGAAGTACAAAAATAATAAATATCTCAGGGTGTACTGACGCACCTAAAATCATGTAGATGCCAATATATTTAATATCACTGATGCCAGTTTCAATGAGAAGGTACTAAAGAAGGTAGCGTGACTTTATGTTTAACAATTTGGGTAGGTGAGAAAATCAAAATACTCTGTTGGTTTATAGACACTGAAATCTAAATCTGTCCCTATAGAAAAAATACAAAAATCATAAAGAAAATATAAAATTTGGCTAGATTTAAATTTTCAAAGGATATGTTCTTAAAATCTAAAATAAAATTCTTGCCGTAGATATTTTTAATCTTGCAACTGACTCCAGTCAGGTCCAAAACCCTCTGAAAGTCAAGTTAATTGCAGAACAGGGTCAGAAATTTTCACTGGGGCTAGTGAGCTGCTGCAAATAGGGAAATTAAATATTTTACTACTGTGCATTGTCAGTATGCTTAAAGGTTTTTGGACATCCTAACCCAAAATCTGTCTTCAGATAATGTGTACTAACTCTAATTTTTACTTTGAAGATTTATTTTAGTGTAACTAAGCATATAATGTCATCTGCTATTTTATTTGTTTATTTTACTTACATAAGCACTTACACTTACCCACATACATTCACAGCTGACTTAGCAGTGATAGCTCGGAGAATCTGTGCAGAATTTACAAATTCTGGGTAGAGATCTAAAATTGTTCCTTAATTGGATGCTTTGATACATACTGACTCCCATGCAGTCTGCCATTGTCGTCATTTTCTCTAGAAGTAATCGAACGTAGCTAAAGCTTGATGACCATTCAGGCACACGGACCACCACCATCAGACCTGAAACATAGCCACTGTTTTGGGACAAAATCACAGTGGAACACTGTGCTCCTCTCTTGAGAGTGATTGGGGAGTCATTTTTTAATGGGCCTTGAAATTATACAAGGGAAGATCACTGTGCAAGGCATTTTAAAAAAGCTTTAGATGGGAGAAAAATTTAAAAAAAAATTAAAAAAAGAGATAGTATGTTTAATAACAGATAGCTAGTAAGAGAAGAAGGAAATTTGTAGGTTAGGTGAGGCAACAGATCCTTGCTTAGTAGAAGAGAAATGTACAGGAAGAGCTGTTAGGTCTGTGTGTAAAAGTAATGGGGAAAATGAACAAAAAAAATAGCTACTAGGTTTTATTATTAAATCAAGATTGATGTCTTCATTATGCTAGCCAAAGCAAAGAGGGACTAATGAGCGTTTAGAGCAAGATGTCTGCTTCTTTTGAAGTGCTGCGCATCTGTCTGCAGCCATTCACTTTAGAGAAATTTACTTAGAAAAAAATCTGGTTTAAACATCCACCTCAAAGAAAGGTATCAATGCAAAGAAGGTTCCCAGTCTGGAGTCCTACGAAAGATGCTTTTACAGGGAGCTCTGCAATAAACAGCCATGTTGCATCCCAGTTTCCAAAGACAGGGTACCAAGAGCAAATGTCCAGCAAGGAAACCTGGCTCAGAGCAAAGGGGAGATGCTCACCCACCTCATTCTGATATAGAGATGCTTGAAAACATTCATATTTGATGGGATGAGGCCCAAATGCTGCAACTTAGTGACTGCCTATCTGACTGAGTCCTACTGATGCAATTTGAGACCCAAAATTGCCAGAAGTAATTCTTCTGGGCAAAAGACGAGGAATTGTCTCACAAGCTTCCTGCTAATGCTTTGTCTATTATTGTTATCATCACCATTGTTGGGATTATTAAACAGAGCTTTAAACTACATAGAATCTCATAACAATAAATGACACTTTTGGTATATTACCTGTTTAATACTACAGTAATTGCTTGTGATTAGATATAACTAATAAAAAGACTTCTTGCCAACACAATCTTTTTAATTAAGTATTTCATAGCTTCCAGTAAAAGCAAAATATATTCTGAGTTAGTTGATGTTGTATTAGCTTGGGATACCAGTCCTGATGGTGTATTTTTTCCTACTTTTCTCAAAAATTATCTTTCATTTCGTTCTTTCACAAGAACTAAAGGTTACTGATGTCACTTTCTTCACATAATTGTACTGACTCACTTTTACTTTAGATGTAATCATTCAGATTTTGGTGCTTTGCACGTTCCCCTTCCTGTTTCTTCTAAGGTGGTTCCCAAAGGAGTTTAGGATTCAGCCAAGTGACTCCCACCGATTTCATGAGCAATAGCGTCAGACTGGCTTTTCTTCCAAACTTATCAGAAAATGAGCTTGAAAACTTGAAGAATTTTGGAAAATCCAGTCTTCTCCATTTCTGAATTACATTCTACTATTGCTAACATACAAATGTGGTGTTGAACAGATTAACAGACACCAGGGCTTTGACAGGATTATTGTCTTGTTTAGAGGTTCAGTACATTGGCAGAAAGTCCAACACTTCTCCCCAGTCTCCATAGTTCCCTGATACAGGTGAGTTCGTACAGCCATTGTTGTAATTTGCTTATCAAACCCCCAAGTTTATTATTTCCATTCCATTCACCTCAAATCAGATCTTGAGGTTCAGACTTTCATCAAATATTAATAGCTCCTTAAATAAGATTTCCTTTAATGACCTTCCTAACATTTATGAGGAGAAATTTCAAGAGCAGTGGTTCCCATTTCTGATTCATTTCAGTTCTGTCAGTTTTTATTCCCTCACTCTGTGTCTACACTCACTGTTGATGTTTTTTAGGGCTTAAAGAACCAAAAACTTTCTTCTACTGCCTGATTGGAGCTTCCTGTCTCCTGGCATAGCCCACCCTAATCCAGAGATGTGATCCTACCTACAGAAAAACCAACTGTAAGCAACATAACACAACCTGCATGTCTAAGACTCTAGTTATTAATTCCTTGTTTGTATTAGTGTTTCCCAGAGCTGGGATGGGGAATTATGAATTTTTTTCCAAAAAAAAAACCACGATTGAGGATGGCCACATACCAACAACCAACCGTAAACTGAAAACTCTCAAGAAGATGTCAGCAGGAGGAGATACTGCCCAGCTATCTCGTTAGAGTCCCCTGTCTAATCAATCACTGCAATTCATCCATAGCTTGGGTGCTTGATCAAAATTTAGAGATGTTCCATGGTTGCAAAGGAAGCACAGGTTGAGTTTCAGCCCATTTCTTATATTTCTTATATTTATTTTGATTGTGCTGTTTTTTTCCAAACTAAGACAAAAGAAACGACCAAATCCTTCCCCCTGCGTAGCAGTCAGAAGAAAACACTTCAAGTACACACGTGTCTTCTGAAAACAGCTTTTTTTTCACAGTTCTTAGGCCACAGCTTTCAGTTCCTCAAATAATTCATTTCAAAGTTATGTTGACACAGAAAGCTGAGCAGATTTTGTTTGCAGAAGGGAAAAAACAATCTTAATAGAAACGCTCGATTTTTCCAGGGTCCCTTTATTCACTTTTACAGTACAGTTTCAGTCTCACGCTGACCAGCACAGACTCCTTCAGGGAGATACTTAGGATTTTTGTGGATTATATGACAGAAAAGAGGCAAAATATGTAATAGGAGTACTCTTGCAATTAGACCATTTATTATTTTTAGCTGTAGACTGGTAGTAAATATGGCTTTTCTGGGATTGCTCCTGGCAAACAAACTAACTATAGAAATGCAAAGTTGTGGAATTTCCATTTCATTTCTTGCCTCATTAATTTCATTAACTTACAAATAGATGAATACATAAAATTAAAAAGTAATTTCCTTTTAATATTTTTAAATTACTCTCTCCAAGTATTCAAACCTTTTAATCCGTTCTTTTAAGGTTTCTATCTAATTGCTTTTACAGAGGCATAATTGAGCTTTTATGAATCAGATATCAGTGTGATTGATTATAAGAAAGCTAATCAGAGGGTGCCATTCACAAGATAAATGCAATTGTTTCTAAAATATTTGCTTGCAGTCTGTGGTATTTCACTAACTTGGCAGCATGTATGAAATCATGTGTGGGTGGAGTGTGTGAATGTGTGGATTTATGTGGGGAAATCAAATCTAGCTGTGGAGGAAAGGCTATTTCTTCTTTTTTTCTTATACAAGGACGGATTGCATGGGAATTATAGTGCTTTCCATTTAATAGAAGTAGCCTTCATTTTGATGTTTTTCACAACAGTGATAAATGGCAGCAAAAAAGAAAGGGGGAGAATGTAATCAATCTTTATACCTTTAAAAATAGTTGAAAACTAAGATGAAAACTAAACTGTTTCAGAGGGGAAAAAAAAAATCTGAAACAAACAATTATCTGGAAGATGAGGAAAGCACAGAAGATGATTTGGGGCTAAGTGATGAGTCTTGGAGGAGGCAAAAACTGCTCTTCTGTTGCTCTTCCCTGTTTGGGACTCCGGTTTCCATGGACACAGCGCTGCAACATGTATGTCCAGAAAGGAGAATATTCCCTCAAAAGGCCACAGAGTGAGTCTGAGAGCAGAAAACGTGTAAGGGAGAAATTACAAAGAAAAATTGAACTTACATCCAAGAATTCCCAGGTATAGATGACTGTTACATAGCAACAGTGCCGAAGGCTGCAAGGTGTAGTTCAGATTAGAAATCATCTAGCTATTTAACATTAATTTAATGTTAATATTTTAATTGTGCATTAGAATTATGTTAATATTTATTAATACTACTGGGAAAGGCATAAAAATAAAATTTCATCCAGTGACATTTTAGTGAAATTTCATAGATACTCGAATAAGCTACAAAAACATGTAATGCAAAAACTTCTGCTGTATCCTCGGTAGCCATTGTAAAAGCTCATATTATAAAGGAAAGATGAAAATAGGGCATCTTGAACATTTTGCTGAACTCAATGAAATTAACTCCTGGGAGGATTAGATCAGACTCTGCTAGGTACACTTTTGGTGATGGAAGACTTGGAAGGGGAAACTCGGCACTTCTCAAATTCTGTGAGTAGAGAAATGAACAGATCAGAGTTGGAAAATGGTCACTTATTTATTCTGCTGTTCAAATGACCCTCATCCAGCTATGGGCCTCAGCTGCATTTGCAGGCTTTATGTTAAGGCATTCTTTATCAGGCTTGTTTTGGTGCCCGTAGAAAATGCCAACCAAATGTTTTCTCAGTGACACAGCTGAGGGTAGAAATTCTGTTACTGCAAGGCATGGTTATTGAAAAAAAGAGACGTGTACAGATGCTGACACCTCTAGAGTTTTACAAAACTCACCATTCTTCCTTTTTAAGTCAAGTATTGATTTGGCCTGGGTTCAATCTGTGCTTTAAACTAATATACCATAATTAAAAGTCATAGCAAGATTACTTAGGGCTAAGTTTTTTAGATTTAGCTGAACTGTACTGTTTTCATAATTTTAATGAAGACACTTCCTAAGAGCATATTTTTTATGTAATGCCTGGCAGCAGTCCAATGTGATTCCCATTAAAATAACCTGGTCTGAAATGTAAGGCTCTTGTGCTTAATTTTCAAGTAACAATTTTTTTTTTCTTGACTGAAATTTTTAAACCCCAAACATTTATATATTTTGTATTTCTTATTTCAGAATTGAATGTCACTCTTTAAACAGGTAATAGAAGAGGATAACACAAGTTTATTTTATATTTAAGTTTATTATTTTTTACTGTAGGTGCAAAGGACAAGTTGGAACTGAGGTTATTTTGTTACTGCACAAAAATATGACAGCTAAAATATGCATTGATTTTAAGGAACTGGTTTTCATAATACAGTAAATACTTTCTTCCTTTGGATTTTTCACTGCCAAAGTTTTCTACAAGTCCAGATAATTATTCATTATGTATAACTCGCTTTTCATAATAACATTTTAATAAAATTTTTAGTCATTTCCTAAGAACCTTTTATGATGTTACCTTGATATAGCAGTCGAACTGAGGTTGCAACTTCCCCACATGAGGCTTTTTCTTACCCTCTTTTCTCAGATTGGGAATGAAGGTCTAAATGTTGCACCATGCCTGAGCTGTCTCCTCTGTTTCTGACTTTGACTCTGGACTTGCCTACCTAAGACTTCAAAAAAACAGCAGTAGCTTTTTTCAGGAGAGCTATACCACTTACAGATACTTGTATTAGTATTACTAATTCATATATAATTATTATTACACCCAGTTTTCTCCATTTGAGACAATGAAAACTTATTAATGCCTTACCACTCTTGCTAATTTCTGAATATGGGCCCAGCTCTGACCACTCTTTATTTGTGTGTGTCACTCTCTAGCGATTTTCTTTCCTACACTTCAAGCGTTACACTTGTCTAACACAAACTTCATAAACTCAACATGTTCCATTGCTTCTGACATCTAAATTTACTGCACCACCTCTTTGGTCTACCTTTCACTCTACGCTTTTTCTGTGCTCTTGTGCAGAGTATTCAAAAAGAGATCAAATCCAGAGTTGCTGATTTGTAAGTTGATTCCCTCAAAGTATTGTTGTGTACCTGCCAGTCCCTGAACAGAGGGCAAGGTGGTCAGTAATGGTGGTCCAAATTTCAAGGGACCATCCTGTTGAAATAGATGGTCCAAATTTCAAGGGACCATCCCTTTGAAATCTGATTTGTGCCTGGAGAAGTCAGAACTTGAGATGAGTCATGAGAAAATATGAACAGAGAGCCAATGCCCAAAGCAAAATTTAAAGGATGGATGTTCCCCTCTCTGCTCCCTGATCCTCCACTTTGAGAAAGGCAGCAAGCAACATGCACTTGGAGTGCACAAGGTGATGCTGGCAGCCAGAAAACATCTGCAAGCGAGATGAAAATTCAGTTTGCTGGGAACGTCTTTGTCAACATCAAGACTCAGAAAATAAAGCTAACCTTCAGTGAGGGTCAGGGAGAATAAGTAGTAAAATGCCAGCAAAACTGGGAAATGCTGTCTAGGCATCCGACAAGCTCAGCAAATACTAGAATTGCCTCCCCAGTGAAGTTTAATTAAAAAGTCTATTGTTTCCATTATTACTTAATGATTCCTCCAAAAGTAGAGTAAAAGTTTGGTTTAGAGGTTAATTATTCCCAGATATTTAAAGCGATACAAGAATATTTTCCTCTATCTCATTTGGTAACTGAACCATTAAGAAGAGTGAAGCAAATGGTGGTGTAAGAATAGGTGAAAACAATTTAAGTCACAAAGAAAGCATACGGTGTCAGATGTTGTGGGGTTTTTGCATGAAAACCGGTCTACTAACAAATTAAATTAACTTTCTGTGCTGGAAGAAACTTGTCAATGACTTTTCCACTTTTACTCCTGAATTCTAACTGAGACTCAGCATGAGGAAATGGTGCAGTCGTTTTTGGAAGCAAACAAGAAAATGCATCCATCAGGTCATAGCCTTCACTGGGTTGCCCAAAAACCTTGATTCTACTCCCTCATACTTGTGTATGCTAATTACTATGCTGGGTTTTGTCATCTATCTAATAAGCCATATATCGAAACTCAAAATTCAGCATTAAAGCCTTGTGCTAATGGAAAAAAGAGGCATAAATTAATAACTTTTCAACACAGTAAATGGTGGAATAGATCCTTGCGTGTGGGGAACACAAATTATTTAACATCAGGAAAAAAGCTTAAGAAGTATTTTTATGCACAAGTCCCTATATGACCTTAATTTTCTACCAACTGCAGATCTTCCAGACATTGATCAGTACACTAACATCTGACATGTGAAGCTTGTTTTTTCTCAGTCCTCTCCCAAACAATGAAGTGGCAACAATTATAAATGCTATAAAAGGCAGAATTTCCAAAAAACACTGAAATGAAAGTCAGTAGGACTCCTGCTTCCCAGTCATGTAGACCTAGATATTAAACTACAGTTAGGCATCTTACTTCCTTGTTAAGAAATGTGGCATGACCTGTGCCACCCAGAGGGATGGGAGCTATAGAGGTTCCCCACGTTATACAACTGTAGGACACACTGAAAATTTCTCTGAGGTAACAGAAATGCTTCAGTAATAATTTTACTAAGAAATAGTCATAGCGGTATGGAAAATTTAACAATCCCAGCCATGTGAAAAGGCAGTATTATAACCTAACTATTATAACACAACTAAAGATACTTTGAATGTTACAGACAGTGTAAACATCGAATGAGTACAAGAGAAAGAGCCAGAAAAAAACACCGTATTTTAACTTCCTGGGATTTTCTGTAAAGAAAGCAGTTAAAGTGGGTACCTTTAGAAACCTGCAGGTTTCTTTCATTCCTGAGAAGTGTTAGTATTTTGTAGGCTAATATTTTTGGTAGACAATCTCTCACTGTCATCTCTACTCCAGCCTAAGTGCCAATGGGAGTTTGAACGTTTTGCCAACTGTGTGCTCAAGTGGGAGGTGAAACTGTTGTGTTGGCTGGGTGACCTTGCAGTAGATATTATTTTTATATCATGAATGTTTATTTGATTTACATCTACCACTCCCCTATCTATTCACTTCTCAGATCATCTTCTGGAGCATGCATCAATGTCACTTCTTATTTTTATTTATTATTATCATCTCTTTCTACATATTATTCTTACTATGAGCAGTGTTCATTTTCACACTCAACTTTTATCTCCCTCTTTTCCTATGATAATGTGGCCATATTTATCATTACAAGTGGGTTACTTGACCACACAAGAAATGTATCAACTCTATTTTTCTGTAGTTTTAAAAGGACATTCTTCAAGTTTCATTGTATTTTTTTACAAGGTACTCTTAGGTATTGCTGTTTATTTATCTTTTCCTTTTAAGTACACGGGACATGAAAAGGAAACTCTTTTAAAACCTTGGGCTCTCAGTAACTTCAATCCTTTAAACTTTCTTATTCTTGCAGGTTTTGAATGGGTTTGAACCAATGACCTGGTGGTGAAAGATCATTTTCTATCAGGAACATTTGCCTTTCTGATATTACCTTTACGGCTTTGCTCTACGTGGCATTTTCTTTTGCTCAGACCCATCTGTGTACGTGTGAAGGTTAACTGTAGGAATCACTTGCTGGCTTCTTTCCTCTTGTTAGTGTGAAATACCAGTATCCAGCAACGATTTTGGACACAGCAGTGTCTTCATTCGTTCATTTACTGGCATCGAGGAAATTGATCTCCTCAGGAGAAGACAACGGCATCTGACCTGCTAGAAAAGTGGAGATTTAATGTTCTGGGACAGGAATCAGAGCAGAGAGCCTGGGAGCTGCACACAATTTGGTGCAACCTTTGGAATGACCTGTCAAAACCAATCATGTCTTTCCTAAATGAATAAAATTGTCAGTATTGATAACAGAGTGAAAATGATGCCTGGGCGAAAAATAGAGGCAACTCTTACTTAAAGCATAGTCCACAGAAGCTGAAAGAAAATGACTTCTAATTTTTTCTACTTTTCTGTCATAAGTGACTCATTTTTGGTGGGACCTTAGATATCATAAAAGAACTGGAAGAGAAGATGCCTCTTGAGGAGACACTAAAGCAATGTAATTTTTTAAATTTTTTTTACTTTTTTCCCCAGTGGAGGAAGATACAGACTGATACTTTTGTAGTAAAAAAATGTATTATACCAAGCATCTTGTTGAAAAACAAACATTTAAGCTCTATTTTGACTTAATTCTACAAGAAGTTTTTTTCAAGGAATGGATTTATTTTCTTTCTGGTACAAACTTGAATTACTAGAAGCAGTAGAGCTAGTGATAAAAGAAACATTCTTGTAGATGAGCCTGAAAATCCCAATAATTCAGTTTATTCAGGCACTCAGATTTGCTTTATTATTTGCAATCTAACAATCTTCACTCTCAATCCAAAAACCTTTAATCTTCTCTCTAATATATATCTCCATGAAAATGAACACCTCGGAAGACTTACAAGCTACAGACACGATAGAGGACAACTAGTCTGAAGACTAGTGCCTTTTTAAAAGCTCAATGTGTCAGTCATTTAAAATGTTTTTAAGGTTTCACTTGAAAAAGAAATTATGTCAATGGGGATTAATAATTTTGGAGGGTTCGTATTGCTTCACAGATATTTGTAGTGTTAACGAGATCAGTGAAATTGTCAGGAACTAGTGTGTTTCAAAGAGCTCATCTGTCCTGCTGATAGCAGAAAACAAACTGTTTTCATGTAAGGACATTGCAGCATTCTAGGTCATCTTCTACAGAAAATCTTGAGGGTGTCATGACATTCAGATATGTCTAGCAAGATGTGTTATTTTGCAAAGCATGGTATTGGTTGGAAAAGAAATAAAGGTAACATGTGCATGTGTTTCTTCACATTGTAAATTATACAACAGCAGTTTTTCTGCTTCCATCCACAGTTTTCTTACGTTCATGCTTTGCCTAACCAAGCTGGGAAGTGAAAGAGATTTTAAAATTTCTGGTGTTCTTGTGATTTTGGTGTTTTGGTAAGTTCTGGGGATAAAATAAACCAATGGTTTCTGTCTTACTAGTTTTTTTGTTTTGGTTTGGTTTGTTTTTTCTAATGTAGGCAATTTCATTCTCAACTGTTTATAATGATAAATGATGTGAACCTTTAAAAGAAAAAAAGACATATAATGACAGAGTGGCAAACTAAAACACTCTAAAGAACAATGATTTAAAGCTACTCAGGCTTTTTGCTGTAGGGTTGTACGCTCTGTGTGTGATGTTGAAATGATTGGTTGTGATCATTGTTGGCAAGCGGTTGAATATGGGCTTGTTTATATTATTAGACATCTCCTGTGTAATGCCATTGCCATCTACAAATGTAGACTCCATTTCAGAGTCTGCAGTCCCAGCAAAAGGACCCCAGCTACAAATAACTGATTTTCACCTACATAATTTCCTACTTTATCTTGCTGCCGGAACCCTGATGCAAAAGCACTTTGGAACATAAGCCCTCTGCAAAACATCCTTGCCATGTTACCTAATCAGGCCCTAGATGTAATTATTCACAGTCAAAACTCAAACACACTTTTAGAAAGTGGTTGTGTCCCAGACTTGAAGAAATCAACAAGAGGAGTGTTTTTTGCATATGTTTTCAGTATGTCATCATTCACTTCAAAAATTTGCTAAAGTTTTCTAGAAATAGCTTACTCAAAAAAAGAAAAGAAGCAGCATTGAAAATGTTATGAAAAAAGGGTAGAGTGCATGAATGAGAGAGAAGAAATTGAGGAAGAAAGAAAAAGAAAGAAATGGAGAAATAGAGAAAGAAGAAAAGAAAGAAAAAGAAAAAAACCCCAAAGAAACAGTATTTGATAGCTGTAATTGCTGTGCTCTGTATAAAAGCTTCAGTTTTTTGATTAGAGACTTCAATATAGTTACTACAGAAAACAGCATTTAAAATTCTTTCTTTTCCTCCTTTTTCTTTGAATTCTTCATTACGTAAAACATGTACTTCAGTGCTCTTGAAATGTTTTGTTCTCTTCATTAAATTGCTCCATTTTTATTTTAATGCCCTTGTAGTCTGGATATTCTCTAAAAACACCTGCCCATCTGCTAATAACAAATGTTATTTCAGAGCCTGTTTCCCATTTCCTTTTTAAAACTCTTTTCATAAGTGAAAATGTCATTTTGTTTGCCTGCCTTTTTTTTTTTAAATACCTGCCTGCTTTTTTTTCTTAGTACTCAGTTGTATGACACCAGGACAGTGCCCGTTAGTCACATTCACTTTACTTGCCCAAATCTGGCCAAAGGTGAGGGCAGTATGTGATTAATAGATATTATAGATCCAAAATTGAATAATCATTATTTTTCTTTAATAAATATTAATTTTAATGCTCTTGTCTAAAGATCTAAAAATGAGCATTTACAAGGATGTTACTAAAGTCACTCCTCTTGATAGTTTTGAAATGCCAGATGGCTTAATCACAGTAATCATAGAATCATAGAACACCTTGGGTTGGAAGGGACCTTAAAGATCATCTGGTTCCAAACCCCCTGCCACAGGCAGGGATGCCAGCCACTAGATCAGGTTGGCCAGGCTCCCATCCAACCTGGCCTTGAACACTTCCAGGGATGGGGCCTCCACAGTTTCTCTGGGCACCCTGTGCCAGGCCCTCACCACCCTCACAGTGAAGAAATTCTTCCTAATGTCTAATCTAAATCTATCCTCTTTCAGTTTAAACCCATTGCCCCTTGTCATTATCTACTTGACATTATCTACTAGAGTAAAGAGTCTCTCTTCATCCTTTTTATGACCCCCATAATACATAGGTACAAGTTCCCATGCCAATCTATCAAATGTTACCCACCTTTTGGCTTATGTTTTGGAAGACAACAGAGGAAAGAAAGCCAGAGGAGCAGTTCAGACCATTGAAACTTGTGCCTTTCTGCTCCTTTCTGCTCCCCAGGTGTGTTGAGCAAATGGCTATTTAGTTAGACAAGTTCTTTTGATATAGGTTTATAGGTCTTCACTTAAGGAAACGTTTTTATTGAGGGAGAAAAGCCTCATGATGGTATTTGTTTTTACTGTGGGTTTCAGCACAGAGTTATGGACACCATCTAACCAGTGCTAATGTGCAGAGGCAGTATCAGGCTGATATACTGAGCATCATTACTTACTGTGGACTTTTTAAGAAGTTAGAAATTGAAGGCTGAAATCTCAAGACAGTCCTCTCAGCAGTCCAAGGACTCAGGTTTAGAGTTATCCATAAATTTTGTTTATGTTTATCCAATAAGAACTTAGTAAGTGAGTGCTGCGAAGAATCATTTACTTAAACATAAATGGGAATTAATTAGTCTATCAAATGAAGGTAAAGGAAATTCCAAGCCAGTGATGCACTCATAGTGACAGCAACACATCATGTCTTTGCTTGATGGGCCTAAAATTTCTTTTAAAGGTGGCTGCCAACTAATCTTGTTTCTTTTGTTTATTAGTCAATTTATACAAACCTCTCACTTGAAATGGGAAAAGTTCCAGCCTTTCTGCGTTACCTATGACAGCTATTTTAGTGGTTGATTTCTTACTGGAAAATATTCCACTGAAAAATACATTTTGCTGTTATTGATTAATGATCATTTTTATTGGAGCTGTTTTGTAAAGATTCAGAACCAGGTGCATTTCTAACTTACCAGCACCTTATTCAGCACATCACTTGGTGCACTCATCACTTTACCAGTCCTGCACTAAAAGAAATTAATGGACTATCCTACTTCATTTCATGGCATCCATTTGATGGAGTACAGAAACTGCTATAAACACCAGGGTTCAGTGAGACTGCTGGCATGAGCGAGGTGTACAGCATTTGATCCACATTTGGCATCATCGTTGTCCAGGCAGAGTTAAATTTATCACAGCACCCTGTCCTGAGTGAAGCAGAAAGAGCGGTGCAGGCTGTGCAACCTCCTGACTATTAAATTGGCCCATTCTCTCTTCTATTTTTTCCTTCACTTAATTTTGTGCTATACTAAAATAAACGAGACTACTTATATTGCAAGAGGAAGGACTGGCTAATCTGGCCTATATAGTATATTAAAATTATATGTATTCCACAGTTTATAATCAACTGTGATGCTCTTCCTGAAATAAGCACTATCTGCCTGTACTGACAATCCCTAATGGGTCAACTGGGTACCAGAGCACTGTAAATTCGGATCATGACTATGTGAGGATGCTGTAGACTTTTTTTTGCTTTTGTGTTATTTTAATAGAGAGGAGAGTCAGGAAAATAAGCGAATGTTTCCTCTAAGGTATTCCAATAAAATCTCACTTAATTGTATCTTCTAAATCTCATGCTAGTTAATGTTTTCTTAAAGGTTCAACACTTAGAATCACGATCTTTGAAAATGGTTTTCTCTGAATGGAAGAAATGGCACTCTTCATAGATGGGAAGAAAATCTTGAAAATTACACTTGAAGCTGAAAAAGCAGATGAAAAACACAAATAAAAGTAAAATCTTTGGCTGTTGAAGCCTGACTCATGAATTCAGAGCATGAACGTGAGCACCACTGTTATATAGTCCCTATAGCTCAGCGAGGCTCCTCAAGATCCTCATAGCCACAAGGAACAGGAGGACAGGGTGGAAACAAGTATTCTCTGAACGACAGCTGTATTTTTAGAGATACTGGGTGCTCACAGGGTACTTAGTTACAAGCCTAAGGACAGGCATAAATACTTTTCTCTACCCTTTCAAATGAAGCAAATGCAGCAGATCGGAGAATTTTGCACTGCAGAGAAAGTGATTCAGCGTTATGACTTATTTATAGTCCACACCTTGTAAAAAGGAAAAATGGAGGGGACAGGGGTGCAAACACAGGCTCAGCAAGGTCAACGAAATAACGTCCTTAGAGCAGGACTCCATGCCAAAATTCAGCAGCAGACAGATTTCCAAGATTTCCTGAGCTCTTGATCATCAACAGCTTTTGTTAATTCAGTAGAAATTACAGGTGGGCACTCGATATTTTGAAACTCCCTGGGTATACACAGTACTTCGAAACTCCCTTGGCATGTTTTCCTTCCTGTTCTATTTCTGTCTGGTTTTTATTCCTCTATTGATTTTAATGGACTTCAATTAAGGTCTCTTGTCTCTGAATCTTTAGAGCTTTATTTATACAGAGCACAGACTGCTAGATCACTAGTCTCATTTTTTTTTTTTCCCCTTCAGACTCCTTAAAGCACTATTTTTTTACACTCGTCTATTATTTTAATTGGGCTAAATTTAGAAACATTTAGATACCTTTCAAACCATCTGCAGTTTCACTGCTGTTTAGTGACTTTGTCTTTATGGATATATTGCAATAATTGACAATTACATCTTATTGCATGCCATCCAGTTCTGATGTTCTAAAAGCTCAGAATTGGTTAAATCTGTATTTTAGTCACAAAGTAAATTCACAAACCATTCCATCATTATCTACAGCAAATGGTTAGAGAGTTTTAGAGTGGGAGAACGTTATTCCCTACTCATAAATTCAAATCACTTCCTCATCCTCATATTTCATGTTTACAGGAATGCAGTTTGAATTTTAAGTTTAGCAGCTCTGACTACTGAAGTGTGAACTGCTGACTCCTCCCCTCATCTTTCCAACCACTGTAAATCTTCTGTACTCACTGCCAATCAGACACACTATCACTTAGGTACAAATAAAACCATGCAAACGCACTACACGGTTTCCTTCTTGGGGTATGATAAAGCAAGACTGATCACAATAGATGTCAGTAACCAAAAATCTTCAGAAATGGATATTTTAATTCAGATTTATGCTCTTACTAATTGGCCAGACTTTCAATGTCATTCTAATAAGTTATGTACATTTGAGGGCTGGAATTGCCCTTAGAGACTATGAGAGCAGCTCTCAGGGAGGAGAAATCAGTGAAGCAGAGTCTGGCTATAGTCTGAGTTTAACTTGCTTTGTACATATACACATCAATCTCGTAACAGGAAAAAGTCATATGTAGGCAATCCATAATCCATTCCTGTGAAAACTTTAACCTGTGTACCACGGTTCAGTTCCCAGAAAGCTACTCTGTCCTGGGAACTGCCTTGAAAGATGGAGAATAAAATGAAAGAACAAGTTCTCAGCTATCGGACAATTTATCTCGAAGAACCGGTCTTTAGGAGAACAGCGAACAATCCTGTGGGTTTTTTCCAGACAAAAATTCTGCCTTGCCTTCTCTCAAAAAAAAAGAAAAAAAAAGGAAAAAAAAAAAAGAGGAGAACTTTAAGTGTGTCGTTAACAAAACTGCCTGGTGAGTCCTGCCACAACATGATTAACTGGTGGAGCATTTCACGAAAATGACCGTGAGAACACTGATTTCTATAACCAAATTCCTGCTTAGTTAAAATCTACTCTCTGACATGCATATCCCATTAAAACTGGATAACCTGCTCTTCATTATACCCCAAGTGACTGCAGTGGTTTGGCATACACAGAGCTTCTCTTCTGCTTTCACAGAAGTTAATTTCTTTTCAGTAAGCGAATTATCTAGGGAAACACCCCAAATAAATTTTGACTGTGTGCTCCTCAGTTTGGAAACCCACCCAGAAAAAAAATGTTGAAATGCAACGTCAGCCTGTGATTAAACTTCATCTTTATTGATCCGTCCCTAGGTAGTGGCCAGGAAAATCTTTAACCTGAGACTCAGGCAGCTATAAATGACCATATAGAAAAAAATGTCTAGACTGTGGCAATTTCCCCTATTTCTTAGCTGGTGCCATTCAGTGCTGGCACTGCTGGAGGGAGGATGAGGAGCAAGAATTCTTTCAGCCCTGATCTTATATTCTTAATTTTGACCATTCATCCTCTACTGCACGTTGAGTGAAGCACACCTTGCCGAAGAGAGGTCCCCACCAGAAAGCAAGGGACACCGTTGGACCTGATCCATCAGCACAGGTTAGATACCAGTGCCAGCTTGTGCATCTTGCAGAGAGGAGGTTTGCTTTTCGGAAATTCACTGTAGCGGCTCACTTTGGCAACAGGAGAAGCTTCTTCAGACAGCCTGCCTCAACACCACCTCTTCCCTCCCAGCAAGGCAAAGGTGGCTTTAAACCACACAGCCTTTTAGCAGCACTATAGATTTCCAGGAGCAATACCCCACATCTTTATTGATGATATGAATGATGATCTGAGTAGTAATAATGAAACAGAGTCAAAACCATTTTCCATTGTGAACTAGTATTAATCTAATTTCCTACAGGGTGTTCATCTAAGTCAGAAAAAAGCAAGCAGTTTAAAATACTTTGGCAAGTCTCTGATGAAAGGAAGCCTAGGAAGTGCTAAGGATTGCTGGAGAATGCTAAACTGCATTCACTCTGCTGAGAAAGCTAAGCTGGTTCTGGCAGGGTTTTCCTAGGATCTATCCAGTTCAAACTGGCTTCTAATTTTTATGAAAGTTAAGAATGATCAGCATTTTAAAAATATATATATATATCTCCAACGATGAGCATACAAGACTCTTACCCATGAATAAAGACAATTTTACCATACTGCACAATTTGCGTAAATACTGCAATGGGGTTTTTTCAAATTCAATAATGAAATGTAGCATTAATGTGGGTACTTTGCAGCTTTGTATATCCAACAAAGTTCTGGGCTTATTTTAACCACAGACTGTTTCCAACATACAAAAAGGCATCAATTACCCTCTCTCCCATTAACATACTTGTAGGCTGTCAGCAGAACAGTTTTTCTGCAACTCCATTTTTGTTTGAATGCAATTTCCCTGCCTTGCCAGTCCAAAACACAAGCGTTGCTGGACAAGATTTGGACAATTTCAAAGATGAAGGAGCCCAGCATTTGGCTAGTGCCACTTCCATATAGGTAGTCTTGAGTCTTTCCAAGAGAAATGTATTCCTCACAATTTTTTGGCTATCTTTCCTGCTGAGATTGCTTACCTCCTTGGGATGTGATCCAATGCTAATACAGTTAATTTAAGGTTTTTAATGGCATTGGTAGAGCTGGCACCTGCCTGGGCTTGCCTCCCGGATCCTGCACAAATACTGATGGTTCTGGGCTCATTCAACTCCCCTGGCTTCTCGCTACAAGCCATGCAGATGTGGTTTTGATACCCCTGTTGTCCCCCTCTTCCCATGAGCCATTTCTGAAGGGCAGGTTAACTGGAAGGATGCTTCGCTGTCCTGAGAACAGGACTTTTGCTTTGTCTTTGGTGCAGCCCAAGCTGGTGTTGGCACTAGTAGGTCTGCAGGGATGTGCTGGAAAGGCAGGGTGATACAGATATGTCTACACCATGCCTGGGCACAGGACTCCTGAGCAAAGTCCTTTTTTCCATGCTTAGGAGTTAAAAGCAGGGGTGGCCCCCTCCTGGTGAGCAGAACCACTCTTTGCTGTCCCAACACAGATGCGGCTGGAGAGTCTGGGAACTGGAGCTTCCACTTGAGAAGCAATTCCCTAAATCACAGCATGGGAATGTCTTACATGATGTGTAAAATGGCTTGGGTGAATTAGCGTATCTGACAGGCAAGGAATTTAACTAGCATTCAACCTCGCACTTAATGAATAGTACATATGTCCAGAGAAGCAGGTAATTTATGGTCTAACATTTTCTTTTGATCTGTCGTTTGCTCTTTCTCTTTAGAATTAAATCACTTCAAAATGCACAAGGGAAGAAGGTAAAAGGAAGAAGTCTTTTTATTTTTAATTAGAATGTGCTAAATGGTAATAAAGTAATGTGAATACAGCGGAGACCTCTTAAATCCATAACAGTAAATCTATTGCTGCAACAGGTCCATCCTTTATCTGGTGTTCATTTAAGAAGATTTCACCTGAAGTGTAACAGTGACATGAACTGATGCTAATAGCGTAATATATTTAAAGAATTCAATAAGGCATCTGTTGTAGATTGCAATATGCCTTGTAATTTTATTGACAGAGGTTTGTTTAGTCCTGAGACATATAAAATGCTTGGTTAAATGGTTTGATTATATAGTACTTTTAAAAAATATGCACTCAGCTGATTCCTTGTACTGTGCAGCTTGTCAGTGATTAGCCAAGATGATTTTTAAAATGCAAATAATTGGATAGGCTCTTAAAAGTTAGGATTTCACTCACTTGGGAAGGAATTCTAATGTGCGTTGTAGAAGCAGTAATTTGAAAATTGCATTCTGTTGTACACAAGTATTAAGGTATTAGGTAAAACAACATGAAAAGAGGTTTTAAAGCCATATACATAGAACAGAAAAGTGATAATTTTGTACTCTAAATGAAACCAAAAAGTTATGTTTTTTTTTCTTTATTAGTTAAGGAAAACACACAAGAATTTAGACACATTTCCACAACATTTTCCCTCTCTCCCCCTCCATGGATAGATAGATAGATAGATAGATAGATAGATAGATAGATAGATAGATAGATGGCTTGCTTCTACTTGAGTAAAAGTGGATTTTTGGATATGACTGTAAGCTTCTTTCACCTGAAAGCAATTATCCCCTTTTTATATATTCATTGGCCTATTCACTCAATTCTCTCTGGTCCCGAGAAGCTGAAAAAGGCCCTGGCGACACGAGGCGCTGTCTCTACCATTTCCTCCTTTGGCTAAGGGGACACGTGTGGTGTTTGGACACGGTACAGATTAATATGGGAAGATTACTTTATTTCCAGGTTAGCAGGAGGCTTGGTTTTGGAAGGGCTACTAATTTGTATTAGATAGGACGGCTGCATGGTGTGAAAGGGGGCTATTTTCCTAAAACAACTATCTTCTCTGCTTCTTTTCTAAGCACTTGATCCCAGGCCAGGGACTCTGCTAGCTCTGCTCGGCCCAGAATAGGCCCTGTGTAATGTCCTGGGGTCTGGTAACCCTTCCTGTTCCCTATTTCTCTCAGTTTTAGACCAGGTATATTTTCCTCTTGTCAGAAGGCAAATTTATGACTTTCATGTTTCAGCATGGTTTGTGAAAAGGGAAGTAAATTATTTCATTGAGGGATTATTGGTCCTTCAGGACAGGGCTTTGAGGTGCTTATAGGATGCATGTGTGGACATATTGTGGAGCTCTTCTCAGTGTCTTGATGTATTTATTGTTGGTGCACTTTGTTCTTTTATTTTTAACTGATATGTTTTAAGAGATGTTGCTACTTTCGCTTTGGTAGACACAAGCGTGATTGCACACATCGTAAGGATTTGTACTGCCAGCTTTCTGCTTTAATCTTAAATGACAGCTACATCTGTTGGAAGTTTGTTCCTATCTTTTTTTTTTTTTTTTTTAAACGTGACAGGTTGAAGGACCTCTTTTAATGACAGTCTTGGTAGTTGCAGATAGTTTTTGAGATATGCTTCCCAGGCTGTGAGCTGCTCAACACTGATTTTGCTCTTCAATAGAAGATCCAGGTGACTCCAGAGCTTTTGTACCAGCAGCCCCTGTGGGGGAAGGTGAAGCAGCCTCTTATTTAACTTACCCTAGCTGTTCCCTTGGATTCTGCAGGCTGGGTTTTCTCTCTTGCCAAGCTGGGGTTAAGCTCAGGGGATATGCATATGGGCTGAGGTGGTGGAATGTGGCCAAAACCTGTCACAGGTTATAGCAGCTATTTCAGCCTGCATTGTTGCATTTTCCCTCTTCTGGAGCCAGGTTTTGTTTCACTGTTGTAATTTGGTGTCAGATTTTCATTGATTCTTCACCGATGATCACAGGATCGTCGGCGATGGCACCACAGATGTTACAGACATTGTAGTTAAAGGTCATTGATATGATTAATTCTGTACATTATATTCTTTGTAAGGACACGGTGTTGTTATCAAGGTTAGAAAACACAAAAAGGTGCTTGAAGTTTTTGTCCTTTGAAGTGCTTATAGCGTACAACAAAATATCCTGGAGAAAGTAGAAAAAAACCTGCTGGAAAGTGTATTCTCCTTGCAAAAACTAATTGAAGGTGCTGGGCACTAGCTGAGCCTTCTCTGACAGGGCAGTGCCAAAGGTACATGGGATACAAACCCAGCTCCGATATGCAGCTCCCCAACAGCCCTGCTGAAAGGCAAGGCAACAGATGTTACACACAAAGGCACACACAAGCCTGTGGGAGAAGCAACACTCGCTGCACCTCCTTCCGTTTCGTAATTAAAAAAAATCTAGTCATCTTTTAGATCTTTATGTGTTTTCTGCACTGTACGTCTCCGTATTTCCATTATGGCATTCTCCTTTACTGTTAGTTTAGTCTACTGGAGGCTGCAATAGAAGCTACTAGTCCAATTATTTTGATTTTTTCTATGTTTATTCGTACTGATACATTCTTTTTTGGTATGACACTCTTGACAAAATAACCGAGACGCTGCCTAGTGTTTACATTAAGCAGCAGAGCGATTCAACATTACAAAATACATGGCTGCAGTGTAAATAAACCAAATGAAGAAAGTGCTTTAGCTAGGGAAAGGAAAAAAAATGTATAGAATTAAGTTTTGGCTCAAAAATTCATATTTGAGTTTACTTAAAATGTTAAAAAAATCACTTATACCTTCTTTTCTCTGAACTCTGGTGTGACCATTTATTTTGCTACAAAGACCACCCAGAATCATTACAGACTTGTTGCCAGATATCTCAGTCCAAAGGATTTCCCTCCCAGCTAGTGGCATTGATCTAACAAGTTTTAAGGAAGACACTTTCACCATCTTTGAGATGCTCTTGATGTCCCAAGCACCCTCCCTGGAGCAGGTCTTCTTGGGAATGTCAGGTTCTCATCCTGCATAACAAGAGGTGGCCACAAGACAGGATCTCAGGGTTTGCCCCGAGTGCATTACGCAGCACTCAGGTTAGCAACATCTTCTGAAACTGTGTAAGCTAAATAATTATATTTCTGCCTCTTTTACCTCTCCTATACACTTTTTCCTAATTCCAAAATATTTTCAGATGATACAGTAAAAATCAAAACATTATCACAAGTAGTGTATTATAATAAATGTAGGCTGGGCTTTCAGCTAGAATTTTAATCTTTTTAAGTTGTTGCCCAATCTCAGGTCATCAGCTCTGGATGGGGAACATTAAATTTCTCTTAAGCTTCTGCTCTTAAGATTCAGTTAAGTGTCATTAAACCCAGGACATCAAAGAACTCAGAACAGCTCCATAGATGCAATTCACTTCCTTATTTAATGATTAGCTATGATTACTCTAATTGTATAACTTCACTAGTCTTTCTTTTCCCCATTTAAAAGTAATATGGAATCTTTAGGATATCACAGTGACTAACTAGCATTGCCCAGTAGTAACGCTAAGCCACTAAAATACTTTAAATGTAATCTGATACTAGTTCCATGTGAAATTAGATACAAATATTGCCACTAAAATACTATTTTTAGTGAAAATTATTACCAAAGATGCTGCAATATTAACCTATATTCAAATAAAATGTAGTTAAGTGTGGGTAAATGTTGACCTTATTGCACTGAGTGTAATTTCTTTGTGCCTTGCTCACAATGTGTGCCTTCACTGAACCACTTTGTTTTACATATACGAAACCGTTTGTCTTACTTTTGTATCAACAGTCACCTGAGAAACCTTGTTAACATATGCAGATTTTTTCAAAAAGATGTTGACAGTTATATTTTACTTAAGAGTACTCATTTCTTGAACATGAAATGTTTTTACAGGTCTCCATGTTGATATATGTATCTATATCAACATTAATGTTGATATCTATTTATGTCCACCAACAGAGATATTGATTTAGATATCCTATATACAGATGTATGTATACATGTGCAGTATATAAAAGTAATATAACAATGTTATATTTTGTAATAAAAAGGAATATGCACCAAACATTTGTCTGTCTTTAGAAAATATTTTATTGACTAAAGCAAGCAAAGAAATGCATCACAATACTAGAAAAAAGCCATAGCTGTAGACTACTGCCACGTAACATTAGATCGGTGTGCGGATCTCCGAGTTGATACAGATTTTCTCCTCAAGTGAAAAAGCAGCTTAAACATATCTGCACCTACCTATCCCCTTCCCAGAGCACATGCCTTTGTACACCATGGGAAGAATTATAACATTTCTTAATCTGGATTATTGGAAGGACATTGGATTTGTGACTGAAAACACATGAAAGGCAACTGATTTTGCTTATGTTCCTTGCCCTGTCCCATGACTCCAGTTTTCACGCCACTTCAGCTCCTGAGACCTAATCTGTACAGTGCAAAATGCATCGTTTCTAATCCGGCTGAGGGCAGCTAAAAGAGCGTTGGCAGTGCTGCTTCTTCCAGGTCCTCCTCCAGCTTTTCTCCCTCCTGCATTTATCTTGTTTCTTGTTCAGGCCATTTCAAGCTCCCCTGCTATTTCAAGTTCAACACGCAAATATATTGGAAATTCAATCCGCTTTCACAGTCCTATTACCTCGGTTTCCTAACTACTTTACAGAGCAGGAAAAAGCTCTCCTACTTGTGTGTGGCCATTAAATTGTGCAACATCCAAGCCACAAAGATTTAATGAATATTTCCTGCTGGATTTTATTCTGGGAAGGTTTCCCAGCTGCAGTGCAGAAGAGATGTGTCTGTGTGTGGCATGCTCGAGTGCAGGTGGAATCAGGAAGCGTAACACCAAGAGAGGGACCGTAAACAAGGTACGAGGCTGGAAGTAACAGATTTGATCTCAGTAGTTTTGGTTTGGGGTTTGTTGGGTTTTTTTTTCCCAGTTTATCTCTATTTACAAGTCAGGCTTGTTTTCAAGCATAGGCAGGTGCTGAACAGAGGAGACAGCCAGAGTCTGCAAAGCCTTATCTCTCAGGATCCTGTATGTGCAGATGCACCCAAGTGTTGCCTCCACCTCAGTATCTGTTCTCCTCTACAGTGGGGAGGAGAGAGCACAGCAAAGCTGGCCTTGCACTGCCACCCCACAATACTGGAGCCTGCCCTTGAATGCTGAGCTGGGGAAGCGGAGAGGAAAGTTGCAGGTTTTGATTTTCCAAGTCATTGCGTGGGTTCTGACTGTCCAGACTATCTAGAGAAGGTGAAACCCAAAGCAGGAGGGATGGAGGTTTTTTACTTGTTCTTGGTGAAGTGAGAGCTCTGCTGGATATAGTCAGAGAGCAGACGTGGGGAAAATGTCAAGATTACTTTCTAAATGAACAAAAAATAATGAATTCATTTATCAAAGACAAATTAGACAGAGCCGCATATGTGTAGTTGGGTACATTTAAAGAAACAGCTGTTTTATTTGGCTGTCTATCTACTTGCCAGCACTATGCCATTTAATCGAATCACTCTGGCAGTGAACTTGGTGACACCCTTTAACGAAAGTGCCAACGTGGGATCCTTGAACATAAGAGAAGAAACAATAGCCTGACTATTTTCACAAGACGGTTTGGCCAATCGGGTGACCAGATGGAGGAGAGAGAGGCAAACACTTCACTGCTGGCAGGCACCCAAAGCTTCTTGAACCTCATGTACTCTTCCCTAATAAATATGTCATTTCAATACCAGCCATGGTAATGTAGTGATAACAGCAGGAGAATAACTCTCCTTATAATTGTGTGAGACATCCAGATATATTCCCCTGTCTCCCTGACTAATGTTTCCAACATGACTTGTTAGCTTCTGCAATGATCAAGCAGCTATTAAAGATAAAACTGTGTTAACCTTTTCAAAAATTAGAAGAGCATGACTGTAACTGGAACTACAATGGCTTCCCGGAGACTAGAGCAAAAGGGTGAAAGATCATCTTGCTGAGACATTAGTAATGGATGTATTATTTATTTAGTACATCTGAAATGCATATGAAGGATGTAGCCCCATCCAAATGCCTCCTCCTCACTGTGTGATTGCTCTAACCAATATAGGTAGGTAAGTAGAAAGATCCTGGACTGGTTTTTATGAGAGAGTTAAATTATCTGTTTAGCTTCACTCCCTGACACATAGACTAGCAGATTGATCAGAGAAAAAGAACTCCAGAAACTGAAATCAACCACATTTTTCTTAATCTTTAGTTTAAATTGGACCCCAAACCATCCTAATCCTGAGGAACCTGTGAGAACCAACCCATCCATCACAGTTTGTTCACATTTGTACTTTCATTCACAGATCCATGAATTAGACACTAACATAATACTTAATGTAGAAACGCCCTCAACAATGACAACAGGGGTGTCACATCATCTCACAAACTGACAAAGAAGAGGTGCAGGATATTCAGAAACTGGCTTGTCTGATGTTGAAGCTAAGTAAAAAATCAACCTTGACATGCATAAGCTATAATAAAAGACAGGTCTTTGTTTACTGATAAGTATAATCTGTAGACTACAAGTGACAAACAGGCAATAAATCCCAAGTAGAAATAAGAATGACTGACAGTCCAAAAATACACTAACTCAGTCTACAATAAAAACCTTTTTGGCTTTGTTTTCTTAAATAACTTTTTACCGGAGTTATCAGAGCTGCTGATGGAATAAAGCTCATAATAAAAATAGACAATAACAGTATGAAAATTGCAGGAATGCAATATACAATCCCAGGCACATGGAATATTTATAAGGTTTGACTTCTATTAAGGTAGCATCTCAGTTGCATTTTTGAGATTTTAATATCTGGAAGTAATTCATTGTCTTCCCACAAGGACCAATAAAAAGATCATTCAAATGAGTGTGTCCAAATTAACTGTTTCCCTCTCTCAAGTCAGATTAGCAACCATTGTGAACCATCCCTTTTGGAAACTGGGTCTGCTACCTGTTTTTGTAGAACAAAATGGAAAAAGCAGACCCCGTAAGGAAATGAAAGGCTGAGCTGCCCTGTGTGAAAATGTTTTGTAATATAGGAGCTGCTATTCTCTCAACAGAGCTAAAACAAAGCCCATAAAAATTCAGGCAAGGGAAGAGCGGGGTAGGCAACAATGAAAAGTGTCTGATCTAGAGTTTTCTCCCTGAACTTGGATGTTGGTGGTAATTTCCAATACCAGAAATTTACCCCAAATGGGCAATTGAGCAATTGTTGACCTCCTCACCTCAATGCCTATTAGCAAAGAATAATCGACCCTAGAAGTCACAGAAAATATAGTCAATCTCCAAGAAGGAGTGGATCTCACGGGTGCTCCCCTGGTGACCATGCAACGAACAATGAACAGTGCAAGTAATTTCTCACCATTGCTCAATGTATTCTTTTTGTTTTATTAAGAAACTTAAAAACAGAACAAGCCCCAACTGTTGAAAGAAAGCATTTTAAGCTCTAGGCAAGAGTATATTTTTCTTGTAGCATCTCTTCTTACTTCAGCTGCTCTTCCCACATCATGAGACAAATAAATGTGCATCTGCCGTGTTGCACACCTTTCTCATCCTGCACCTCATGAAGACTTCAAAACTGGGGACAAATTAGGTTTCTCTCATATCAGCGTGAACAAGGAAGCCAGGGATGTTATATTTTACGTATCTTCTATGATGCTGGAGTATCAGAGTTCCATCTGCTCAATAAAATATTTGCCTGTGAAAAGAAATGGAGGAAAAATAATTTTTTCCTCATGGAGGATAAGCATTAACGTGGTATTAACAAATTAGAATGTTTTAGAATCATTAAGGTTGGAAGTGACCTCAATTAATGTTTATTCTGAACTACACTAATACAGAACGATGCTGTTTGCCCAGAGGAGGATGTGTACTAGGTCATTCTCTCCCTTCATTCCGTTTGTGTAGCTGAGAGGGATGATCCTATAGGGATACATGAAATCTCAGCAACACCTATCCCATGGTCTAAGAGATTTAATGCCAGAAAGAGATGGAAAGGTAAAGTTCGCTGGAAAAGGAACCTGAATCTAATAATAAAAAACACTTGACAGCTAAAAGTATCAGAGAATCTTCTCTCAGTAGGATGTCTGGTTTGACCTCTAATCTGAGCAGAGCTGTGAGAAGTTTGTGCAGAACCTGGGAAACCCCGACCTTGTTCCCAGCATTGTATTTCAGCTGAGGGCTGAAATATAGCAGGCATAAAATTTCTATTGAACTGGGACAAAAATGGAGTACTGTAATACTTGTATATAAATTATTGGAGAATAAGAGGGCAATACTAATGCTATCAACTAGAAAATTACTTTAATACTGTAGCATATCTCTTTTTCAAACATAAACTTTGCGAAGTCAGAGATATTAAGAAAAAAATTCTATAAATCCCTCTGGTAATAAGCAATGGAATTAAAATCCAGGCAAAATTAAATTCAAGAAGATTAATGTTCCTTTTTACATTTTGATGACAACTATAAACATAATGTAATTTTGTGAGTTTACAGCTTTAAAATGCAAGCTGATACTCCACAATGGTGCAATTTAAGTCACAAAGCAAGTAAGTACTTTTTATTCTAATGTCCCCACAGATAAATTTTGCAGTAATAATGAAATGGCTTTGAAATTCTTAACTACCATTTAAAATAATACAAAACCAAGTAAGTAGTTTATAATTGAAGCCCTCTCATATTAAAAATATATGTAGCAGAATGTCAGTAATAGTTCCATATCATCAAGGTATATGTCCCAGATGCCTAAATACAAAGTCTGGAGGATTCTCCTCTGAAAATATTTTGTAAGTTCTGTCTCTTAAACTGCATGTTTCTTTTTCTCAGTCCTCGGAGATATAAGCACTTTAGTGGCAATAACCTTGTTAAGTCTTTTGAAAAATCATCAAATAACCTACGAGGACTCTGAGTTCACTGGAGGGTGGAAGAAAATGGAAATCCTACTGGACCAGTTGGTGTATGATGTCCTGAAATAAGAAATATCTTGCATTATTTAGTTTGTATAATGCCACCACCACCACCAAAACCACATGTATACACACAATTAAAAAAGAAGGAAAATTACAAAAGGAGCAAGGGGAACGATCAGGTAACGTAATCAGAAGACAATTGTAAGAGAAGGTGCAATGTGAAGAAGGTGCTCAGACACTTTATGGAACTTCAGCTGGAAGTCAAGTGGGTCATTTTCCTCAGTGCCGTGCCTGTAGTCACAGTACCAGGGCTTTTCACAGTAAGATTAAGCTGTACCTTTGTTGGGGGAAAACAAGAATTCTATACAAATAATAAAAACAATTTGCCCACCTGTTTTCACACTTAGATATTGTGCTAAAGTTTCCCTATCTGAAATTTTCTCTTTGGATTTCCTTTACAGAACATTTGGGGAAAATGGACATTTTATTTTTTAAAGAATCTTTTAAAAAGAATGTCTCTCATTCTTTTTAAAATTCTTATTATTCTTTGAAAGGAACTTTAATGGTCGGATCTCCCCATTTCTGAAATCAGAATTCTTCTGTTATAATTACATAAAACGCAAACAAAAAAATATCATCTAACTTTTTTCCATATGTATTCAACCTATCTGCAGAATGCAATGGTAAAAGGACATTTTAAATGTATTTTCCTCACCGTATTTTTTTCTTTTTTTCAGAAATCAGTTCTTGCAAAGCACAAATGTGCATAATAATCCTCTCGGATGAATAAGCAGTCAAAACAATTAGGAGTGAACAATGTCATGTCGTTGCCATAGAAGTGACATAGTCACGCTGCAGACTAACAGGTTTCAGAAAACTCTTTAGGGGATTTCACAATTGAAGGTCCTGTTTCCTCTGAAATCACAGCAAAACTGCCATTAACTTTGCAGAAACAGGTCTGGCCCTATGCCAGCTCCAGAGTGGGTATAACGAGGGGAAGGGAGAGGACCAGGACACCATGAGCTACCAAGGGCAGAGAGGAGAAGAAGCCTTGGCACCTGCCATGAGCTTTCAGTTAAATCCATAGAGTCTTGTTAGCAAAAGAGGGATTTTGCCACATCTTGCAAAGAGATAATGGACTGGAAAAGGAGAGCCTTTGAGTGGCGCCTCCATCACCCCCAGCTCCCTAGGGCTTACCTCGAGGGCAGAGATCAGCCATAGGATGATGTAGAAGACTTTGGCCTGACCCAAGATCACTGGCTCTCAACACTGCTGGGGCTTGCTCGCCCCCGAGTTGGTTTCCCCTTGCTTTGGCGATTACCTCGCAGGCAGCCCTGGCTAGTTTTTGTCTAGGGCTGACTCACCATTACTCTGGTCTTAAACATATTTCTAGTCCAATCAAGATGAAACATATACAGTAGCCACCACTGACATCCCTACAAAGATATTTTTAAATGTAGAATTATAACAGCCATTAAATATTAAGTATTAAGTAAACTGAGGGAATTTTAATGTACTATACTTGAAGAGAATATATCAGGTAATAATAAAAAGGTGAAAAGAAATGCAATACCTGGTTCATCTGAAAGCATGTAGCAATTTTATCTCGTATTTTATATATGAACAAATAAAATTTATATGGAAGAAATTAAATGTATAAAATGATTTATAGGTGGATTAGAAAGGCTTGCAATTTTTTTAGTTTCATACATCTTCATGGAAACAGTTATAAATCTCTGTATCTTAAATTGCTTATCCAAGTTCTACAGAAAGGGCATAAACAGAACAAGCAATTATCTGTAATAAACTTTTTCTTTAATATTGTGGCGTTCACCCTTTTGTAAAACTACCTATCATAATTTATCTTGTGCTGATTTTGAAAATCAGATTTTATTTACTAGGCTCAAGTATTTTTTTTCAATTTTGTAGAAATTGTCATCTTCCTGGTAGGGTAATTCAGTGGTTAAGTGTTAATAAAACAATAAAGCAATATAATCTGTACTTCTGGAAATTATTTTTTTATATTTATGTATATGTATGATGCTTTCTTCTTCATACACTACAGAATTCTCAAAACTCTAGAAAAACCCCTTTTTAAGTGTGCTTCTTGGAGTAGGTGAAAATTCAGTTTTCATTACAGCCAGTGCTGATATTTTAAATGATAATTTGAGCAGTGTTTCCTGGGCTCCAGGCGTTGACTTTTACACTCAACAAAAAAGTTTAATATGTTTTTCTGGCAGCCATTTAAATGTTCCGTTTGAATTGGTGTCAGCAATGTTGAAGACAAGTTCCAGAATGGTGGAAGAGGTGGGAGTTTTCAGAAAAGCAATCTTAGCCCTCTATCTACATCCTAAAATACAGATAAAGTGTTATCATTTGCTTGGAGTAATGCCTAGGATGGGGAATCAAGGCTCTGTGAAGCACCAAACAGAACTCAGAGGTGATCCAGAAGCAGAATGAGATCAATGCTTACCTGGTTTGGAGAGAAAAACCACTCACATTAATTGCAATAGGTGCAGAGTGTATTGTTTGTATATTGTGGTATTAAAAAAAAAAAAAAGCCCCAAAAGTTTGCTTGGAATAAAGAAAAAAGCAAGCTACAGAAAATAACGTTTATCTCAATGTACAAAGAGTTGTACTTAAGGTGTATGAGGGTTTCAGAAAAGAGGACTCTTAAAGTAGGACGGAGATGTACCAGCACTGTGGGTCAAGCCATGAGATGTGCAACCCTGTTTTTCACCTAAGGATACAGCCAGACATACAACTTCAGTTCAGGTCTCCGAACGTATTAATATATGCAGTGGCATTTCTACTCAGTGCTCGTTCATTGTCATATTCCATGCCCTGAGCTGCGTGTGTTTAACTTCATGCAAATTGCTTAAATTTTGAGGTTGTGGTAGGCAGTTTTGCCTTGGGTAACTGGAGATTTGAGTCAGTTGCTTCACGGACACACACCAACTCGCTGCTGGCATGGATGGTATCAGAGACAGACCCCAGAGCCTGTAGACTCCAAAAGGCAGCTCGTAAATGAGGATGTCTGATACTGTTATCGGTAGCTGTAGACAGCTTTTAATCTCTGCGGGCCTTCAGTAGCTCAGACATATACATCCTGACTGCAGCCCACACAATGCTTCACCTTAGCATGAAATCAATGCTGGCTCTTGACATGAAGATGTTGGCATAACTGATGGCATAAATCTGTATGTCTAATACCTTGCATACTGGATAAAGCAGAACAAACTACACATCTCTTCGGTGTACCATTCTACTTCGCAAACAGGGAAATCAAAATGATAATAACAGCTATAAAACCACGCTGGTTGCAATTTGCATGTTTAGACAACCTGTGCACCTAAACTGCACAAGGCTGGCTGTGGGCCCCAGTTCGTTTGCAGCTAAACCTCAGACAGCAGTTGGTTAGACTTGGAGCAGTCATTCTTGTGCTCCAGCACAGGACCAAGGCTGTGTAACCTGCATTGCAAGAGGGTGGTTTTCCCAGGAGCCTGGGGCTCCCTCCTTTGCCTTCGTTGTCCACGGCACAGGAACGTCTATCTGCCACCACATCAATTTATGTCTGCAATAAATAAAACATGACAAAATATCTCTAGTTGATATTAAAAGAGCAGGTTCTTATATTTAAGAGAACCTATTGGTTCACTGTGCTCATTTCTGCCTTCTATCCACATCAAGAAACCTCAGAGCAGTGGTGAGTTTCTACCATGTCTCCTGAAAGCAGAAGGATCAACTGGACGCTCAGCTAAATTAACTTTTATCCTTCTAATAAAAAAAATGTACATAATTTTTATTGCAAACATCGTCCATGCCTAACTTGCTTTTAGATATAATCTTTCAAATCCTACTGTTAGCAGCAAGGGTCAGATCCAAATAACAAGCTGATCTCTTTAAAAGTAAACTACTTGTGGCTTGAGCAACTTCTGTGAATTCCTGGGATTAACAGTATTTTGTTAAGCCCTACCTACAAACAGTGAAATAATTGCACTAAACTTGGGGCGGCTACACAGGTAAAGTAGCTGGTTAAAGCTTCTTACCTTGGTGCCACCACCTGTAAAGCCTGATCCAAGCCATCTTAAAATATACCTGAAAGATCAGGAGCAGTTTAGGCTGGATAACCTCAGCGGTTTCTGTCCCCAGCTGGGGTTTCCCTGAGTCATCGCCCCTTTGTAAGATTCTGAAGATGATGTGACAGCTATTGAATTACCAGTGTTTTCTGTCAAATGCATGAATTTAATCCAGCATCAGCCCCCCTGAAGGTAAGTGACACGAATTCTTCTCCGGAGGCATGTTTTGCCTTAACTGGTTGGATGATGTCTCTCTCATAAAAGGCAGCTAAATTTGAGTGAAATAAAACCCACCCTGAGACTATGTACAAAACAAGGGAAACTTAAAAAAGAGTGAACTGTCCTGTTAGGAAGACAGCAAAGCCATATGAATCACAATTCCTGCTTCTCCAGAGGAAGAACATTTCCTCCAAACAAGCACTCCACCTTTCATCTCTCAGAGCTGATCCTCACAGAAGACCCAGAAAAATACTTTCAAAAGACAAGCTGGGAACTAAAAGCTTAGAATTCAACTGGTTAATACAAATCTGTAAAAGCTCTGATTTTACAGTATGTTACAATCTTCCTCCTACTCACTCTATAACACTGAGCGCCTCCTTACTTCACCTAAACTAAGGTGCTGGTCCCTGTCCCCTGCTGACAACCCTGGCTGCACTGAGGTGTCGGCTCCCCTCTCTGCCACAAAGTGATTAACACAATTCGATTGAATTATGAGCTGTTGGGTCTGACCTACATTCGGTTGAGTTTCGTTCTTGTCAGACTGACAAAGGGACTCTGGCTTGAAAGTCTGTCCATTTTCTAATTATATTAGTTGGTTTAATAAGGGATAATATCTTTCCTTATAAATTTATTTCTCTTCATGTTAAGTAATACATTCACTCCGAGAAACATTGTCAGTATTTCATTAACTCAGTTTCCTCAGATCAAGTGGAAAAACACCACTTTGGGTATCACTTTCCCTTTCTCCTCCTTCTTTGGCGAAGCTTTGTCCCTGCTTTAGTGCCAGACAATATTACCATATAGAGTTTGGTTGCAACCAGCTTGACCTATCTTCCAGTCCATTTCCTGAGCCTGGCCCTCTCTTGAGGCACCTTAATCCAGCTCTAATGGTGTGAGTCACATCCAGCAGTTGAGTTGGTGAGAACTTGCCGGTGCTGGCTCCCCTCCGATATCCCCTCCTGCAGAAGGGCTTTACAATGCGTGTCAGCGAGATGCAAGCTTCCACCGCTTCCCCTCAAGGCATCCCCCCACCAACACTAAGGGGCCAGAAGCAGCAAAAAAGCTTCTTGAGGTAAAACAGCAGAAGCTCTTTTTGCTCCACTCCTCAATCTGTTCTGCACTTCTTTCAGGCTGTGTGAGTCCTGGCGTTTCACTGCAGATGCTCTGTATAGAAAGAATACGTACGTTAAACCAGCTCTGTGGGCACGTTTGACTTCCACTCTACAAATAAATGGGAGCAGATAGCTCCTTTCCCTCAGGAACTCGCGTCTGCCGCAAGCTGAGCAAGAACTGCTGGGATATGCAGATGAAACGGCTCTTTCTCCCCACCAAGATATGAAAGCAGAGAGCTCCTTACCCGTTCGAGTTTGGGGCCAAGGGGCTCTGACACGCAGAGAGCAAATGGGAAGATGTGCGATTAGGTAACTTCTAAACTTCAGAAACATTTTCATTTCAAATTCTGACTTCCTGCCATGCACATATCCTTCTGTAACCAGACTCCGAGGCAATTTATTAACAACTCCAGAGGAGTGATATCTGCAGAATCTGTTTTTTCAGCTTTTGACAGCTGAGCAGGGCTAATGTTACTGTTTCAGAGTGCCATCGCTGGAGTAATGTATATTCTGCATATGCAAAGACGTGTCCTTTGAAGGTGCAAATGAAATAGCTTATCTGAGGCAAAAAGCTAAAACACCGTTTTAATATTTCAGATCATTTATCAGCACATAGGAAAAAAAAAATTGAAGGAAATAAAAACTAGACCATGTTTTCCAAAGAAGATTTTTAAACACAAACTACTGGAAGTTTTAAGCTGTGTCTCTTTTTGACTCCCCTAAAGTAAATATTTTAATAGAATGTACTGCATTTCAACAACAACAAATTCTAAGTTAAATACTTCCAGTATTTTAATTTTCTAAAATAAAAAAAGCCCAGTGAAGATAGCTCTATAGCCTTGTAATCTAAAGAAAACATTCAGACCTGAGCTCTGAAATAACTGGGGTCAAAAAACACTCTAAATCTTATATAAAGAAAAGTTACAGAGGTGTTCAGGGAAAGAATAAAGGGAATTTTGATCACATTAGGAATTTAAAATGAATGTGAAATCATGGAAGTCTTAACATTGTTCTTGAACTTTCCTAGAACAGAGGTCTTCCTTGGATGAATGTTACAAGGAGGGCGGAAGAAGGAGTTAGGCTAACGCAGGATTGACATGCATGATGAATTACAGTTCATTAATCCAATTAATGAGTAATTCCAGAAGCTTTAATCCCAGATAAAGCTCTTTATTATAGCTCTGTTGGCTAGTGCTGCACTAAGAGCCCGTCAGCAAATTGTGAACCCCTATTATATAAAGCCTGCCATGCACTGCCATAGCTTTTTTTGGTAATATTTTATCCAAAAAATAATAAGAAAAAAAAAAACAGAGAAGGGAGTAGTCTTCACCCTTATTTGACTGGATTCACATTACAAAAGAATTCAAGGTACATTTCAAAAGACACAGGCCATCTGAATGTAACTTCAAATATTTATAAGCACTCTCAGTTTAGAAGGCAAATGTACATTCACATTTCTGAAGTCATCTGTATGCATGATTTCTTCATGCACATCCTATTGACTGATGGGAGCCAATAAAGTATACCAAGCTGTTTTTGAAAATAAACTCTGTTCCAGTTTTACTCTATTTATGTTTCGGTAGAACTACCTACAAGCGTGATGCTTTCTGAACACTTCAGAAATAGAATCTCTCCTGTGCAAATCTCACAGGCAAAGAGGGATAATGAGAGGGCATAAAGAGAGGGAATAATATGAGTTTACATCCCAGTTGCCTTCATTCACTGCAGACAGCACAGCAGAATAAAGGACATAATAATGACTTAAGTGTCAGACAAATATCTGAACTTCTAGTGTGTGTTTAAGAAGGTCAAACCATGAATTAGAATCTACATAGCAGATAGGACTTCTCAGAAAACCAGGAAGACTCCCCTCTCAAGAAACCAAGTCAAATTCCCACCTAATACCCCTGTGACAGTAGCCCTCTTCTTCCCAGAAGTTGGTCAGCTCAAATATTTGTTCACCCTTTGTGATGGGATGAGCAACAGCTGGGCCTTCAACAAGATCCTTCCGAAAACTGGCAGCTTGACAACTCTGGATACTGCTGTGCAGTGATTTTGATTTGGTAAGTACTTGGCTACTCAACACTACAACCATAAATTCATCTATTTTAATAATGGAAGAGACCTGCAGTTACATGAGAGCCTGAGCAATACACTCAAAGGTTTCTCTTAACTTCTTTGAGCAGCTATGTGAAATTATCTTCTGTATTCTCAGTTAGTAAAAGCTGTATTACCATGAGACAAGATCCTGCAATGAGGACTATTTAAGTAAAAGTGCATCCTTTCTGACGTTGCCAAAGTGCCTGTTGTGGGAGGATGACAGTTCACACCCAATTACACACTGTGATGGATTCATATTTCTCGATCAATGACTTTGAAGCCTTCTGGAACAACATTGCACAATGACCCTTCATTTTTAAAGACCAAATAAGATGATTAGTGACACGCAGAAAAACCAGTCAGGATTTCATGCATGTCAGAACTAGTTTAAACCAGCCTCTGTCTGTAGCAGTGCTCCTGAACTGGAAGAAACTTCAATCACTCCAGCACAGAGAAAGTTGCTTGATGGGAACAAGCAGCTGCAGAGATTATTGGAGCAGGAACACAACTGTCTCAAAAGGACTTCCATTTAACAAGAGCAGCATCACAATTTCAAATCAACAGCTAAATACTTGTGCGCCTATTGATGGAACTTCAGATTTCTGGATCTTGAAAATACAATGGAAAACATGAACTTTGATGAAGACTCAGTATACTTCAGTGTGGCAAGGCATATTATTACAGCTGGCAGGTTTTCACTTACATGTTTGAATCAGGGTCGCAAAAGAGTGTGGTATTTCAAATGGTCTTTTATACTACTAGAGCTACTAGAGTCTCTTGGTTAAACCCTGAAAAGTTTGCCCTAGCTCATCCCAAAGGTATGTTATATCTTTCTGAAAACACAACATCCTGTAGAATGGAAATGGACTCGATCCACATGTCTTCATCTGATTGTGTAAATGGAATCATGACTGTATGATGTCTATCCCGGAGAAACAGCAAGTGAATCAATATTTGACTAATGAGAACAATAATTCCAGTTGCTGTTTTAATAACAACCAAGGTTGTGACCGTTCAGAAGCATCAGCCAGGTCATGTTGAAAATTGTTCAGCAAATTAGAAAACAGATTAAAATGAAAGTTGTCATGAACTTCAGGGCCACTTTCTCCAGTGCTGGCTGCACATTGCTGCTAATGGCGTTCACACCCGATCCTCAGTGCATTTACACATGGTTGGTTCAACTTTCCAAAGGTCAGATCTGCCAGGTCATTTAGTTTTGCAAAATCTATAGGTTGAGCTGTGAATTGGAGCACCAGCAATGGCTCGATCTGTTGGGAAAGGGAGGGTGAAGAAGGGGCTATCACCTCTGCAAATCCATGAGGAAGAGCAGATGTTCCTTGGGAGCATGTCTGTGGGGTAGGAGATGCCATTGATGCTGGCAGATTTGCTGGGTGCCATTGTTCACCCTTTTTCTGGAGGTGCCTGGGACACTTTTGTTGCCATCAGAAGCTTTCACACCCACAGCTCACGGCTTCCCAGTGCAGCAGCAGCATTAGTATTTTCAGGGACACAAGAGGAATTGCAAAACGTATGGCAAGTCACAGGAACTGCAAGATTTTGACCTTGAGCGATACAAGCGCCGTGGCACCGGACAGCGGCAGTACATTTCGTATGTCGAGAGGGAGCGGGGAAGTGAGAGACGGTAAGTGTGTGCACTTAGAGGGGAAGAAATAGAAAAGAAAGTGAAAAACTAAACCCGATAAAAGCACAAGATTAAGACAGAAACGGAAAGAAGGAAAGTCTCCCAAAATTGCCAGTGTCTTTAATGTGGGGAGAAGATGATCATGCTACAGCCTTCCAAATGCCTTTAAAGACGAATAGGCATTTATATTTCTTTTCTTGCACTTTTGAAACTTCAGTGGTAAAAGCTATAATCAGTTAATTTGAAAGGAGCAAAACAAATCCACCCTGTTCAGACCTTCTGATATGTTACTGCTTGTAAACTTCCTTAAAAAATGTCCGTACATATGTGTACGGGTTTGTAAATGGGATATTAAAAACAAGAAAACCTGAATAAAGTAAGGCTACTTGATATTTGCATTCAAAGCACTTTCCAACTATCAGTCAATTACCTCAATGCGCTTTCTTACCATCCCCAATCCGACTGAAAAATGCAAGCTCACAGCTTCCCTGCGAGATAGGTGTTATTAACCCATTTTTCATAGCTGGAAATAAAGACGCAGGAGAGGTGGGTGACTCACCCTGGGTCACTGTGGTGCTAGTAGCAGAGCTGGAAATAAACCTTGGGTCTTGATTATAAGGCGAGATACGGTGCTGTTAGTTTCAACAGATGTTTCCACGTCAGAATTTTATAAGGTTCCATCATACGGATGAATTGAAATTTCAATATCTCCAGTCACAAAAAGCCTCCTGCTACACACATAACTCATTTTTCTTCTTATGCTAATTATAATAAAAACCTTTCTCTTTTATGAGCTCCTACTTATAGCTAGTGTTTTCCCCCATCATTGACTCTCCGCTGCATCAGGATAGGAATCTTTGTGTTCTCATAACTAGACTCCCATTTTTTTAGGGAAGATTAAGATGAGCCGTGGGAGGACAGAGGTGTGGTCCGATGGTGTTTATCAGTATCAGCTGTCAGCTTACAAAGCATTATGTGATGTACGTGTCCAGCTTTCACTGTTTGCACTGCTGGCAGACTGTACGATTCCTCTTTATTGCCTTTTGGCTTTTCCCCTTAAAAACAAACAAACAATCTACTGTTCCCCGGAGAAGGACAGGTAGTGTTTTTTACATCCAATAACAAGCCAAAAAGGAATCTGTTCTGGGACACTCATTTTTACTCTGATGCCGATCATAACAAGAGTACTTCTCTTCCACGAGCAGTCATTTGGTCTGCTCCTGCTACTAAAGTATTATATTTGTTATTTGCTGTGTATAGTTAAATCGTATTTTATTTATATTTTTTTTCCCCAATGGAAGTTCACTTTGTGCCCAGGCAAATGTATTTTGGAGTCAGAGGAAGATTAGCTGGTTTGCATTCACTATGAGAGGGAACCCCACACTTATTTCTCACTGCCTAAGCATGGAACAGCATCCAAGGAATATTTGGATCCCTCTGTCCAAACGCCAGGCAAGTCTCTGCTGAAGGCACTTCTAATGAGAGATTTTAAATAGTGACCTGAAATGGATTTAGATTTTTCAGTCATTAAGGTAGTTTCTAATATATGGCACATCATTTTTTCTTGAATACCATGGTGATGTGAGTTTCCTGTTAAAGACTAAAGATGAAATAATTAAAAATGGCTAAGTGACCTTGAAAGTCCTGTCTTTCTGAGAGTCAATAGGGGCTGTGCACATTAATTAGTGTTTTTCAAATTCTGCTCTCTAAAATGTACCAAAGCAGAAAAGCATTCTCTCAGTCAGTTAAGGGCAGCAGTGGCTAGCCTGTGACTGTTGACATATTTGCCTTTATCATGACTTTCTTTATACATGATTTAATTTGCAAAAAATGCATTTAATATTTTGTTAGAGGAAGCTCTGTGGAAAATAACGTGTTTATTACAAATTCATTTGAAAACATGCCTATGAATAACAGATGTGATTGCTGGCATTATAGGGTAGCTACTTCTTCCCAATGACAGAAATATGAGATGAAGAAGAGAAAAATATGATTTATTAAAAGGGACTTTAGCTCAAAGGTTACAAATGCAACTAGTTAAATTATGTCAACAATGTTGATAATAAAACTGTAATTTTAGCATGACTAAAAATAATCTTTGTTTTCATTGTATTTAATAAAAAGCACTGTGAAGAAGAGCTTGGCTAAGCTTTACATTTATTCACTTCTTGTCAATAAGAGTGAAATATCTGGCAAACCAATATATAGCAAAGGGAAAAATGTAACAGCAGTATCTATTTTGTTGCTAATTTTTTTCAGAAGTCTTAGTCGGGAACATGGAGGCTAGAGTAGACAAGCCACTGAGGGACCAAATGGCAAAAGAGTCTTGTGCTAATAGAAAAATGACCAGGATGAATGTTTTCTTCTCTTTAGTGGTTTTATGCAAATCCAGCAAGTTATTGTAATCAAATCACAGAGCAAATCTCTTGTTGAGCTTTTGCTGTAACATTGTACCTACCTGCCATGGGTCTTTCAATATTATTCTGTTAAATTAAATGATGGCATGATTTGAATTTTATGAATGATAAAGATAGTAAATAATTTTAAATAAGGAACTTTAATATATTTGTTCTTTACTTAGTCAAAGGTTAATCAGACTGTATTTGTTGATTCTGAAGACAAATAACCTTGTCAGGAGATGCCTAATTGCCAACAAATACCATATGTGCTGCAGAGTTTGAAATATGCACTTGTATTCGTAAAGGTAACTCAAGCCCAGACTCAACTCTCCCCACACAGCCAAATTTAGATTCTTTGGTAGAATTTGCCCGTCTGGCCCTTCTGGGGGCTTGAATTACCGCTTGGATGAAATGAACTGATTCAGTTCCACCAGATGAAATAGAAATTCCAGCTGTGAAGGACTTCTGAAATGTCACCATTCTCCAACACAACGGACTCCAAGTGCTAGTTCGCATTCTTTTCTCAAATGGGGCATAAGCTTTTATGAGCCACTGATTGTGCTTCAGTAGAAGCTAAGCAAAGAGTGAGATTTTTTATGGCTTCCATCATACAGAAGATGTTGGGTAGAATGTGCTAAATGGCAGATGGTTCATAACCAGAATAGTATGTTGCAATGCCTAGTAAGGGCTGGTACTGCATCCAGGACAGACACAACTTGTTTATAAATTTACTTTAGCTTGGGACACTACTCTCTGTTGCTTCCCTGGATCATCACTGAATTTCAACGTTACCATGAGCAATCCAAGTTGGAGGGTAATAGGTAACATTTTGTGAGTAAAAGTATTTTGAGTAAATATTTTTAAAGCATTAATAAGATTATTTTTAATTAAACTTTCCTCCAAATTGCAAGAGTTCCAGCACAAAGCTGGTCCAAAGACCAGCTAGATGCAAATTATATTTCTTCATCTCATTATCTAGTGTAATTAACAGTTTCTGAAGATTTTAAATGGGCAACAATCAAGTCACGATCTTGCTTAACTTTATGGACATAAGGGGCAGTTACACTGAAACTGCATGAAAACAAGCATGTAAATTCAAGCACATACATTTGCTTACCCTTTCATGTGCATACATTTACTGTAATCTTGGCAATAGTTAATAGTGTTAAGGATCACAGGCTTGTATGGGGGCTGATTCTCAAAATGCCATCAGGAGATAAAGATACTCATCTTTGCTTTAGATTGCAGTATAATATAAGAGCACTGATTTCCCAGTACAGTAGTAACATTTAAGCCATGCCTGGTAATTATTCCTTTGCTGTCACACACATTAACGTGGTATTATTGATATCTTCATACATTATTTCAGTGATTGCCAGTCACTGGTTTGCTGTACTTTATTTTTTTTAAATAAATATTTATGTAGTTATGAATGGAGCAGCTACATAGACTTTAAATCAAATCATATTGATCTGATAAAGGTAGATCTCAGCACTAATATCACACTACTGCTGCATTTTGACAACTGAAAGAGTTTTACGGAAAAAGAAGAACAAAACTGCTCTCAAGCTGCTACTCTTGCGTTGGCAGCAGCTCAGGAACAGTTATCTGAGACAGAAAAGTTTGTTAAAAAATAAATTATTAAAAATAAGCTATCATCTTAGATTGAAAATATATTTTATAGTATTCTTTTTATAAACACGTTCCACCATCTCCCATTTACATCAGTTGCAGGCTTTGGATGAAAGGCAATTCGAGAGGAGCTCTGAATAAGACCCAGATCCACACTTGCACACCTGGAAGAGTTCACAGGTGAATACAAATCAGAGTCAACTTTTGAGGATCTTCAAGTCCCCAAGGCAGCCTCTTAAATAGGTTAATGAGGTACCTGAAGGCCCAGCTGCTGCTCATGCTCAGAGATGATGCCATCGGGCCTCAGCTGATTCTGTACCACCAAACAGGCAGGAACAGGAGAGCCTAGAAATGCTATTTGAAGGATCACCTGAAGTTCATCTACTCCAACCTGCTTGAAGCAGGATGATCACCAAGACCAGACCAGGTCAGCCAGGGCCAAGTCTTGGAAAACCTCTGGAATAGAAGCGGCACTCCACTTTTGCTGCAGAGGCAGGTGAGGTGGCTGGACAACCTCAGCCCCATGCTCATTCTGGCAGGGCAACAACAGTGAACAGAAATGTCTTTCAGCGCAGTCTTGAGCCTCCACAAAGGAGGTAAACAGAGATGGTCACCAGAGTCCACCAACCACATTAGCACAAGAACATGCACAGTGCCCAAAGAGCTCCAGGTTTGCAATGAAACATGAAGAAACAGGTTTAATGCCCACCTCAGCCTGAAAACATTTACACCTTCCAGTCAGATCTCTCAACAGAGCCTCGACTAACCTGACCAGTATATTACCTGTGGTCTAATGGGAATTACTCTGGCCCTTACTGGTGAGACTGTGCAGACAACACCGGATTAATGAAAGCAAGCACACAGATGAGAGGAAAGAAAACAGGTTTGCAAGCATCCTTTGCTGTTGTGGGCAGGACGTCAGTGTTACAGCAGACAGTTTAAGCCTCTTGTGATGAGCTAACCGCAGCCTTTATATAAATCATGTCTTTTGCCCACTAACCAGCTACATTAAAATTAATAAAAATGTAAAGAGTAGGTCTTAGATTAATTAGTGATTGAGTAGGGACCATGCTTTTATTATCTGTAGAATTTAGGCAGTTGCAAGAAGATCTCTTTAGTGCATAACATACAGCAAAAAGAAATTGAAGGCATGCATTTATAAATCTCATAAATTTACATTGCACCCTGTGTATATATAGAACAGTTGTTTGCATGTATCACACACATTGCAGCACTGAACAAAACCGGTATTATGTTTTTGCAATTTACCTTTCAAGAAAACAAGGAATGTCCAGTTTTCCCTCTGGCTCTATGTTACCTCTAGTTTTCCAGCTGGCCTGACTGAAGCAAAGGAAGGTCAAGTGACTGGTCCAAAATTACACAGCCACTCCAAGGCTCAGTTGGCTACCAGGGCTTGCTTAATCCATTACACCACACAATCTTCTTACACCACACAGCCTCCCACAGGGCAATGACAGAAGATGACAGTGAGATTGCCAGTTATTTTTCTCTCTTAAAGCCTTATGATGTAGTAGTTGTTATATTCTAGTTTTAATTTAGAAACCTTCTAGGCTGAGGCTGCTACACAGACTTAAGAGAGGAGCTACCATAGAAGTACTTGAAGTAATATAAAGTACCTAACTCTTTCTCATGCCCTGCTTGTTACAGCTATATTTGTTTTGTAGTCTTCCTGGCCTGAATTTGTTAAATTGAGTTCTTGACTTGGATGAAGTACTGCACACGGGACTTTGAAAGCACGCTGACAAAGAGATAGAGGGCTGGAGTCTGCTCCCACAAAATCAGCAATAAAATTCTCATTGACTTCAATAAGTGCAGGGTGAGGTTGGGAATGACTTAATGCAGTGATGCACCACTGGTTGCACTGACTTGTTGTTCTTCAGTGGGTTTGAAAGCTATTTTTTTGAGGAAAGCAGACTCTGTCCTGGTTTTGCCATCAAACTGAGGTCAGTCAGAGGCAGCAGAGGCTAGAAGATCTGACACTGAGAACATCTGAATTTTTGTAGACTGATCACATTTTTCAAGTGCAAATGTTGAGGCACTCTAAAAGTGAATTGAATATAAGCAATTTAAATAAGATCTGTATCTTATTGGTCTCGCAGCATTTTTTAATGTAATTAACAGCATATCAAATGGATTGCTCTTCTAAGACAGGTGAATTATCAGACAGATGGCTGTTATCTACTTCAAACCCTTTTTCTCTAACATGTTAGGTTTCCTGAAGGTCAGTCATGCAGTGATGTGAGTGACTTTTGCAAATATTAGAGATCTCTAACCTGTACTGTTACTGTTGTTATTATAAAAGTTGTATAAATACTCAACCTTTGACTCTTAGTTTTGACAAAATGTATTCTGTGTCCCCTGCACTGATACAGCAACTGTTGCACATGGGAAACAAAAGAAGTGGGTTTTTTCCATTTATTGAAATTATAGGGTGAAATGACTATTTGAGAGGTTAAATCATGGTTCGAGCTGTAAGTCAAGTAAAACAAGGAAAAATTTTGCTTTGATGAGTCAGATTTAAGAATGTTGCTGTAATGAAGGATAATTACGATGACAGAAATTAAGGACAGAATTATGATAATTGAAAACACTGTTGTGGCAGATATTAAAAGACCCTGGAGTTCTGGGGCTGTTATACATTACCATTAAAATCCTGGTAATTAGAAATACTTGACAAAGGATGGGTGAACATTTAGTAGGACAAAATCTCAACTATTACTTTCTGATAATCCTGTTAAATTGCACACTGTATTACATGTTCAAGTCTTCTGTGACTGAGACTACTTGATGGCGTTGTTGGTTTCCAAAATCCAAACCTTCCATCTTATTGCTTTAGAAATAGATTTCACTAAGGAAAAAAAAAACAAACAAAAAAAACCCCAAAACCCAGACAAACAAACAAAACCCAAAAACCCACCACACAACAAAACAACAAAAAACCCCTGAGGAAAATACTAGAAAACCTCTTGCACTTCAGCCCACTTCTCTAATCCAGCACAGACCAGATATTTAAAGGTCTAATCCCCAGGAAAATTAGGTTGTGACCCTGTTCTTTGCATTTTATGACTGAAATTTCCCAATTCCTATATAGCTGTCTAAAGTTCATTTCAGGCTGATCTTTTGGCTGTATGTTATGTGCTTATTCCATTCTCTTTAGTGAGTTTTTGGGTGCTTTTTCTCTCAGCAATGGAACTGCTTAGAGAGATCTCCTTAGTTTCTTTTTCCTTGGGTTACATGAAAAGCTGCTTTCTGATCATCCGTGTAGAAATCAAGTGCAGGAGCAGGTCATCCAAAAGACCAGGGACACGTACTATCCAAAGGCTATTTTCACGCTGGGGTACACCGAGGTAATTAGGTAAGACTTGTTTAGTTTATGAATTATTTTAGACAATTTGAAAAGGAAGTAATTTGGGTCCTGGAACACAATGTAGAAAGAAATAGCTAGAATATTCCTATTAGAGCTAATTTTATAGAATTTACCACTTGACCAGTAAGTAGCTCCCATCATCTCGGGGACGGCATGAGGTCGACCCTGTAAACACACAATCCTGGTGAAGAAGTCATTGTGTCCATAGCAACACTCTGCAGCGTGAAGTATTTCTGCACCTCCTCAGCTCCCGTCCTGGCGCTGCTGGGGACACAGACCAGCTGTGCATGACTGTTCCTGTTTATGTCACCACTATTTTAGCTCCACATTACAAACCTTGTTTCCCCTGCAAAGAGCATCTGCTCCCTGAGTGACACGTTTTTAATGTGCTGATTTATCATTGTCAGATACAGGATTTTTATTTCTGAAATTTGAATATTGTATTTAAGGCACTTTTGTTATTACAGATGTTTTACATATAAATTGCCTTATATTACAAAATATATATTCTGTACTTCTCAAGCAGTCTCATTCTCATGTGTTTTACATTTTTATACCTTACTCTGCAGGGCTAAGTGGATGTGAGTGGCTGTCTGCTTGGGATAACTGCAACCCAGGGCACAGCACCGCGTTAGCAACTACCCCTCAATCATGCACGGGCTGTGGTGGTGGAGGAACATGCTGGAAACAGAAGTTTGGGTCCTGTCACAGATTTCGGCTGTATCTGCACTGCAGGTGCCCTAAAACTGAGATTTCTGGGTGCTCCCACTAGGGCCAGAAGTGCCAGAGGCTGGAAGCGCGCTGCCACCTCCGTGCGACCTGGCTGAAGGTAATGAATGCAGGCAAAGCACACTGCAAGTGAGCTGCTGACATGGAGCCATCCCCACACCCCCTGGGAAGGGGTGGAGAGGGAATAAAGGCTTGTGGGACTTCTGTGAGCGCTCCTCCCTGGAAGCTGTCAGACCCTAAAGGGTGATGAGAGGAGGCTGACTCCTGCCCTTGGCGCTGAGCATGGAGACAGCACAGTGGTGGGCAGGCTCGCAGCCACACAGCGACAGCCACGCTCTCTCGGAGAGATCAGCTGCTGTTTGCAGTCTGTGACACTGAGAAGCCAGTGGTCTGATGTGCAAACAGCCTGGTGTGCAGCGTGTCTGCGGTGCCCAGGAGAAGCAGGGTGCAGCAGCAGCAGCACAAGACCAGTGGGCTGGGGGGTGGCCAGCCTGGCCCTACCTCCACCTGCACCCAGCCACAGGTCTGCCTGGGCTGGTGACCACTATGCATGTGAAAAGTGCAGCAGCCCAATTCATGATCAAAGAGTGGAAGGAGTAGTATTATCAGAAGTATGTTGACATAGATATATGGCTGTGCTGAACTCCATTTTACTGTAGGTCACTAAGGCACTCATGTCAAAAGTTGCTTGGATTCCTAGGTCTTGCTGAAGGTGTTGCCGTATCCAAGAAACAGGTTTGATGCTAAACTTTTCAAGATATTATATAATATTGATAATCAGTTATTGCTTTCTTCATATTATAATATGGAAACATTGAGACCTAAACAAGTGTTACAAATTTCCACTTTTGCTGGCATTAGAGACATTGCTTGCATCACGTGTCAGACTTGCGTTCATATAAGTCTTCAGGAAGATACACACCAGTGAACTAAATATGTGGAGCAACTCAAAAAAGTGTGCACTGAAACATGTCATATCTCAGGCATAAACTAGTCTCCAGATACTGTGTCAGACCAGAATTGATTGAGTGTCATCAACTGAGCAAACAAACCTCTCAAAGTGTCTTTGGATGACCATTTCCAGCTGGTGACTGGCCATGTCATGCTGCAATGGCTATAATAGTTCTTAAATTATAAAAAAGATTAAGTACAACTCTAATTACTGCTTATAGAGAGACATTCCACTCTAAAAATGCTTTTTCCCCCTGCTCTGTCTGCCTTCCAAAGCGGGGAGCACCATGAAATCTGTGATGGGGACCCTACTCCATGGCAGCCAAACTGCCAGGTGCTGAGCCACCGCGTTTCTAGATGTGGCCAGTAGCTTGAGAAGGAAAAGGACACAACACAGACTGAAAAAAATTATGTACAAGAAAGTCAGCAAATCTAATGAAGTATCTGCTCAGGCTGGGACAGGAACAAAGAATAACAACAATGTTACAAGAACTGAAAAAGAAAGGAACAGGGTATTGCTGATAAAGCGTGTGAGTAATGAGGTTATCCCAGGTAAGCTGCAGAGAAGACTGGAAATCCCAGAAGGAGGTAATTACACTACCAGACCAGGGCTGGAGCACAGCTTACAGCAGACTGAAATTTCTGGAAAAGAGTTCCTTCAAAGAAATATTTCTTTCTGCTTGTAAGAAGGAGCCTTTCCTCCTGTCACCAGCATTTTCATCCAGACAATTTTAAGGGTGTTTAATTTACTATATATGTGTGTATATATGTATCAGTAACATTTATTTCTACAAGGAGGAATATCAGGATGCTGCAGGAAATGCCCTGTAAGTGCAATTCTAGGATCTGCAAAATCCTAAAGCAACTTTTCCCGTAGCTGTTCTGTGCAGCCAGCCGGCTGCTTCCCGGGGAGCGCGGAGCAGAGTAGTTGAAATAACACCACCATCTACTGGGCAGCCGGTTAAGACAGCAAACGGAGAGGTCGTACGGAGATGAAAGTGCGTGCAACTCCCAGCCACCGCTTCTTTGGTACGTACCACAACATGCCTGGCAAGCCCTCATCACGCAGTTCTCCATTATTTTTATTATTAATGTTGACTGATGCTCTTGCAGGCTGCTTTCTATGTAAGACATAGCTAAATAGATATATAATAAAAAAATTACTGCCTTGCATGGGTGTACCTGGGTAGGGAACCGAGGAACATTTTTCGTAGCATTTCTGTGCAGGGAGCGGCACCGGTACAGCAGCTGTGCCCCGTAGAAGGTATATTAATTTGATTGCCATCAGGATTGATATTATTTGCTCTTACAGATCTGCTTCTAGGTCTCATGCAGTTGCACACATCAAGCCTGCAAAGCAGAAACCTAGAAATAGCAACGTCCACTGACAAGTGGAGATGCATGCCATGGCCAGATGTGGGAAACAGCATGCGACAAAGACCCAGAAATTCTTCTTGCAGGAAGTATAAATGCTGCAGGATGTCTTGCTGTTGGCTGTATTAGACTTACTGTAGCTTTCTTTCATGCTTATTTCTGATGCAAATAATTTCCAGTAGCAACGTGGTGTATATGTGATACAGAGGTGGTATTCCGTAAAGCCACGAGCCCATCGACTCAGCTACCACGGTTAAGGCACATCGTTTTCTACAGCCTAAGGTACAAATGAGGATGATGTGGCTGGTATCGCATGGATTATTTTATACCACCACCACCCCCCCAAAATGACCGGAAATTTGACAACAATTGGATCAGTAGAGAATAGCTTTCACAGGAATCAGAAACAAGGCTAAAACCCATTAATGTAGGGAGACAATCTGTTACTGTCCCTTAAATTGGGTAACAGCCCGCACATGAAAGCGAGATTTCCTCCCTCTGCAGTGGAAGAACTGCTGGAGCTATGCAAGACCCCCCCACACTCCATCAGCCCTTTGAGCTTTTACAAAGTTATAAAAGCTGTTAATGCTTCTAGCTATTTCAGACCCCCACGGGGTAAAGGAAAAAAGGATGAAATCATTAAATCCCCTCATGCTCCTGGTAGGTGCTACCAAAATTTAAAATGTTTTCCCTTTTGGGAAGAAATGTCTGGAGGAGATGCAATCTGCTACCTGAGCAGGAAAGATTTACCTGGAGGCAGGACAGTGCCACATGCAGAGAGACGCTGCTGGGTGGGGATCGTGAGGCTGGATGGAGAACTTGGCCATTTTGTTACGGGATACGTGGAGGCTGGGGAAATACTCGTTAATGCAAGGCTGAGGAGAGGCGTGAGCTGAGGCCACGTCCTATAACGGTATGGCCATAGGTAGGGCTGCAGCATCCCTGCTGGGGACCTCGCCAGGGCTTTGTCCTGTAAAGATCAGTGCAGCCACAGCTGAAAAGACTCACTGGGGATATTTAAGGGGTTTTTTTTCCTGGGTGGCGGTTAGATTAGATTGTTTAACATTAATGTACATTTTCACAGCTGAATGGTGGTAAATCCCTAGCCTCAGAAGCCTACTTTCCCTCTCAGAAAAAAATAAAAATAAATTACCCTTCCTTCTAATATATTTATTCACTTCTATTTACATATAAATGAAAATTAATAGCATCAGATAACTGAGGTGCATTTCCTCCGTCAGCAGCAGAAGCAACAGTAGATCCTGTGCATTTATTATGATTAAGTATTATCGGTGTCTGTCACACATGAATGAAGCCGTACCAGGGGTGGATTGGCTATCTTATACAGAAAGAACTTGGAAGGCAATTTTTTATGCATTTTTTAAACCTGTTACCTATCCCCAAGCTATCTGCTGGTTTATGCCAAGGGATCTCTATTGTCCCTGAGATGTATCTGCCTCAGCACAGTTTCTAATACCACGCAGACAATGTGCTCAGCAAGCTTGCATGAAATTTATAAGTTCAGCAGAACTATGTAGGAACTATTTTCAATTGGACAACTGAGAGCAATCGCATTGCTTAATAGCAGCATGTCAAACGAGAGATTATTGTAATATTGCCAAAATATTTATCAAATATTGTAGGGAGAGTATATTTTCAGTTCCGTTTTGAAATGACCGTGTCTGAACCCCTGGGATCCTGTGAGTATTTTTGACCTGAATTACCTTCAAGCTGTGATGACTCTGCACACTCTGTATGTGTGAGTAAAGGAAGGGTATTGCTTCTCCTGATGATACTGCTTCAAAGAACACATGGAAGAAGGAGACATGTTTTAATGCACTATTACAACTGGATCATCTTAAATAGTTCTGCGTGCTTTGCAATTGCTTTCTTGCAAATATCAAGTGCCAGACTTTTTTTTTTTGCATATTTTCCTTCAACGGTTTGTTTTGTTGGTTTTGTTCTGTTTGTTTGTTGTTTTTTTTTTATTTAAAGTATGCTGTTTATTTTGAAGCGTCAGTTTAGCTCTGCCATCCTGTCTATATCATCAAGGCAAGCTGTTTTAGTTAACCCACAAAAATATTCTTTACTGGAAATACAAACACCAATAAAGTTATTGGTGCAATAAATTATTTTCTTTTGTATGGAGATCAAGTAATTCAGCTCTTACTTCAGAAAAGACAATACAACCTATATTGTGAGTCTATTAAGAGCAACAAAAATCTCTTCTGGCTCTAGAGGAAGAATTAATTATTTACATGTTTCTCATTAACTTTTTACCTACTGTTAACAGTAGGTTTTTAACAGAATTCCTTTCTGTCTGTGATCAAAGTTTTCAACAAGCCCATTTACAAGCAGTATATTTAGCCATTTTTAATTATTTGCAGTCTATCACTAAATGACATTTGCAATTTGTAAGCATTGCTGAAACACCACAGGTATTCCAGAAATTCCTCACAAGACTTTTTGAGTGCCCAACGCTTTTACTCCCTGCCCTTGATGTGCTGTTGGATCTCGTGCTAATGTATCAGCTACCATGTATATCTTCTCTTCACCTTACAAAATAAAAGCTAATCTCATGAAAGACTTGAAGCTGTCTGTACACTGACCCATGGAGCTGACGGCCAGGTATTTCTCTGGAGTTGTGTCTCTGCTTCATCACATCCTGGTAGCACTGTCAGTGGGATTTAGGGCAATGGAACGTGGATCCATATGGGGTTTTTAAGGCCAAAATCCCAAGTTTTTCCCAGATAGACCTGGACTCAGTTTTGGCAAAACAGTCTCAGAGAAACTTGTGATTAAATGATCTTCATATTTCCTCTGACAATCTTATCAAATTAGGAAAATTCCCAATAATTTCAACAAAAAAAAAAATAGGCAAAATTTGACTGGTTTCGGTACAATTTTGGCTCACTTAGATCTTATAACCTAGAAAAAGCCATGACATATCCGAAGATATTCCATTTATTGTTTGGTATATTGAATCTCTTGGACTCTCATGTCTCTGTGAGCTTGTGAAACGGAATCCTTTTTTAATCAATTCACCTTCAAAACAACTTAAATATTTAAAAAAAAAAATAGAGAAGGGTAGCATAACACAAGTTAAATTCTTAGATTTACTGAATCATGATACAAAATGGCCCATGCCTTCCCAAAATGGCTGTTGAGTTTACTTTGCGTCACTGATGTGCCTTACCCCACATTTGCTCATCCCTAGCACCTACTGCACGGCTCTCTAGGGCCAGGATCCTTATTCGGGGAGGAATAATGTGGTTTTTAACCAAAGCCTGAAGATATGGCTAAGGCAACAACTCCTGCACTATGGAACAACTGATTTCTGTTCTGTGACCCACTCCGAACTTGAGAGACTTACTTGCGATGCGACAAGCCAGAGTGGTGTTCTTGTCGAGCACTGCCCAGCACCAGCTGCTTCTGAGGAAAGTTCAGCAAACTTGATAATGAGCACTTGGGGAGTAACAGAAGTTTCTTCTTCAGCTGAACAGTAGTTGGATTACGGCTTAAATATTTTATGTCCATTATACACTCAAAAATGCTGTAAAAGGGCTGTGTAAGCTCTTGGTTTTCATATAGGTATTTAGCGTGCACTTAAACACGTATAGTAAATTCAGTGTTGTGGAATGCTATTGAATATCACAGTTTTAAGATTTATTACTAAAGGAAATTGCACTGAAACTATTTATTGGAAACAAAACCAAACCTGTGACTTGATGATGGATGACTTTGTTCTCTAGTCTTAGACCAATTATTTTACAAAGCATTTGTTACATTTGACTTTAGGCCAAGAAACAATGTAAGTTGACATATTCTAGAATAATTAAAAAAATGGACAATTTGTAATACATTAGAGAGCCTACAAAAGAGCAAAGCACATTTAGATAGAGTTATAAAATCAGCTACCTCGATAACTTAGCCAGTGGTATTTAGTCATAATTTAGCCACTGATACTTAGTGCTACTAAGTGCATAACAGAATGCTGTAACAAAATGAATCGTAAGCTCCATGTCTCTTAATGCTACTTATTGAGTTAACTCTTCAGTGAGATGCCATTACCTGCAGTGATTACAGGTTCACAGCATGGAAGTCAAAAGCAAATTTGGCAGGTGCAAACGCCTGCTTCTTTTTTTATAGCTGAAGAGGAAAAGTGTCCTGTAACCTAGTCTGCTTCAACTTGGTCCAAAGTTTTATAAAACTCTGTGCACGCTGGCAAAAAAAAAAATCATTCCTTCCACTTGTGCAATTTTCTGAGAAGTTACGTAGCTTCATCCAGTCCGCCCAGCTGGGTGGGCGAAGGGTTTGGCCCAAATTTTTATAATTTTGAATTCTGAAGAGAGATGTGCAGACCATTATTTTAGGCTAATAAATAATATTAGACTAATGATATGCGCTAATAAGAAACAGAATGTCTTGTTGTGGATAATATACACAGAGCAAGTCTGTCTCATCTTCATCGTGAGCGTACCTCCAAAAAAGTGCTTTGTGCTGTCTGGTGCTGAACTCGAACCGAGGGGGCTTGGGCAGACCCATCAGACCACTCAGCCAGAGGATGCGGAGAAGAATCAGTGAGGATGAAACAACAACAAATGTCACCTTTCCTGCACAGCTATTAGAGAAATAGCTGCTTTAATGGGCTTTCATCCATAAAAAGGTAGAATTAGAGGCAGAATTAGAGTATTCAATTAATAGGCAGTCAGCTGTGTAAAACCTATCATGTGACATTGATGCTCTAAAATCCAAACAGGTAAATGTGACTAAAGTCCCTAATATAGCAAAAATGTTTTTATATAAATAGATACCATAATGCTTGTATGAGATTTGCTGTGATAGACTCTTAATTCCAAGTATCTGCATTGCATCAGTTTGAGCCAAGATGAAAAATAAAACCGGAAAATGAAATATTTTCTCTGCTGCATTTGTATTGTTTTCATGAACCTTCAGAAGCAGTGATTGTGGAATTGTTGGGTGGTTAATAGCAAATCTTATGTCGCCAGTAAAACTGAAAGGATAAAAAAGCAACTGCAGAAGGAAACAATGGGAATAACTGACTGTAGGCAAGATCTGAATTTTATGAATATTAGAAGCCAAGGGCTGATGTATCAAGGTGAAATGTCCCTTTAAAAAGTGGCTAAGAACAGTTAATCCAAAATGAGGTCATAAAAATGCCCATGCTTGTTGAAACGGATGACAACAGAAAAGTTGGGCCAAAACAAAGGAAGCATTCAAAAAATAGCCTGAGAGAGGCCTACGTACAGTGTGAGACAGCAACACAACTATTTACGAGCAGCCCATTATCTACTGCCCAGAAAGCCAAACAGGTTTGTTAAGTAGAGTTATGATTCCAATTTATGTGATATTTGGAATGAATGCTTACCTTAGTGAAAAAAACCCACACAAAATAAAACCTGTTCTAGAACCTTCATTCCCTCTAAAACATTACTGCTCTGTAACAATAAATATTATTCTATTAATCTTATATTACTAGGTTTTCAAAGATACGTGAATTAGATGAGATCTCTTACATGAGATGAATTTATGAGACAACTGTTATATATATCAGAGCTGAAATACTGTGTTTGGAGTGCTGCTGTTTTTATTTAACACCTGCTTTTCCTTCCACATGATTTTCTTCAGAAAGATTCAGTAATGAATTGATTTTTACCTTTCTCAAAAGATGAAAACCTGGAATTTGCAAAATGTCTGGTTGAGAATACTGAGCGGAGGAAGCCTTGTGGAAAATAAATTATTGGGCTGGCTATAAATTGGCCCTTAGCTCCCGTGAGGTCTTCCTGAGCTCTGTTGGAAACTTGCTTCTCCCCTGGGGTTATGTGTATAAATCAGATTAACTCCACTGAGAGCAATGGAGTAAATATATCTGAGAGAATCCAGCCCTGTATTTCCAGCATTTCTCTAGTTTCAGTTATTTTTAAGGTGGGCTAAAGCCCGTGGCCACTTAGAGGTTTATGACAATATTAGCAGTAAAAAAGCTGAGATTTTGAAAAAACAGTTTCTGTAAGAGGTGAAAGAGGCACGCTGGCACATGGCTGGAAGTACGCTGTTTATGAACCATATTTCAGCAGCTCCTGTTCCACCTTCCAAGGCACCACTAACTGCCAACATGTGATATGGCCCACATACTATTTCTAATATAAAAAGTGGGTAATTATTGTTGAATACAGAAAAGATAAGCTCACAAGATGCACTAACACCCTTTCGTTCTTGAGATTGATGTATCCTCTAAAATCCCTAGAGGAAGAAGATTTAGAATAAAAGCAAAAGAGAAAACCAGGGAGCAGTAGGTCCCTGAGGATGATAGTTGAGGTGCCATCGCTGATTTATAGGTTTAGAAAATATTTGCTATGTCCATATTATACTTGTTCTGGGGATAAAGAGAGGATTTAATTCACTAGTACTATCAGTCTGTTACCTTTCAAGGCAGTAAATTCACTAAATTCACTAAAAAAAGCAATTCGGCTTCGTGGAGTTGTTGTTGTAATATATCATTTATCATTTACTGTATGTAAGTTCCAATAGCACAAACATTTAAAATCATCAACAGAACTATAAAGAGATGAAAGAAAAATGTTTTAGAATAAATCTCTGTCTTTTCCAAAGCAACCTACTCTGTGATAAGGTTATAGAGTGAAACATATGTTACTGGCAGCTTGAAATAAAACTCTTACTTGTTTCTTTGCAAATGTTTTAACAAAATTGCTGAAACTCATTTCTTGTCTATGATGGTGATGGCAGGAAGAAGAGGGGGAATTTTAAAAGTAGGCTCATATGCCTTGGATCCCTCTAGAGTGATGCGGTGAGGTTTCACCAGGGCATATCTCAGAGATGTACTATGGGGAGCATCCTGTGGAGGAATCTAATCGTCCTCATTAAATCTGCTGGGATGCTAAACCCAGCAGGCAGCTAAACATCACACAGGCGTTCACTCACTCCACCCTCTCCGGTGGGGTAGGGGAGAGAATTAAAAAAAAAAACAACCAACATGTGGGTTGAGATAAAAGACAGTTTTATAGGACAGTAAAGGAAATAATAATAATAACAATAACAATAATATACAAAAAAAGGTGACGCACAATGCAATTGCTCCCTGTGCGCTGACTGATGCTCAGCCCATCCCCGAGCAGTGATCTCCTGCTCAGTGAACTCTTCCAGTTACACGCTGATCATGATGCCGTATGGTGTGGAATAGCCTTCGGCCAGTCTGGGTCAGCCGTTCTGTGCCCCCTCCCAGCTTCTTGTGCATCTCCAGCCTTCTCACAGACAGGGCATGAGAACCTGAAAAGTCCTTGACTTGGTGTCAGTGTAAGCACTACGTAGCAACAACTAAAACATCAGTGTGTTATCAACATTCTTCTCATCCTAAATCCAAAACACAGCGCTGTACCAGCTGCTAGGAAGAAAATTAACTCTATCCCAGCTGAAACCATGACAGATGCCTGTCTCCTAAAGCTAATCCGATACTGATGAATATCCCCATTAATACTTAGATTAACCTATCATCTCTGAAAAGAAATAATATTTGCAGAAGAATGAATGTAGAAATGCAGGTGAATCAAATTAGGGGAGTGATCTACTCTGTAACACTCCCATTTCTCTGCCACTTATCCAAATTCATCCCCTAGCTAGCCATATTCTGCATTTGATGCCATTTATATTGTATTTTTGATACAACTACGATTTTTTAAAATTTATTTACTCTTAACATCCCTTGCTCGTTCAGCAGTCTCAACACCTTGAAGAGACAACATCTGTGTTGAACAAGTAGAAGCAGCCACCACGTCCACTCAAGAGGAGCCCTGCCAAGGCTGCTTGCAGTAATTGAGCTTTCTTTGAGCACAACATCTGCTTACATAGGTTCTTTTATAAGATCAAATTGTAATGGCCAAGATGGAAAAGGAGGATGAAAGAAGAGGTGACAGATGTATGGATAGTTCATTTTATTGTTGTTTTTATGCTGGTTTGAATCCAAGCCAAATTCCCACCTTTTGTTATTAAACCTGGTGGTTCTACTTCGGTTCTCATTATTACTCCTGGCTGGAAGATGTGGGGTGGGCATCAGCACTGCACTGGTTGTCCTTTATGATTTTGATTTCTTCAAAAAGAAGAGTTCCAGAAAAAGGCTGAATGAAATGGTTCAAGGTAGGAGCAACACCTTTCCGCTTCATGCCTTTCCACTGCTAATACTGATGAAAAACTCCTGTGAAATACCTTTCTGCTGTCATTTCAAAGGAAACTGTTTCCTAAATGGAAAGTTCACTCAATGGAAAAATTCAGCCTGCAATTTTTCTGAGTAACAGTGATTTTTGTGTTGGTGTTATCTGTCCATAACCAAGGCTATGACTAGCCATTTTTCTTACTCTTCCTTTTTACTATCGAGTCAAGTTAAGACTTAGGGAGAACAGGCAAAGAAGTTTTCTGGAAAAGTGCAATTCCTTTTCTCTGCTATATCCTGTGTTACGGGACTAATCCACCAACATGAAAGTATTTTGAGAATTTCCACTCCATGAGAGCATTGTGATACTTCCATAATTATTTATTTTGCAGAACAATCAAAATGCAGGGGTTTTTTTTTTAATCATTTCACCTAAGCTGCATAAGAAATGATGTTCTGAGAAAGTGAGGTAGTTCCTTGTGGAAGACAGGACCATGACCGATTCAAGCACCAGAGCAGCTCATAAAAAAATTAAGGAAATACTGAGCTGATCTAAGAACAAAAAAGATTTCTTAAAAAATATATCTCCTTCCTACTGTTTTTTTGGAAGTCATACACTTTTCTGAAAATGGATTCTGGTGAGAAATCCCCAGCCAGTTCCAAGATACAGTTTGGACATAAGTGTTATTAGTATTTGCTAATTGCCAATCTCTTCACACAGAAAAGTCCTTTTTGGTTTTGAGCTGCTCAGCAATGACAACCATTCTCTTAGATATGTCTTAGGGCACTCTGGAGCAGAGGTGAATTGTAGATGTGATTTATATTGACATCTCTGCAACAGTATGGTGTTTTCCAATAAAGTAAGGAACTCGTATGAAGAATGCAGGCCTCAGTCATGACAATGCCCTAGCACACACCAGTTCACATGTAGCTCACCTGCCCTGGCAGAGGTGCCCACCCAAGAAGGGCACTGATGGTGCACGCTGCAAATTTAATAAGGGCACACTGCCAGGGCAACTCGTATGGCAAAACAATGAAGAGAGCAAAACAGAAGTTCATCCTCCTGCGTACCCAAAGTGGCGGGTGCGCCATGTCAGGTCAAGGATCACATCCAACTTTGATCCATGCCAATGGGCAGCATAGTTACAAGGAACTGATTTAATTCCTCTAATAGATTCACTTATGCCGTCTCAGAGCCCAAGAGCTCATGGTCTGTATAGCCATTAAAAAAAAATGGAGGTGATGAGTAAGTTTCTTCAGTTTATCTCTGCTTTGGAGATTGAACTCCTATAGTTTGGCCCATCATCTAATGAGCAGTGATGTCCTGAAAGACATCAGGGTTCTCCCACATGGGAATTAGAAGCTGAAAGATAAACACACCAAATGACCGAATGTACAAATCGATCTCTGTACTCCCAGAGCTGTGCGAAGCGGAATATGTTTTTGTACAGTGAATTATTATCCTAAAAATCACAAGTAGCCCTGGTCGTTGGTCTTGTAAATTACAGGTACTAATCTTGTATTATTTTCTGAAGAACAAGAAATGCTGTGCTCTATACACTAGAACACAAAACAGAGGAAAACACAAGCTCTAGTCACTGTGTGACTACTGTTTATCTCCCCAAACTAGTCATAAGCCAAGATGAAGTTCCTCCCATTTAATGTCATTCCCCTGTGCAGTCTTGAAATGAGTGGTGATGTAAAGAGTAGCTGTTTGGGCTAACGAGGTGTGTGAATACTGTGCCTTGGTTGTAATAAGTGTGCTTGTCATTTCTCCAAAACATATGGACAGAGATGACTAAAAGAAAAAGAAGCCAACAGTAGAGAGAGAGAATCCCAGGCCTGAATTCCTTCCCAAGCCTTTTAGGAAAATCCTTTGTGGGGGGTTGCTTGCTGGAGACTGCTGGGACTCAGTCAAAATCCATTATGCCAACCTTCCTGCCTGCTCTGAAGCCGCAGAGAGGATTGCAACAGTCAATGGCCACGGCCAGCCCCTATCAACAGAGGAGGCATTGCCCTGGGAGCACAGCGACTTTATTCCTTGTCACTGGACTTGGCAGGTATTTTCAACCAGATAAAACAAGCAAACAAAAATGCACAGAGGAGGGTGTTGTCATGCGTGAATGTGTAAACTCAGACTCTCAAGAAATGTATACTATTTAATGAAGATGTCTTTTCTCTCTGAAGGACTCTGTCCTACTAGGAATGTGTGTGTACAGGCAGGGTCACGCTCTCTTTGTCACCTGTGAATAACAAATCTCTTCTATGACTAGAAAGCCACCCCAGGGGACAGTCTCATAGTGAGGGCATTCCCCACAGGAAGCAGGAGGAAATAAACCTGGACTGTCATTTTTAGATCAGTTTCTAATGAATGCTTGAGTGCTTAAAGGAATCTGTACTAATGCCTGCTGGCTCAAGTGCGAAAGGAGCGTGCTAGCCACACTCAGTTTTTGAAAAGAGGAACATGGTATTACCCTCTCTTCTCCTTCCTGGGGGATGCAGGTAGGCTTCCATGTGACCTTCAGAAGATAACCTGAGTGATGAGATTCATCTATTCACTATTGCCCAGGACCTCTGCATGCACCTCTTACATCTCACACACCGACTCGGTAGCCTGAGCATTTCACACTTGGAGCAAAGGGTCAAAAAGTCACATCTTTGGAGGCCTTCAGGGAATCTGTGTTTTTATCATCATGTTAGCATTCAGTTCCACCCTGAAGTTTTGTTCTGCATCTAAAGAAAAAAGGAAAAACTGTTGTTCTTAATACTCTTCCCACAGCCTCATACCTCTGCTACATCCCCCTGGGCTGCCCCGTCCTCCCACCTCGAGCCAGCACAGCCCCTCCAGCCCATCCCCAGCCCTGCAGCACCAACGTGCCAAGCAGGATGTTTCGGACAAACACTGTCTCTTTCTTTTAAATTGAAGAGGTCTGAATGCCTAACACGCGTATCCATCAAACAATTTTTGGCCAAGTCTGAAATGCTGCTGCCAGCTTCCAGCTGTGACTTTTGGCTTGTTTTAACTCCCCGTATCCACCCCTACCATTGAAAATTAATTTAACACAAGACAGGCTGGTATCAGGCCTTCAGTGTTGTGTTGTCTTTTTGTACAGACGGTGAAGCTAATTGTTTCAAGTGTTCACTAACCACACTTGACTACACCAACTTTCTGGGGAGTTTCAGTTTCTGCTCTTACTGAGGTTAATGGTGTGGAGACTGTGAGAGTATTTTGCAACATTTTTATGCAGGTTCTCCATGGTTTTAGTTTCCCATGATTTTTTAGATTAATGTTTGAGAGGAGAGAGAAGTTATTGTTCACTATTTTTCTGACTTCTCTAAGGTCTTGTCTTGGTCTGGGAGAATGGGAAATCGAATATATGCACTGGTTGTCTGACCAGGAGATGTTTGTCCTCCAAGATTGAAGGGAGCCTGTCCAACCCAGGGAAACTCCTTGGCTGAAAGAATGGGAAGCTCAGTTTCATGTTTGCCAGGAGTGATCACCTTCAAAAGCTCCCCCTGATTAAAACCCGCTTAGGGAGACAACAGGTCAAGGGGTAGGCAAGTCTGCAAATCTGTCCCTTCTCTCCACTTGTAGGAGGTCCTTAATACCTCCTGCTTTTGCTTTTTGCCTGGTTATTTTTGCTTGCTCTATCCAGAAGGCCAACAAGGGCTGGATTGTTTGTGGAAAACTCTTTTGCTTTGTTGTAAATTGTTTTTGGTTGCTAATATTTTGACAAGGGTAAATCTCAACCCACAACAGATTTCAATCTTTTTCATGCTAAATGTCAAACATTAGAGCCATGCCTTTTAGGCCAAAACTTAGAGTCAAAGAATATTGGGCCCCCATCAGCATGTAGAAACTGCCACAAATAAATTCAACCATTAACTGAGAAAGCCGTGTAAAGGTAAAACTTGTGTCATGATCAAAATAAACTGGAATTTTGTCATTTGTCATACATTTGTACTCAAAAAATGGATAAGGATCTCGCAGGAAAAAAATCAGAAATACTGGATTTGTAGTCTTAATGAGCTTGAAGGAATATGATCTAAATGTCAGTAAAATCAATGGAAAGACTCACAAAGGCTCCCAAAGGGCTACAAGTCAGGCCTATGAGATAGCTAATACAATGCGACTGTTAGAAGCAATGACATTGCTTTGCAGCATCAAAATCCAAAATCAAAATTAAGAAAGATGTTTTAGAAGTTTCTTCTCAAATAACCTATATTTCCCTCAAGGAATCCACTGGTAAAACTCCTCAAGGGATGTAGTTAAGCCAAAGGAACAACATTTGCAACTCCTTGGCTGTATTGCAAAATATTTTTAATGACTTTGTTTATGCTTTTGGATGAAATGCTCCTCACAGTGATTTGTGTGGAATGTTTACAGACTTGTGTGTTACTCGGTTATCAGGTAATTCACAATATCTTCACTTAAACAAGCAGACACGAATAATCAAACCTGACAAGTCAAAGAAAAGAAGTGCTGGCAGGTATGGAAAGCACTGAACAGTGGGTGACGATACGATATTTTCCAGGTAAAATGCCGTGAATATGAGTACAGCACGCAATTTAACAGCAAATCCTTCATATCGCGCATTAAGCCAGCGATGTGCATTGTCACCCAATAAACCAACTAGAGGTGCCACAAAGGACCCATGCGGTAACAACAGGGCACTTTCCACGAGACAATACTTTAGAAAAACGTGATTGAGCAGCATGAGCGGTCGCATTCTTTCGCTGCCGTTTGCCTCTGTTTTCTATCTCTGTTATTACAGCCGGTGAGCCGCCCTTCTGAAACCTACACCTCACTTTTCAGGGCGGGTTGGCAGGGCGAACGCTGCCGTGCTGTGCGTCAGCAGCAAAGGACTGTTCTCTAAAATGCCAAACAACGACCCAAGACACAAACCTTCAGGGTTACAGACCATTTCTGTTACGCTTTCGCAGAAAAGTAACCCTCTGGCAACCTGAAGCGAAACCCAAACCTATTGCAGGTGTATATTGTAGAAATTTTAAACCCCTCATATAAACACGGCGTTCGATACGACTGCAATAATCTGAAGTCAGCGCTGTCTGCTTTAAATCCCTCACGAGCAGGCGTGTGTGGTTTACAGCCCTAATTTCTCCAGGTTCACCTCCTACCCCTGACGGTGACGGTACGCGCTGTTCTCACGCTCCGTGTGTGCGCGGGTGCGTTCCTGGGTGTGTAAATCACAGCAGCTGCAGCCGGAGCAGCTGCGGGGACGCGCGCACGCCGCTGATCTGTTTGTGGGCGGGTGAGCGTGGTTTGTGTGTAGCTGGAGGGCTTCCCTCTTGGAAATGCTGGGAATAATGACACATTAAACTCTCTCCAAGAGAGTGGATTGAAAAGCATGAAAGAAAAAAAAAAAAGAAAGAGGCAGGCAGGCTGATGGCTTTTCCTGCAAAGTTTAGTACTTCAAAAGTTAACTTCTAAGCAACTGCAGATGCATGGATAAAGCCTATCTTGGACAACATGCAGCAGCCCTTTCCCTTCCATCAGCATCTCCAACTTGTTGCCTGCCTCTGTTGGATTCCCTTGTTGGCCATTAGCACTGAGTCAGCTCCGTTAGGTAAGGATTTTGTACTTTTTAATTATTTGATAGTCATTTGGGGGACTCAGTTCATGTGTATTTTAAACTGAGGTGATCTTGTTTACATTTAATTTGGAATGTGGGTTAGAGTGATAGAGGGCTATTATTAGAAAGGCTCTTCAAAATAGAGTGGAAGTAAGGTTAAAATAAACAGCTTCTGAGGTAATGAAGAAGGTCACAGTGATAACCAAGCATGCTTACAGCACACACAATGTTTATTGTCTGTTAGAGGACTTGCAAATTTTTTCTTTTTAAAAAAAAAATTACAAACCTCTGAAGATTCTTGCTTCCTACTAGAAAAAAAGAATAATCAAGTGATTTAAAGAATATTCATAACATTTTCCCATAAATGGAATATATGAAATGAACCATAAAAGAAGAAAAAAAACCCTTTAAAATAAGAACCTGCTCCTCTAAGGAGAGAAGTATATACACCATATATCAAACCAACGTTATAGATTAGTTAATTACACATATAATGATACACAGCTATACAGTCTCTGGCAATAAAAAGTTCATGAGTAATTTTTCTACGACTGTACACATTAAATGCAAGGCTCGTTTCACTCTAGCACAGAGTTCGAAGAGGACATAGATTTTACATATGTAGCTTGTTTATACAGCTTTATTAATCTACTGCAGGAATACATTGAAAATCATGTTAGACATTACTCAACTAGTAAAAACAGAGCGTAGGACCAGAGCGTAGTGCTGGGAGTGATTATGGATACAGCTCTGGCAAACTCTGTGGAGGCACCCCCCCTTAATGGAAATGCGTTGCGATATTTTACAAAATTTAATTCCAGTAGAGTTTCAACTAGTCTTAAAAGTGATTGTCAGGCAGCACTCATTAGCTCTATGAAGATAGAACAATTTAAAGCACTCTTCATTTGAATATCAAAGGGTCACCCAGAAAGGGTAGCAGGACTAAACACAAGGCAAATGACCTTATCGCCTTTATCTTCAAACAATGCCTTTAATTTCTGAAACCTTTTGAAGGGTTGCCAGTTTTATGGAGTGTAGCAGCTACTTATCTGATAGAACAAGCTTTTCATCACGGGGAAATGACCTTTTAACTCCTAGTAACCAAGTAACTGTATTTCCCACTGTATTTTTGTTACTGAAGGTAATATGTATAGACATATTTATTAAATGGGGAACACAAAACAAGAGTTAAGAAATAGCTTGCTGTCTCTTAGGTGATGTAGAAGGATACTTAAGACTTGTTGGTTTGGTTTTTTTCACAGTGTGAACTTGAAGTAAATTAAACTGCTCAAAAAGTTTACATTCTGACAGATTGTGTTGTGACATTATAAGGATATTAACAGAGCCATATGCTGTTTACTTTTGTACTCTGAGTATAACAAACCTACTAATCCCATAAGAATTTAGCTGTGAATAGGGAACGTCTGACCAAACAGCTTTTTGCAGATGCCTCATTAAGAGAGAGAAGATGAAAAAGTCCTTTAAAGACCAAAGAAGAACTTTATCATCTTCTGCAGTCGTGTTATAGGGAATGAAACTCCCAGTGATGGAGGATATTCTCATTATTTGGGGGTTTTTCACCATTTCCTGTGACTGAGAAACATGAAAGAGTTACCAGTAACATCCATAGCTCGTCTCTGGTAAAAGATTGAGTAAAGCATTAGGGACAAAAGCAACTGAGTGAATCATAGATGTGGGAGGACTGACACAACACAGAGCTTGTCAGACTTCTCAGATGAAATTCTGCAAATAACTCAATCAAAAGAAAAAGACAACGGATTTGTTTCAGAGGTATTTTAGACAAAAGTATTTATCTTAAAATAGACAGTTGCTTGTAGCATCACCATCAAGATGGAATTGCTCCCCATCACCTCTGAAGCCTTTTCATAGCGTACAATTGAAAAAGTTTTTAATTTGGACATGAGCTTCCTGCAAAGGCATCAGCCTCTCTCGAAGCTCACTGCATCTGCTGGAGCTTCAGTGTAAGGTGTTACATATACAGTAAAATGAGATAAAATTAATTGTTTGCAAGTTCGCTCCTGTGGATTTTCCTCAACTCTGAAACACGTAAGAAAAAAATTGAGCATATCCTGAGGTGAAGAAAGAGAAGAAGAGAGAGGATGGTGTCAGGGAATGGCTAGGTGCCTGCCGCCAGCGGGAAAAGATGCGGCATTCTCAAGCAATGCAAGTGGTCTGATTTGATTTAAGAAAGTAAATGAAAATAGTCTAGCATGGCAAAAATTATTCAGTATGTTTTTCAGTTTTATAAACCTCGGTCTTGCTTTCACTAGAAGAATGAAGTGGAAATTGGAGTGTGTAATCTGCTCTGTGAGCTACCCACAAGCAACCCATGATCTCACTTGTGAGCTTCTGCTGTAAAATCTGAGTGCCATGGACTTTCCATGCTTTAAGCAAAAATCTACTGGAGCTGAGAAAACATTTCCCCCTGAGTATGTCAAAAGGAATAATCCAAACTATTCAGGAGCTATCCCACCTACTCCATGCACCTATTGCAGATGCCAAACCCTCCTGTCCTTTGGGCAGACCTCAGGCTTGCCACTCAGGTCCCCAGAAAACCCCAGAGTCCCAGGGCTCCTGTCACCCCTGGGTGCCTGAGCACAGGAGGGGTGCCAACACCCCCAGGGAAGCCCCAAAGTGTCTGGCTTGGAAGCAGCTTGCAGGGATGAAGCTCTTGGGCCATGAGTGGGTTTGGTCAGGGACATTCCTGTGACTTTAGAAATTACACTGGGATTATTCTGGCTCCGTGTCTTGGCTCTGTGAAAAGCACAGCAGACATTTCTAGCGCTGTGCAAACAAAACAATTCCCTGCTGAATGCTTTCCTGCAGAAGCACACCCGAGACTCCCTGGCTATGGCAAACAAGCCGTAACAACTGCCGAGGGGAAAGGAACAACCTTTACAAAATGCTTCTCTCCCAATGCAATTTTTAATATCAAAAGCTTTTTACAGCTTAATGTTGTATTTCCCTCTTATTTAAGTGTTTGTCAACATCAAGTAGCTCCAGTAGCCTCATTGTCTGGAATTAATCCAGTTTGTGTTGTTTCAACTAAGAGAGAAATCTGACCTTATCTGATTATGTGCGGTCAAAGCAAAGCTAGTAGCTGGGGTTTTACAATGATTTCTGTTCGCTGATAACTTTTTCATTCCTCTCCTTATTATCTGAAAGACAACAGGGTTATGCTTACTGCAGGAATAGTTCTTTCACAAGGAAGACAAAATCATATGGCTGTCACACTCTGGGGTGAGGGAACCTCTTTCACCTTACAATCAATGTGTTTGTGACTCTCCTGAGCAGCATCAGTACGTCACTCCTGGATTTTAGGAGTCGGAAATTTGATAGGGAAATAATTTTAAGCACATGCATTTGCCTTTCAATCTTCTGATGAAAATTAATAGTTGTTTTCAAAGTTATACAGGCTTACAAAATACATTTTGTGTGAGCGCGCTGCCTTTCTACTGCAGCTCTCAAGGATTTGCCTATTTTCCACTGACCTGCCAAACGTGCACACTGTTAGAACTCCTTAACATCTATCTATTACTCCGTGCTGTACTAAAATTGAGGATCATTTTTTTCAGACACTGTTTGTAACAGTGTAGGGCATTCACGGCCAAAATGTTTGCTCTAATGGTCCAGTTCCTCAAAGTTATTTTGTCTCCAAATGCCAAATCCGAAGAAGTATTGTATACATCTAACTTCCTTCGCAATCGATAGGAGCTGCAAGTAGTCAAGACAAATCAGTGTCTGTTCCTAAACTGACAAGACAAATTGCTGCAGAGAGGAAGCATCATCATTCTGTTTTACGGATGGGATGGAGACGTGAAGTGGCTCAAGGTCATGCAGAAAATCCTTTGGCCTCATGAGTCACAACCCAGCCCCGTTAACTGCGGCACAACTCATAGTTGAAATGAGAGCAAATATAGTAAATAGGAGTGTAATAAAAATGCAGAACCTTTCTCCATCTTCCTTGTACACTCTGAAGTCAAATGGCTACACACACAAACTCAAGGGGACACAAAGTATTGTTGGTGGGTCTTAGACATTTTAGACTACTTAACATATTTTAGAGGACCGAAACTTGAAATTTCACCCAAATCCACTTCGATTTCAATCAAGAAAGGATCCAATCATTTCCAAAATCCTCTATCTACTTTATCATACAAATAGGTGAAGAAAAGAAGGAAAAGTCTTTCCTGCACTAACTTAATCAGAGACAGATTTTCTTTCCTGTTTTTTTCTACTTCTTCCTAGACTACATCTGCAGCCCAATAAAGCATTTCTGGCCTTGGAAATGACTCTTTCGTTCCAATATATTTCCTTCAATTTTTTTTGTGAACTAGACTTGCTGCTTCAAATGGCTGAAAATATTTTCAGAAGTACCATTTTGTTTATTGTAACTGGGTTTGTACTGCACCCCTTTGAATAGTTTGCTGGGAAGAGTTCTCAAGGCAGCCAGATTACTGGTTTGGCTGATTTTGTCTACAAATTTATTTCCTTGGACTTTTGTATGCTTGTTCTGACTTTTTGGCTACTTTCTTCCTGGGTGAAACGTCTTTCTTGTTCACCTTACATATGGAGGTGTAGTGTTGGACACTTGTGTTGCCCAATCCGTTACAAAAATGCATATTGTGTTTAGCAGCTGTTTGGCAGCATATATGGCTTGTTTAATCATTCTTAAGTTTTCTTCAAAGTTTACCTTCAGTTGTGATCTTTATTAATTCCATTGTGGCAGCTACACTATGTCTTTTGCCCTAAGTAGAGATTATGGTGAAATCGGAAAAAAGGTGGAGTCATTTGAAGAATATTTTTTTATTTGACTTTGAAAAACCAGTAAAACCATGTGTTAGTGAATGCTATTGTTTGTACGGCTTTTCTGGAGAGAGTTTTGTGTGTTAAGCTCTTAGGAGATTTACTTAATGAATGTATGTACTCATTTGCTTCTTTCTGACACATATTATTTTGATTATTCTGACGTCTATTACTTTGATTGCTGTGTTCACAGTGCATGGCATCCACAGGGAGCCGCAAGGGAATATTCTACATATTGAAAGGAAAAAAATTGATTGCCTAATATAGTTGAGGGATTGTACTAGTCTGCTCTGCTCCTTTTGCTGGTTTTATATTAATTCATTGATTGAGAGCGAGTTTATCTTATTCCCCTATTTTGTGCACAAAGCAGCTTCCACAAGCTGGATAGCAATTTATCTGCATACCACAATAATGTAATGCATCTCCTGTGGTAGCTGGAGCATTTTACAACTCAACTGTCCCTTGACAGCTTTGTGTGTTGACAGTTCCAGTAAATGGTCCCTCACGTAGTATCTTGCTAATGCCTCATCAGCTCAGTAGCTCTTGCACTTTCCATGAACTGATGGATACCCCAACTTTTCCTCCTCCTTATGCTAATAAGAATCATAGAACCATAGACTCATAGAACAGTTTCGGTTGGAAAGCACCTGAAAGCCCATCTAGTTCCAACCCCCTGCCACAGGCAGGGACAACCTCCACCAGCCCAGGGTGCCCAAAGCTCCATCCAGCCTGGCCTTGGGCACTGCCAGGGATCCAGGGGCAGCCCCAGCTTCTCGGGGCACCCTGTGCCAGGGCCTCAGCACCCTCACAGGGAAACCTTTCTTCCTAATGTCTAATCTAAATCTCCTCTCCTTCAGCTTAAGTCCATTACACCTTGTCCTATCACTCCATGCCCTTGCATAGTATTTCCCATCCCAAACTTGCAGTCTTATTTTCTCTTAATTTTTCAAATGGCTGATCAAGTTATGTTTAATTTGTCTCAGAAGACAAAGGTCTGCAGAAAAAATCTAGACGATGATACAGAGACAAGAGGGTTCTTGGAAGTTCCCGAATTAATAGCTCTATAATGAGTTTAATGGTAAATGTGAAGAATGACTTGGGATTTGAACTAGACCATTCCTTTACAGAAAGGACCCTGTATTATATCAGCTCCCGACTGCTTCTCTTCTCAGTTTAAAATTGTATTTTGCTGATGTTTGACCATCGTGCAAACTTTTAATGGAATTTTAGTTCATTGATTTTCTACAGCCCTATATGAAGAGCAAAGGGAGGTAAAACTCAGTCACTGGTTTATTTAATAGCTACGCTAACTTTTTGTTATTTGTAACTTAACAATTGAAAATTTCTTTAGAATTATTAGACCTCACTGCATTACTCAGATATGTTATTTGTTGATCTGGTCCAGCTGCTAGAATGGGCAGATTTGCAAACATCTTTCAGAGATTATTTTTAATAGTCCTCTTTGTCCCTTTCCTCCAATTATTTGCTTTATAATCAACTATGGGTATGCTATAAAATTAGTTGGCTGTGACTCAGCCTCCCTCAATAACACAGCATAGATACTTTTATTCACTCAGGCTACCTTATCATCAGCTCTGTTCTTTTCCTAATGGGCTAGAGAAAAAATTATATAAATATTCTCAGAGCCATTTGCTCTGTTCTTTTATTAGATGTTAAGATTAGAGCGAGCAACAGAGACATAAACAGGGTGAAATCTAATTAATTCCTTGTCTCTCTTTTGCAAGAAATACATGGAAAATGAAGAGGAGGCAATTTTCTACCCCAACGTACTTGCAACTCATTCTTCAAGTGCTAAAATCCGTGGACATTTCATTTTCTGAATGTGTATAAAACAGAATAAAAATAAAGGTAAAAGAAAGCTATCCTTCTTCCTCAGCCAGACCATAACCACGCCAGAAGGTACTTTTTTCTGCAACAGTCTTATATGTTCCCGTGGGACTCGGCCACCCACATCCCATAACATTTCTGAAGGGTTTAGGGTTCTTTTCTCTATAATATCCTTTAAAGTCTCGCTCATATTTGTTGAGCATAGGAATCCTCCAGTTCCAAGTAATTTTCAGTCCTTTGCCTGAACTAGTTATTTCAACTGACCCTGTAAAAGCAATCCCTAATAAACCACTGCGAACGGTTACACTGGGAGAGTCGCAGTAGCTGTAGCATTCCAGGTCTGGAGCAAAGATGCCTTTTGCTCATCCTGCAGTGGCTGCGTGGGGGTACCTGTGCAGGGACACGACCTGCCTTGCTGTGGTCCTGCCCACTGCCACACACCTCAGGGGAAAACGGTGTGGTCTTTCCTCGCGATGTAGTCAAAGACTGTGTGTGGAAGCACTTGGACTTGGACATGGAGGACTGAGGTTCGACTTAATCCCTGTCCCTACCGTGTGCTTCTGTGAGGGCATTAGGCTTAAAGATACTGATGTACTTCAAGATTGCTGGATTCAAGCTGCAGAGTGTGATCCCAGCACAAGCTGTACATCTCCCAGAGGAATTTTACAACTATTTTCTCCTCTTGACACGATTGCTGCCTTGCAATACAAATAGCTTTGACATAAATCATAAATCTACTACCTATCCCCATTTATTCACTTCTTCCTTTTCCATGCTTTCCCAATAACTGGTATCTTAGTCAGGAAAATCACCCACAGTTATTCCCGCTGCTTGATAATGTCTGTTATCCACTAACATTTCTTGTTCTGTTTGCTATTAACTATACTCCTTGCACGGGTGTGTAGACACTTTCTCTCATTAACACGCTGCTGACAATATTATTCATCTGCTCTTTCAAAACAACTTCATCTTCTGTCTTAGGTCTGAGCTTGCAGATTGCCTCCCGAGAATACCAAGCATCCTCATTAAGTGCCGGCGGGATGCGAGGGGACCTGGTGAGCTGCGCCTGGCCAGCCCCGCGCATCTGCCAAGGACCCCAGCACAGAAGCACTCACAAGGTCAAAAAACTGCTGGAAGGAGTTTCTTTACTACTCAGAAAGCCTGGTGGCAGAGACATTAAATAGTGCCTGTATATGCAATGATTAGCTGGAAAACAAGCTGTCTTCCAAAGTCTGGGTTTTGTGGTGGTATTGGATTTTATCTTTTTAAGACCCTTGAAGCAGACATCTTTATTCTGACTTCTTTTAATAAGGTTTGCTGAGAAACCCTTCTGTGGCAGTGAATCAGGCTTTCTGAAAGACCCTTTGGGGAGGTTCGCAGATTTAAAACCTTGCAGCTGGTCAGCACGCAGGGACAAGGTATGCCTTTGACAACCTTAACGTATATTCATATTTATGTTGCTTTCAATGCAGCTAAATTGAATATAAAACTAAAGCATTGCAATCCTGTAAAAGGTAGCGCAGCCGGCTACATAAGCAGAGGAAACACCATTTTGGCTACCGCTGTTATCACTGCTTCATGTAATTATTGCTAAAATTCATGCTGCAGAAATGTTGCAAGAAAAATTGTGATGGACACAAAAAAAATCCGCTGTACAAATGCACCAATTTTTGCCTCTGAATTCCTTCGGGGCTCACCGCTGTTGTAGCCCAACTCTGCTCTGTGATTATCCACATAACCGTTTACAGACCATACAGCTTCCCAAAGATAACCTGCCTCAGGTTGAGTAACGGCTGTTGATCCAGAGAAAGGTGTTTCTTTTTCTGTCTGATGGCTTTAACAATTGAAAACAATTAAAAATTTACTTTCCCACTGAGACAAAACTGAGAAAAATAAGTGCTAACTGATAGCCTGATAATTTTTTAATCACTTCTGACAGGAAAGATGTTGTGTTTTAGGATACAGGAACTGGATCAATCTCTTCTGTCACAGACAAGTGCCCTCAGAACTGGTTTATCGATTATGCTGGAGAGAATATCTTTATATCTCTTACTTGAACTGCTTCACTTTCTATTAGTAATTAAATACCTCTTGAAATAAGGGCTTCAGTGTCAGTCTCACATGTCTTTACTGTAATGGTGTAAATAACTGTGATGGACAGTAGGTTCATTCATTTGGTGATATAATGTATCTTCGTTATTTATAAAAAAAATAAAAATAAAAATAAAACCGTTCCAGTACAGAGTTAGACAGGTAGATAGACTGATCGTTCTATTGATCCATACAAATTTTTTCGTTAAAACCACAGACCCAAGTGCATGAGCTTCCAAATGCCTCCCTTCCTAAGACAAAACCTGTAACAAAAAAAAGTACAGGCCGTCTCAAAATGTGCACATTTCTATGAAGAGTTCCGTTAACAGCATACAAAATAATCAACACTTAAAATTCCTGACCAGCTCTAACCCAAGCTTTCCTTTTTGTAGAATGAGCAAGCTAAATAAAAGGGGCAGTAAATTTCTAATATTAGTAATGATACTGTTTGCGAGTCCCCAGCAACGCAGAAAGAAGTGATTTATGTTCATTTGTGCTTATGAAGCAATGTTCTAACGCACTGATTTTCAACCTTTTTTTTAATCAAACGTTCCTTTCTACAAAAAAGCAAGCCGTGGAGCACCCTGTATCCCCTATTGTTTTCTACTTAAGAGGGGGCATAAAGTAATTGGATATTTTGCATAAAGAAAACATGATAAAGTGAACTTAATTTGTGCTTTACAAAAATCATAGTTTTCCTGAAGGTAAAAGAGTCCTTAATTTGGGAGGCTCTGATAAGAGCCCTGGAGCTGGGAGCAGCAGGTACCTGCTATCGCACAGCAGACACCTAAACAGGGATATATTTGAGTAAATTCTGTGTATGAAGGGCTGGGGGCTGCTAGACTATTTGTTACATGAACTGAAATCTGACGTCTTAAGAGCCTTCATAGCTTAAATAATATTTCAGCTGATAAGGTATGCCTGGGCACCCCTGTTCTCTAATACCAGAGAGTTTGAGCAAGGGGCTGGCGACGCGTTCCACCCCCCATCCAGAGCAGGCAGCTGGGGGCGAGAAAAGCTGTGCTGGGTCTTGCTCCATACCCATATCTAATAGCTTCTTCAAGGCCACGAGATTATTTCTGCTCCTTAAAGCCACCTTCATTTCCTAAAGTGTTGTCTAGCACTAAAGTGCGCTGTTAAGCTGCTGCCATGTTTTTCCATTCTGGTAGAAATTATTGTTCTATATAGTTTGATTTTAAGAGTGCATTCTGGCATCCATTTGGGGAAGAGGCACTATATATAAAAGCAAAATCAATCTGAAGGACAGTTACATTTCCTGAGCTTTTTCATTAACTATAAAATATATACAATCAAGAAAGGAGGGGGAAACAATGCCAGTTTTACCTAGACTAAAGGAGGACAAGACAAAGCAGGGAAGAATATGCATTTATGTGCCCTGGCAGAGGTATGAACTGTTTTGCTGGGTGCTGGCAGATTTCTGCTCTCACTACATTCAAACACTCCTGCAGGACACCGCACTCCCTTGTGACAGGCATCAAGCCACTGGGAAACTGCAGAAATATATGTATTTTGGTAAATAAGGTGTTTCTTGAGTTCTCAGTTTTCGTTAGAGCTAACTTGACCATTGGCTGAATATTCACCAGGAAACTTTGCCTTCGCTCAGCACTAAGAATGGAGGAGCGATAAAATAGTGCTGAGCCAAATTCTTCCTCAAATCCCTGCTGAACTCCACTCACGCTATCTTTGTTCTTTCCCACCAAAATGTTCTTTCTACCTGAGCAGGCTGTCCTCTCAAGCATCCTTGGATAAACCTCTCATCACTTCATGAAATATATTTTCTGAGATTTGCAAGCATAGAGCTGGAAAAAATTCTGAAAAACTATAATCTATATTTCTACAATTAGAAACTTAAATATATTGCAGTGAATTTTTACCAGAACCAAACCCATTACTGCTTTGTTTAAGCCCAGCTGAAACATTAAAATTCATACTGCCCTATTAGTCAGTATTTTAACACAGGTTACTAAACCATAAAAGCAAGCATCTTGTTTTAGCTTGGAGTAAAATTTCAAATCATCGTGTCTTTTCATTATCAGCATGTGATTAAGTGAACGAGAAATTACACACAAGCCTTTTTTTCTCTTTTTTTCAACACGGACCTTCTACAATGCCATTTTCATTAGTAGGAAATACCTGTTGTCTGTAGAAAAATAATTTGTCTTGGTTTTTGAAAACTAAATTATCCCCTACAGAAGATTAGCTGAAAACCACTGTATAACTTTGTAAGCATTCCAGATTAAATACAAAGTTTTGCTTCTTTCTGGTGACCCCTAGTGATCTATTTTGTGAGAGTTACAGAGTGAGCGCAAGAAGTTATTTATTTCTGAAAGTCAGATAAAGGCATCTGGAAGATTTTATCAGTGTGATTTTGCCACTAGCCCATAATTCAGAGAACTGGGAAATAAAGGCCCAGAAAACTTATCAGCGTGTGATCGTTCATTGGAAACCCAAGTGAACCTGCAAGGGAAGATGCGAGGTGACAATAATAGGCAGCACCAAATAGTAGAATAGCATTTGTAGGACAGCCACTGCTCAGAATCGGTCTCTTGGGTCTAACATACCGCTTACACTACGTGATTACCATCGAGAAGCATTACATATATATCCCCATGGGTTTCTTCTTGCCCTATGCTCTAAGTTTTGTTATCCACAGAACCCCCCACCCTGTTTTGGCTTCTCTTAGGGTTCTCAGTGAGGTAAGATAGTGAAGCAAATGCGGGTTGGGCTGCAAAACTAGGGAAAAGTTAATCATTTAGTGGAATTTCATTTTTATTATCACAGATATCTAGAATACAGATCAAAACTTAATTCAAACCCATTTCTTGAAGGTGCATCCGAAAGATGTCTCTCTCCCTGTCTGCACGACCGTTATATTATATCACTGCGAGGCGTAGCTTGTTGAACATGTAATTTCAGCATGAGAGAGTGCTCCTTGCTGTGCACACACTGCTGCATTGTAGGAAAGGTTTGGATTAAAAAGCACAAGCCTCCAGCTAGCACTGCCCTGCTTCTGCAATGTCTCATACAAATAAGAGACATTTGTCCACCGGATTCATTCCTTTTGAGTTAACGATTGTACGAGGAGCGTTAGCGAGATGTTTTGGTGCCGTTGTGCCATCCATCGCTGTCCCAGGACTCTGCCTTCCTCCCACCCTGCTCTGAGCCCACCTCGTCCCAATATCTGCTATTTCCAGCCTCCAGCTCCTGTTCAGTCTTTTCCTGGGCAGAGGTTGGAGCTTGGACATTTTGTCTCCCCCAGCACCCTTCTTCCAGCGGGAGGAAAGCATTTCTTGCTTCATCTCTAGTGGTTACAACAAGGTAGAACTTTACATTTTTAGCAGTTCTTTTGCACTTCTCAGTTGCCTGCAACGATTGAGTTTTGGTTCGATATCAAATAAAATGGTGTATCTAATTTCTTGCACAAGGACTCATGTTACGAACCCTGTAATACCATGTTAAATTCAAGGCTGTTGGTCTTGTCCAGCTCTGTTGATTTTCCCTGGGAATATACCAGTCATACGGAGAGCAGTCTGATTCATTTTTGCATCATAACAGTTGCCCTCAAACCCATTTTCATTAAAAAAGTATCAAGACCAGCCTTATATGTCACAGATTCTTGTTGCCTATTTTTTACTTGCTTCTTCCAAGTCAAACTATTGAAAGAAAAAACATTCACCATCTGAATATTTTGATTGCTAACGTGAGGAAAGGCAAGAAAATTTCCCTTCTGTTTTTATAGCAGGAAGATTTATCACAGCTTGCTAAATTCTGGACTGATTAAGTCATATTAAAGACATAACTAAAACAAGTGTTTTATTTCTGGCTTCTCAAGTTTCATACTTGTTTCAAGAACACATTTTGATTTTGAATGTGATAATATTTCTTCACCGTAATACAAATATTGCTCTCCTTCCACAACTGGTCACAATGAAGTCAATAAAATATGCGCAGAAGAAACGCAAGCAGCATTTGGCTCAATATAAAGATTGATAATGTAACCATCTAAAAAAAAAATGCGTTTTATCATCATAAGTCTCTCCTGTTTTTTTTATAGTTTTCATTGAGCAAAACAATCCATCATACTTGAACTTCATGCATGTTCCTGAAGCCAACAGTTAGTACAAGTCAATTTTTAATTATGATATCTTTATAAACCCAACAATTTATTTCCTGATTCTGTAAAACTCTTTAAACAGCAAGTCATCAATATAAATTATGCAAATCTCAAGTGACCCCAAAGTCATTAATCTGACTGGATTTCACAGTGAAACATAATATAGCAATGACCCACTAGCTCTGCGTCTGACACCACAGAGCGGCAAAGATGCCTACAGCAGCGACGGACAGTGGGAAACCGCAGTTTTATTCTAGACTAGTGTGATTTTAAACCTTTTAAATAAATTGCCCATTGTGTTTAGAATACCTGTTGCAGCCTCACATTTAGGGCCAAATGAAAATGGGTCTGTTAACTCTGAAAATGAGAATAAAAGGCTATCATCTATAGCACCGTGCAAAGAGCCGTAAAACCCTGCTCCAAAATATTGAGCTGTACAGCCAGCCTGCCTGTGAATGTGTCCCCAGCCCCATTCCTACTGAAAACCACAGCAAATCCTGTTAGCAGCAGAGGGAAACCTGCCCAGGAGCACTGAGAGCCACCGGTGCCCTTTGGTAGCTGCAGCAGCAGCCCCTGCCAGTTTCCAGCAGTCCTTTCTGCTTTGAAGGAAACCCAAAAAGTCTGTTGTGCCAAACCCCTTCCCCATGGCTTTTTACTGCTACAGCACGAAGGCTGCAGAGCCGCTAGGAAGGTGTTTCTCCCAGGCTGTATGAAGTTCTCCTTTCCATCTCCCGTTACTGCTCCTTCCCCGGTATCAGTCCCGGGCAAGGACTCCTGCAGCCTGCGAGGCCAATCTCGCCTCTCCAGACCCGGCACCTGTTTCTCTCAATTCAGCCAGTTTGTGTGAGCCTGCTTCAAAACCTCCTCTTGGGTTTCCAGCTGTTCTCTCTTTTGGTGGCCACCTCAGTCCTTTCCAGCTGCTATCTGTTTAGGCACAGCTGTGCTGAGTCCTTCCCCATCCTGCCTTCCCTTCATTTGTGTGCGTGGACACCACCTGCATCCTTGTGGACTTCATGCTGTTCAAATACCACTGAAGTATGGAAAGGATGAGAAAATGGCACAGCGACAAACAAGGAATTTTTTTCCTCATGGACAGGAGAGAGACTTACAGGAATTAGCTTGTATTCTTCACTAAGAAGAGTATAGAATCATAAAATGGCTTGGGTCGGAAGGGACCTTAAAAGTCACGTGGTTCCAACTCCCCTGCCATGGGCAGGGATGCCACCCACCTGATCAGGTTGCCCAAAGCCCCGTCCTACCTGGCCTTGAACACTTCCAGGGATGGGAAGCTTCTCCAGGCACCCTGTGCCAGGGTGTCACCACCCTCACAGTAAAGAATTTTTCTCATGTCCAATCTAAATCCCCCCTCTTTTAGTTTATAGTCATTACCCCTTGTCCTGTCACTACACTCCCTAATAAACAGCCCCTCACCAGCTTTCTTGTAGGTCCCCCTTAGGTACTGGAAGGCCGTGATTAGGTCTCCCCACAGCCTTCTCTTCTTTAGGCTGAACAACCCCAACTCCCTCAGCCTGTCCTC
>VWZZ01007196.1:421857-441568 GCA_013399095.1 Psophia crepitans | reverse complement strand
AATCACCTCCCTCGCCCTGCTGGTCATACCTCTTTTGACGCAGCCCAGGACACAGTCGGCCTTCTGGGCTGCCAGTGCACACTGCTGGCTCATGTTGAGCCTTTTGTCCACCAGAACCCCCAAGTGTCTCTCTGCAGGGCTGCTCTCAATGCATTCTTCTCCCGGTCTGTACTCATGTCTGGGATTGCCCCAACCCAGGTGCAGCACCCTGCACTTGGACTTATCCCTTCCTTCTTTTATGTCAACAGCACCGCTCAGCTTGGTGTCATCTGCAAACTTGCTGAGGGTACACACAATGCCATCATCTGTGTCATTGATAAAGGTATTGAAAAGCATCAGTCCCAAGACAAACCCCTGAAGGACACTGCTCGTTACTGGCCGCCACTTCATATGGAGTACTTCATGTGTCTCTTATTCTTTTTTTCTTTTAAAAGTAGGGCATAGTTATTGTATGAGTCTCAGTCTACATGAACTAAGATCAGCCAAGTTCACGTAGACCAAAAAGAAGAGGAACCGTTACAACACAAAATATCCTGGCTGTTAGACTTTTCCAGCTCCTCTTGTTTTCTCTGCCCTTTCTTTCGCTTTACAAAGATTTGCACAGGAGGCCAGCAGATGAGAGGAAACAACCCTAACATTTTAGGATGCTTGCTAAAATGTAGTTGTGGAGTAGAGCAAGGTGTCTTAAGAAAATCAGATTATTTTTCACCTTTCCAGAGGATAATTCCCACTTACTCTGCTCTTTCTTCAGCATTTGAAATGGTTTTTCCTCCCATTTACAGAGTAAGATATACAGTCTGTATTTCAGTTCATGTTTTTTGAACTTCAGATGCTCTGCTCCATATTAAAATATCTCACAGGCAAATGCATATCCCTATTTATACTTCTTGCATTAACCCAGTTACACTGTGGCAATAAAATTCCATAATAAGAAATAAGAGCTCTCACTGCACATTCACAAAGCCCTCCAAAGAACAGAGGAAGAACAGACCATAAGTCTCATAAATCCAGCTTAATTTATTCATAGTAAGAGTCTACAAATCAGACGTTTTTATATTCTAGGATATTTATGATAAGATGGTGAATGTATAAAAACAACCCCAATAATAATTCAAGAACTGATGATAAAATAACAAAATAGATAATAGTTTTCAAAAAGTTTTTATCAAAAAGCAAGATGTTATAAACAATAAGGTGGCCCATAAGCTTTTAATCAAATCTGGGAAGATTGAGGGCAAGAAAAACATTTTAAAACTTTCACAGCTCTCTGATCCCCTGAGCCAGAACCTTCCAGCTTTGCTGCTTCAGTAGGTGAAGTAATACACAGATTTTTTTTCCTTCATCAAATATACCTAAGTAACCTGTGGGAGAGATATTCTACCCATCATACTCCTTTTCAGTCTCCAGAAGGTTTTTCAGCTGTTACATCCACAAGAGAATGGTCTGCTGGAGCTGTCCGTCCAGCCAGCATGGTTGGAGGTATCTTTGACTTTTTGCAGGCCACACAGAGGAGGACTTGTTTTGATCACACCCGAGTTCTGAGAAGATATACCAGAAAGAGGATTTGGCAAATGCCACTATGCAGAGCTCCTTCAGTTACATTATAAAAGCTGCTCCCGTACAAGACACGCCATTGCTCTTGCTCAGTCCAAGTCCCTTGCTATAGAACCAGCCATCAAATCCATCTAAGAAATAGGTATTTCACTCAAGTCATCTAGATCTTTACTTTCAGTAGGTAGAAATTCCATATTTTCCACCCTAAACATGTTCATAGATGTTGCTCCTATAGCGGATGTTCTCTCAGCAGCATTCTCCCTTTGCCTACCATTCCCTTCCCCACTATGTACGCACCAGCAACGTGAAACGCATCCGCGGTCTCCTTTTTGCTAGGCTAAGCAAATTAATTTTAATCTCTACTTACAAAGCAAGCTCTTCATTCCCCTGATTATCCTAATAGCCATTCCCTCTGCTGGCACAAATCTGAACATGTACACAGGGATCCAAACGAGGTCTATACAGTGGCATTAATTTAACTGTTGCTCTGCCGTATTTTCAGCACTGAAAGTGCCTTTTCACATTACTGTGGAAATAGTCGCCTTGTGATCAGATAGTATATCCTCCTTTTATTGACCAATTCTATTGTTAATTCGCAGGCTTGCTAATGTACTGCTCTGCCTTGGAAGTATTCAAGTCTCATTTGTATGTGAACAGGACTTAAAAGGGTTTCTGGAGATGACTCTAGATAGCAGTACGTAAGACATGTGCATACTCAGTTCAATGGTATTTGTTAGAGAAAGGAGGAAAACGAATGTGCAGCAACAAAGGAAATTTTGTGACTCAGCTAGAAAGGTAAAAAGCAAGTAATCCAGTAAATATCAGTCTTTTGAGATAACTTTCACTGTTCAGCTATTCTTCACCAGTTCCTTATCTAAAGCCTCTGTGGCACATGCTGATGAGAGAGAATTCGACCTGCAGAGCCTAACGGGAGAAAGCGATGTACACTCTAGGCCTACTTTTCAGCCATTTAACAATTACTGATGCTTTTTGTTGTTCATATAGATTAGGAATCATGCAAACAGGATTTTCCTACCTGAAAAGAAAGTTGCAGTTTACAGTATTTCTTCTGCTGCAACCTATTTCTCCTTTTAAAAAGTTGTTCAGGTGTGTGTCAAGGTCAATCTGCTCTGAGGATACAGCGGCCAATAATGCAAAATTTGTGCTTGCGTGATTTTTGTGTCGTTAGGGAATTCTCTTGCTGCTCTCAGGAATTCCCACACGACCGATCATTTCTGACTTGCTGTTTCCCATTTAAGTCATTGTGAAACACTCAAAACATTTAAAAGCAAATGCAGATCAGCCTGTTTCCTGCCTGACAGCACCTTACAAAAATGGTGGTGAATCTCTTCATAGCACTGCTTTTTTTTTTTTTCCCTGGACATCCTGGTGAGACATCTTTTTCTAGGAAAGATAAAGACATCCAGCTTGGTTTGGTAAAAGTCACCCTGGTGAGTAACAGGCAGGACCGTCAAAGCCTATGTGTTTTTCCTGCCTCTGCCTCCCAGAAGATGCCATCTATGCATCAAGGAGGGAGCCAATCCTACCTCATTCGTCATAGTCACAGAAGGCTTAAAAACCGAGGAGCTGCACGGGGCTTGAAGAAGTGGTACAGCAATCCCATAGCCTGGGTGGCCTCAGTGGCCGCCGCAGACCCCTGCCCCTTGCTGTCCATGAAATACAGAAAAGTTGGGCATGATATAGACATGTTGGAATCAAATGGCTTTCTAGAGTGAAAGGAAGAAGTACTTAGATACCAATTTACCCAAGACCTGCAGGAGAAGATTACTTATGGCTGTCCTGCTGTCACTCAGCCTAATGACGCACATTCATGCTTTATTTCAGTCTTCAGCAAGCATTCACAATTAATATAAGGAGGGTAATACTTATGTATTAGTTTCTGTATTTGACTTGAAGAGGCAGATGAATAAAACTAGATAAATGTCAACTGTTAGACCGTGAAACTTAATATGCTTTTGGAAACAGGAGAGGGGAGTTTTAATTGCAGAAAAAATTCAAGATCATTGAGATCACTTCCATCTGATGCTAACGACTGTGGTTTCCCAAACTAAACCCCAGAATTTACAGTCAGACTCAGCACCCATTTTGCTTAGATCACTTCTTATGAGCAGTAACGACCAGTAATGAAACAGCCAAAAGCCCCAGTGGCTCTCCTGCAAATGCACATTTTATAGCTTTGAGACCTGGTCCTGCAGCTGCCAGCTTCACCCCGCGAAAACCATTAGCAGCTGGCTTCACGTCTAGAAAAAGTAAATGAAATATGCTGCATTTTCACGGCCATCAATCAGCAGATGCAGTGCCAGGAAAGCTTCATAATGATGCAGATATTGCCAATTGACTTTGCAAAAAAATATTCTTTTCAGGAGAGAAACATGTAGGCAAAAACCAAGAGATGATGTCAGTGTGCCTTTATGTGCATGGGGTAGCAATCCTTTTCCCACTGGGACAGGAGGGGGCCGAGACCAGAAAGCACCTCCCCTTCCAGAAGTACCAGCACTCACCCTCATCCCTAAGGGCAGCAGCGGGAGCAGGAGAGCGCATTTCTCAGCACCCTTCTGCGCTACCTGCCTGGAGCCGTGGCAGTGGGCTTATCTCCAGCCTCACATATTTACAGGAGTAACTTCCTTTGCCTTACTAAGCTTCCTGTTGTTCTTGCCAGGAAGAAAGTTCTGAGAGCAGAAGACCTTTAGAATGAAAAATAAAGGTGGAAAACTTTACGTCGGGTTATGTAACGGATGCAAGGATGCACGGTGGGGAGTGATACAAAAGTACTAAAGAACAAAATGTTGCTTTTTGGAGTTGATTGGGTTATTTTTTCCTTAACATTCTGCAAAATGACTGAAAGCTATCAGTAGCATCGCTGCCCTTAAATGTTGTATTTCCAAAGATTTGTCTGCATGTACCCCTTTTCATTAGCATTACTGACTTCCTGACAGAGATACTGAAATGTCTGGCGTGACTCACGCTGTGAGCAATCCTTTTGTGAGAACTGAATGAAAACAGGCTGATAACAAGGGCGATTCCATTAAAAAAACAGCCAGGTGACTGGTTACATGGGACGTTATTGAAATTATGCATGCAGAACTCTAACACTCTCATATTGTTTTAGATCATGTTTTCCATGGTGCAGGAGAAAGTATCTTTGTCAGCTCAGTGGAGAAAGGTTGGAGATGATTGAAGTAAAACAGCAGGAGGAGGCTGATATGATTAAGTCACATAGCCAACTGCCCATGTATAACACAGTAATGGAGGTGAAAGTAGAGGGCAAACTAAAATTAAGCCGAAAGGACACAGGGGACGAAAGGCTACACATATAGGACAAGGAGAGGATGTGCAATGAGTTGATTTGTACAGCAGGCAGAGTGCAAAATTTTCGTGCCCCATATTTAGATATTTCCTGTTAATATGGATGCAAATGCTGTGCTGGAATGGACAGACTGTTTAGCAAGCGTGCATGGAGAGAGGCGTGTTTAATTAATTTTAGAGTTGTGGGCAGAGAGGTCAGATGACAGCCTATGAGTAAATTGCCCAGCGGCCAGATTGGACAACAGGAGGAAAAAAAAAGAGTATTTGGGAGAAAACCAGGGTCAGCTCTGGACCGACTCTGGTGATTGTTCACACCTCTTCAGCAGAAATTAAGGTCTTAATTTTGCTAAAAGCCAGCAGGTAATAATATCATTATTGTAGGAAATCTTGGTTGCTGCAAAGCCAGCACAGTCTACTTCAAATTGGATAGAGGGATGCTAGGTACAAGTCACACAACAACCAGTCATATGAGCCATAGGACAGCCAGGGTATCAGCATTGTAGTGCTTTCCAAGGAAGAAATGATCCATAAAAAGTCATTAGAAACCTCTTCAGTTTGGTGCAGAGGCTGCTGTGGGTCACATCATGTCAGGCTGGAGTGTAGTCCCCAGTAATCTCGAGCAAATGAGTTGGGGAAACAGTTTGCAAAGACCACTTTTGCCAGTCATCTTCACGGCGCTATTTCAGGTTTTTGTGGCGCTGTTTCGGCTTGAGGCCTGAGTTCACTTCAGAATAATTTCCTTTGACAATTTACATCATTGTTTACACTCATAGAGAGTTGTGTAAGTCATAGTTACCATTCAAAATGTTTCTAGAAGACAGCAAGACTGCCTGGCACAACCATGCAGCTATCAGGCAGTACAGAAGGGGGTGCTAGAAATTCCTATAAATTTCTGTAATAGTAACAGGGTGCTAGTTACAATCCCAGGCAGGAGTGAGAGGTCTAACTTCTTCTGAGGCGAGGAGATGCTCAGTTCCTTGAAGAAGCTGACAGGACACCACCCAGTACTTGGGGCAGAGCAAATATTTCACCTTCCACCTATCGACACACAAACCAAGAAACCCCAGATCTCAGGCTGTTTGTGCTGCCTTAATTTGCTCCTTGTGCTTGCAAATTGTAACCCAGTCTCTGTGGCATGACCGCGCACTGATTTGCTCAAGGACTGGCACTTCCTTCGCTGCCCGGGATAGATGACACTCCGTTACCGAGCAGTGAGTCAGTATTTCACGTCATTCTTATCTGTGAGCACGTGGCTTTAATGCACGTATGCCACAAAGTGGCAAAACCCATCTTGGAAGTGCTGTTCATTTCCTGATAGGCTTTTTCCTTCTTTATTACGGTAACTGGGTGCTTAATGCACAGTCATTAATTTACTTTCACAGACTTTGGGGTGAAGGGCAAATATTATGAATGTTATTAAGGCAAAGGAGAGTACTGCAGGTACATTAACAGAGAAGGAGAGCAGGTAAAATGACATAGGGAATACAGATGCATTCTAAGTCTTTGTCACTTCAGTCTTCTCATAGAAATTTAATTACAATTAGATATTTAGCACAGTTAATTTCAAGACAGTAATAAGAACACAGGGCAGAAAAAGAAGAGAGCGCACTAAAAATGTGTATATCCAGCTTGTCAGCAACTGCTCAAGCCACCGTGAGTAACAGCCAAATCATTACTTGAACCCTTAAAAATTATCTTAAAAAACTTATGGACAACCTCTGAGATCCACAGGACAAAAACAGAAGCACAAATTCAGTATTTGACATCAAAAAATGAAGAAAAGATGATCTGGGAACCTACAAGCCAGCCAGACTATCCTCAATACAGGTTCCTAACAGTTCACAACTTGCAGAGTCATTAAGAAAAATTAACAAGAATATAATTTGTTACTGAGGGTAATGCACATAAAGCACAGCAACTCATTAGACCTGTGCACTTGGACTTGAGAGGCCACAGCTGGAGTACTATGTCTAAATTTGATCATCATCTTTAAACAAGGCTGGACAAATTAAAGGCAGTTCAAAAAGGTAGCAGCAAAGCTAACAAGGGGCCTGGAAATGTGACCTGCAAGGAAAGTTAAAAGAAATAGGCTTATCTTAGAGAAGAGAGCACTGAGGTGGTTGCGTTTGGTCCTCCAACATGGGAGTAGAGGAGGCAGCAGTTGGTTATCCCCCATGTCTGCGGGAGACACCAGCCTGACCTTGGCATGGGCAAAGGCTGGACACTTTTGAACCATGAGAGAGTTAAGTGGGACACCTTGTCTGGGTAGATCAGTGTCCACAAAGTGCCCTTCACCTGGGTCTGAGAAGGGGGTAGGCAAACCCCACAGGCGGGTGGCTGAGCAATACTAAACCCTGCTTCAGGAAAGGGGAAGATAAGGTGATGGGAAAAAGCTGGTGTGGATTGTTAAGAACAAACTGCACCACATGAGCCAATTTCCTTCTCTGGCAGCGTTACTAATCTAGTGAGTAAAAGGCAGGTGCGAGGTGTGATTCACCTCGCATGCTGTGGCTTCACCAGCATCTCCAGGCCAACAAGTTCATGGTTTTAGAAGAGGGGAAATGGGGCTAAAAGTGTCCCATCTGCTGAGGCATCTGATCTCTGAACCCAGAGCTGCCCAAAGGGGAGCCAGGCACAGAGCCGCTCTCCCCTTCCATGAAAAGTAAAGGCTTTTTTTTCTTCACTCTTTCACACTGGAAAGAAACAAACCCCCTTTGAAATGTTTAGTAAAAGCCCTTGGAAAGAGAGAGAAAGGGAGAAAGATCCCCTCCCCCTCACTGATCCCGTAACAGCCATTGGCGCAGAAGATAATGGCATTAATTTGGGAAGTTTTGCTCAGACACACTCAGAGCAGAAGCCCAAGCCTCTCATTTTGTGGTCTCTCCTGTGCTTTGATTATTCCACAGCGCAGAGGTTCCTCCCTTTTCTTTTCTCTCTTTTTTTCATCCAGCTATTCCGTACTAAAATTCATACAACGATAACTTCACTGGAAAAACACACTTCTGTGAAAATCTCAGCTGTGGCAAGTCAACATTTTCCAACAGAAAAATTTTTCATGAGAAAGTTCACAGCCAGCTCCGACATCGAGACTTCAGCAGCAGCTAAGCTTTAAGTGCCTCGTATTTCTGCATATCAGAATCGTCAGTCAGGCACCCAGAAAATGAGGAGCATAAAAGTAATGATCACCTCTGACACGGCTGGAGTGACTTATCCAGCATGACACGGGCCCCCGTGGCAGCCATATCAATCACCTCCCCAGGGCAGTGCTCTCGGAGTACTTTTTTTCCCCCGAAACGTCAATACTAGCTAACATTTTTTAAACACTCTCATCCATTTCAGTCAATCTTAGTCTTCATAATTTCAGTCTCTTTCTGTTGGGAAATTTGGAGGTTATTTCATAGTATGAGGTGTCAAGAGAACAACTGCATCAAGGAACAGCATCTTTGCCCTTGCCACTTGTATTTGTCTGCCTGAGAAACACGTACAGTAGCGGAGTGTAAAGCTCCATCCCAGCAAGAGAGTAAGCAGCAGTTCTGATGCACCACCACATACTAAGCATCTCTTAGACATACTAAAAAGTTTAACATTCAAAATCCCTGCATGACCAGAGATCAGATTTTTAGGTGGTTTGATCTTGCTACCTAACCTTCCCCTTTTTTTTTTTTTTTTTCCGTCCTTCATAACATTTGGAGAATTTAGATAAAATCTTAATGGGTAAAGCTACTGCTTTTCTAGCTTATCCATGCAATTGCCTTAACTCATTTATATGCAATAATCTCACAAAGAGCTTATACTTTTCACTTTTATCAGCCAAAGGCATACTGGAATTAACATATGGTATCTCACTCTATTCACTTTATACTGATTCCAAATACTCAGGGGCAAGTTGTTAGCAGACAGAAAGTAAAACAAGCGTGGAATATCCATGCCAAGCCCTAAACAGGCAAGGGTGTGAACAAGCCCTCCCTTGCTGTTGAGCAACAGGGGACTGCTCCGAGCCCTTTCCTCAGAGGTGACCCTGGGGCAGCACCCAAGGCCCTGAGCATTAAGAATTTGCAAAGTTTATAGGGAATTGCTGGGAGCTGCTCAGAAAGAGAAGTTCTGCATCAAACCATTACACTCTGTTAAGAGCACAAACGAAGCAGCGGTAATGTCTCTGAGGTTCACAAATGTCATCCCACGTGTGACAGATGGGATTGTGTATGACCCGTGGTGTACGTTGTTGAATGTGGGTGGGTTTCACAACCGTCCCCAGTCCTTTCCTGCCCTCTTTGCTTTGACATTCTACTGCATTGCCCCAGTCTTCCATAGTTCCTTGCTCCTGGTTCAGGCTAGACCTCAGGACAACAGAGACAGCTCCAACTCCTGCTTGGTCTGACGGAAAAAAAAATCAACTCTTATTTTAGCTATTCAACATATATATACCTATCTTCTAGAAAGGCTGAAAAGCAGACCCTTCCACTATCTCCACATATACCACATGCACACACAAATAAGGTCACATATCAGTTCTTTATATCCTATTCTCATGGGAAAGGAGACTTAGATTAATGACTATTTGCAGCCCCTTTTGCAAAAAAAAAAAAGATGGACTGCCATTTCTCATGAAATCAGAGCCAAAATAACCTGCTGCTATAAGAAATCTTTGAAAGGAAATTTGGCTGTGCAAAATTACTGCAAATTATTATTGCAAATAAGATTCAGTCTGTATAAAAATCTATGTCCCTCTTGGCATATAGCCATGAAGTCTGTGGACGATCATAAGAAAAGGCTTGCCTTGGAAAAGAAAAGGTTATTTTTCCTACCTTAGAGAGGATTTTAAGTGATGGGACACATTCCAAAAATAAGTCTGAGAAGAAAATATGAAAGCTGCAATTCTATGATCAGAGTGATAATGTTTTTGGTCCCTGATTAAAGAGAAATATTCAGCTTTGATGTACTCTTTGTAGTCAAGGAGTCATAACGAATAAGTAACAAATATCAAGAAATTAGTTTGAGAGAAATACAGGAATTAACTGGTTCAGATGACCACTTCAAGTCAAACCTACACTGTATTATCCTTATCAGGGACTGAGAGCCTAATGGCAGATCGGACTTGGTGGCAACATGAACAAATCTGTGTTGTGTCTAAGAAGAATTGCGATATAAAGGGTGCAAAAATGTAGGAAGAGTAGCTGTCTCTCAGGACAGATGAAGATGAAGACTGTGTCTTGCTGCTGTAAAAATATTGCAGGTAGCGTGGATCCAGAGTGTTTTGGATGCATAGCTAGAGTTGTCATTAATTTATGTGGCTGATCACTATAGTATGGGAGATAGATCAGAATTAGACATCTTTGCTTGAGGGAAATACATCTATTATAGAAGGGCCATCGAGCCCGAAGCGGTCTCCCTGCCTCATGTTCCCATGCAGATGCTGTAGCAATGGTTTAAAGAGAAGGATTATCATGAAAAGCAGTAGGCTGACCTCTTTTCAATAACAACTCACACCAAAATGCCTGTGTGCTCTTCACACTGGGTAATCAGGCTTGGGATCAGTGCCACGCCAAGACACACTTCATTCTCCTGTATATTTACGTCATGTGCGTGCATTGCTTTCCTGACACCAGAGCAATAGGAGCTGTGTAACTTCCAGCTTGTAATGTGATGGGGGTCTTGCAGGAGATCTGTGTTTTAAATCTGGCTGTCCTGCAGTCAGGAAAAAAAAAAAGAATAAAAAAATAAGGGCTCATCATACAGAACAGTTCATGTGAATGAAGGCATCTGAGGTAGGGAAAGGGAAAGCACAGAGACTTTTGCCTCCTCGAGGCAAACCCAGCAGATACAAGTGCCCTCAGGAGCACATTTCTGGTGAGCAGAGCTGGGGTTAAAATGACATTGGCGACACTTTTCTCTACATCAGCAAGATCTGCCATATCTTCATTTTGAACATGACAAACTATCTGGCCTAGAGAAGAAGAGGCATATTTTTCTAAAAGCTGAAATATTTCCTTTCAACATCTTTGAGAATGAAATGATTCAATGCCTCCTGTTTCCAAGATACTTAATTTCAGGTTGAAGAGGAGTTTAGTCTGACTTTCAATTATTGTCTGTCTGTCTTTTCTATTTTAGAGATTCTATTTCTCTGGAAAAACTGAAAGGTTTCATTTTAGATTGAAATAAGTCACTTTTCCTCACTGGACTGGTGAATTGCAAATCACCTGCTTCCTAAATTTTCCACGTGCCAGTAACATCTGTTCAAGAGTTGCCTGTTTCAAAATTTACTGCAGCACAGTATTATAGCTATGTCTTTCTGTCCCTCCTACATGAAATCTTTTCCTTTCTGCTTTACTCTGGGTGCTGTCTGTACTCATACTACTGCAGCAGAAAATATGTAGAATATTAGCATCTGTTAATCCTTTTATACCTCAAGTCCTCACATGTTTGGGCAACTCTGCTTTTCATTGTGCCTGTCTATCTCTGGAATGGCCTCAAAATTCCAGATACAGCAAAATAACCCGAAGTGTAGCCTGGCCCCGTGGTACTGCTGGAAGGCTATTTTAGAATTAAGATAATTCAATGGTTTAAGTGTGTTTGCTGGATCCCTAGGAGCAAACTTTTATCCCAGTTTGCAGGGATTTAGCCATTCAGTTGTTATTAATATTGAGCCATGCTGCTGAATCTACATGTTCTGTAAGGAAATAACCTAGATTTTAGTGCTTTCCTTTATACTAGACACTTATTTCAGCAAATAATGGAAAGGATGAAATGAAACTTGTCCTTAGCCTACAATTTTACAGTGGCATGACAAGGAAGGAATGAGAGGCTAAAAAAAATAGCTAGCAGAGATCTTCACAGCAAATTTGGACCCTGACTTTTCTTTCGCACCATATTTGAATGCAGTATGTGGGGTAAAACAGCGAGTTGCAGTTCTTCCCAAAAGCTTAAGTTGGAGGTAGGTGGGTACATGGTGAAGACTGAAGTGAAAAAGGGAACAATAGCTGCATCTCAGTCCTGTGATCCCAGCGTGATTCACCCTGGCAGACCACAGCATTGGGTCTTCTGTTCGTCAAACAGAAACACAGACCTGTCTGCAGTGCGATGCGCCTCGAGTGAGAGACAATAAGCCTTGTGCTGCATACTTCTGTTGATGAAAAGCTGATTTTTGGACTGCTGAGACTGAAACACACCAAACATGATCAGCTGCAAAATCAGTCTAGCCAATGCAAAAGACTCAAAAAAAAACAAACCCTCAAACCCTAAGCTAAAAATAAAAAAAAAGCAATTCAACGTCATTTTTTATTAAAAAAAAAAAAACAACAAAAAAACCCCCAGAATTAATTAAGAATCAGGCAGAATAGGGAAATTCTTTGAGAGGCATGATAATGCTTTTTTTGGACCACCCTTTGTCTGACTCAGTAGACAAATCTGAACTTTATTCACACAAAGTTGATTTTAAGTGTTAATGTTACTTAAATAACATGGGATGAGAGTGAGGGTCCACTAAGTACAGAATAAAGTACCTGGCCCACCTCTAAAACAAGAGAATACGCTTATCCAAAGCAGTTCAGCTTTGACAGCCCATGAGACGTGATTTTCTTTGCTGCACAGGCAAAAACCAGGAGGGCAGGAGCCACCACAACTGGGAGGCTGAGCAGGGAGATACCTAAATTCCCACAGTGAGATGGGAGCAAGTGACAGCAGGTAAACCTTGTCCTTTTGGACTTCACATATATCTCCCCCTCCCTTCAGAAGTCTCATCCGTGAAGCTGTCTCCCACAACTAAATACCTCTGCCAGAAACTCTATTGCCTGGAAAAAGCAGGAGACATTTTCCATCTCGTTACAGTCAGTAAGCAGAGGTTGGGGCAACAAGAAGAAATTGGTTTTAATATCCTACTCCCTGATTTCTGCTCTGCAGGGATATATCATGAGGCGGCAGAACATTTTGATATTAGACTTTCAGACTTCCTTGATGAAATGATGCAAGCAAGGGAAACCGCTTTGGAAGCTGGCAAAGTTGGCATAGTTCTTATTTATGGTTAATAAAGCTATACAAAAGAGAGCAGTTTCAGTGGGAGCGGGATCTGCCATGGGATACCCAAGTGCTTGGGGCATTGCCCCAGCACAGGGCAGACCTGGTTTCAGCTCCAGATCTGCCAGTAGAGCCCAAACCCAGCAGAAGACGCTCACAAATCGCTCTCGCCTGTTGGTTTGCCTTTCGTTGCTTTTTCTCCAGGTCTATTCTGCGTACTGTCCTCTGAGCACATCCAGTGCCTCTCCGAGCACATCCACTGCTTGCAAACAATATTTATATAACTCAGCTCGACATCAAAGCTAAAAAAGGTTAATAGGATCCTCGTTTCCGAATGCAGAAAGATGAACATTGTGGAGCATAAAAAATAGAACGCCTTCTTAAGGTCATCTATGAATAAATGTGAACAGGTGTAAGGTCTGCACAGCAGCATGTGGCACCACCACTTCTCACAGTCTATCACAGGTGAAGCCCTTCTTATTAATGGGCTGACAGGCGTGTTATTCACACCGCAGGGTTAAAAACATCATTACCTTTCTGTAATATTCCACCCACACGGTGGATACTGTAGGAGATGCAATAGTCAGCCTCGCACGCAGGACCACAGCTGACTCATGCACTGCTTTGGAGATGTAGGTCCACAGTGTGTCTTTTGAAGTGTCATATACCTGCTTTAGTGGGAACTAAACCTTCTCTGAACTGGGTTAACACTAGAAAACAACAGAAGTAGGGCTGCCAGGGCTTTTAGCTATGCGTGCTTGGGCAGGATGTTAGCAGGTGCCAGGCAGATCTACCTACACCAACGCTCTGTTCTCTAAACAACTCCTGAAACACAACACAGAAATGACCAAAGTCTGACATTCACCAGATTTCACATAATCAAATTTTACAAGTTTCAAAAGCAACTCAGCAATGACTGCAAATTGCTAAAGAATAAAGTAGCAAATGATAAATTGATTGCCTGCTGTTTCTTTGTGTACTAATTTGTGTTATGGCTTTTCAATCTGAAATTGCTTGAGTAGATTTTTTTGCTGTTTGTTTTTTTTAGCTCAAATTGCAAATGAAATGACTGTGGTAAACTGAATGCATCAAGTGTAATGAAGAATTGATCAATTGTTATGTGGTAGGGCTTTTCTGAACAGTGGTTTCTAGCCTATCTTCTTAAGATGAAAATTACAGTTATTAGCAATTACCAAGTAAGAATGCAAAATTGAGTCTGGTTTTGATAACAGAAAGATGGAAGAAACCCTGAAATAGTGCATGTCTGCCTACAGTTGCCTCGTTTTACCTATGGATGCTGATACACAGATAGTATTTTTTGTTGAATTATTCCCCAGCAAAAGAATTAAGCTCTGGTTACTTCCTCCTTCAGCAGTGCTGTCTTTTTTAAACCATCTTTTTCAATAAAAGGTACAGCTCTGTTTTATAAGCTAAAATCTACACTTACTGTTATCAGTCAAGAAGGAGGTGGAGGAGTAGAATTGAAAGCTCAGCATGGTTATGGCTCCATGGAAATAAAAAATTACTAGGACTCATCTTGTCTGCTGAGAAGAAACTGTACCGCGTTATCAGCGCCTAAGAAAGAAAGAGAGTGGTTCTCATTGAGAATACTCCATCCAGCAATCTGATTTTCTTTTATTTACTTTCTAAAGAACTAGAAAGCGCCAGTGCTACACCTCCTGTAAAAAGCACCAGCACCACATCGACTGCGGTGGAGGAAATCTCCATGCCATGCCATGCCATGCCATGCCATCCCATCCGATCCCATCCCTGCAGGGGAAGCCCCCAAGCAGCCTGACCAGCCACGGTGGGATGGAGCTCGTTTCCTGGCTCAGAAGACCTTCTGAGGACACAAATCTCCCTAGTATATTTGGAAGCATTTTTTAAGTGAGCATAAATTTTAAAACACACGAATCTACACTGTGATCAAAGTTAGTTCAGTGTAAACGAGAAAAAAATCAGTCGGTGTGTCTTCTGCACGGCTGGTCCTGATCAAAACACGTCTGCCTGTAATATGCACCATATGGGGCAACAATTGTCTTGTGTTTATTCCTATGCCTCCCTAATCCCCTGTGTCCTCTGTAAGCGTGTGTATCTGTACCTGCAGCTCTGGCTGGATGGCCAGAGAAAGGCATTTTGCTTTACGCACATGTAATTATGGAGATGCTTTCTCTTATTACGGTAATTACATCCTAAAAGATTGCGCAGGTAGCAGCTGTAAATGTAGTGAAGACTCGGCTGATACCAGCTGAGCTGGATTTTCTTTTACATCAAAAAGCAGCTTATAGCTCAAGTCCGTATAGATTCCTGGAACCCTACTATTTTTATGAATGCTTCTGCTACTCCTGGTAAATAAGCAGAGATCTGTGGAGCAAGCAAAGCAGAGAAGACCCTAAACAAAAAGGAAAATTAGTACCTGTTAGAACATTGAATGGGGACTAAATTCCTCTAAATAAAAATAGCAAATTCATTTTTCTGAAGTCTTTCATGTATAGGTACTGAAAGCCTTGCTCTTTCATGAGATGAACAGACATCAACAGATCTCGTTCCGCTGGCAGACACACAATGGGCGGCATTTTCCACAACCTGAGGTACGAGATTCCCCTGAACTATCACCATGGCTGAGGGAAAATGCTGACTGGAATTGTGACCATCCTGTTCTATAGAAGGAAGGTGCTAATGCATTTTAATTTTGAAGATAATTATGACTATATATACAGAAACCATATCTTCAGCATGTCAAAGAAACCAACAGTGAGGATTGCTGATAAACTTGGTTTCTGGAAATCTATTAGACTCAATGTCGCACTTCCACGGTTGGGAGTACACAGCTTTATCTTATCATGCTGGCCAGGCAGGCCGACGACTATTTCTAGCTCATGACCTTTTATTTTAATATTTTTAAATCCGTCCAAAGTGCTATAATGTATGAGAAGGGGTTTTGCATCAGCAGCAGGAGCTGCTGTGTGCTCAAGTCTGTTTTGCATTGACTGTTTCCAAGTTTCAAAGTGTGGGCAGCCTACGAGAGGATGGAGAACAGGGTCAAAGACGACCTGAATTTTGGTCGAAAGGTAGTGAAATCCTTCCAGTTTTGTGCATTAGGTGGGAAGTGGAGCGTGTCTGTGAACATTGCTGCAGAACAGTAACAAATAAAGCCTCACTCCAACGGCAAGAGCAAACCAAACCATTCTTCCTAAATGTCAAAGCCCTGACAGAACAGCCCGTTATAAACAGGTGAGGAGTGTGTGGTGCCCAAACCGCTATTGTGGCAGTGAATGGGATGAATAATAGCAATGAATAATAGCAAAACAATAGCAGGAAATATTGCCTCGTCACCGTGCATACGTTAGGAACTAAATCACACCCAGGACACACGCACGAATCTGGCGTTTGGCAGTGCCAAGCTGCCTGCGGTCGGAGTCCCCTTATCTTTCTGCCAGTCTCTGCTGCATCCTGGATGAACTGACAATAAGTTAGTGGTGACACTTTCCCCAACCCTGTGTCATCCACGTACAGAATTAAATTGAAGAAGTGGGAGGAAATGTGGCCAAAATTCAGCTTTTGCCATGGGAGCAGTCTGGAAAAATGTGTTGCTTGCAAATCGTAATTAGCCTGAGTTGCAGTTGAGGCATGGAAACAGCTCCAGCTCTCAAAGGGGTAAACCATGGAAATCAAATTTCCATCTGAATAGAGCCCAGTGGGTTCTAAAATCAAAACACGTGAGTTCGTTTTTGCTGCTGCTATTTAGAAAAGCTACATTTGCAAGTGCATGTTCAACTGAGATTAGGAGGTAAGAAAGAACCTTTTCATTTTGTTTCACTTTTTCATTCTGAGAGATGAGAGCAAAATAGACCAATCAATAACAATAATTATAATTTTCTTTTTATTGATTGCTCAGAAATCCTTAAAGGCATCATCATTAACTTAAAGATAACTTTAGGAAATTTATGAGGTTTTTAATTCTCTTCTGACACAGCAATAGTAAGGGATTTCTGTATTCAGATGCTGAGCCTTCCTGTATCTGAAGCCGATCCACAATTAACGAGGTTGAGACTTGGTAAAATGTAATAGAGTAACTGACACAATCTGGCTTCATTGCTTTTTCTAACCAGCACGTTCAATAGATGAGGCTATAGTTTGCAAAGCAGGGAAAACTACAGAGTTCACCTCTTCTGTCCAGCTGCCTGTTGTTTTTTATCCGTGTGATCATGGTCCTCCCTTCCACATTGACAAGAGACGTCAGATAGCAAGTCCTGGAGACCGAAATGTTTTAAAGGCCAACACATCTGCTGGAAACTTCTTGGCTCATCCAGGTCAGTTGGCCACACGTGCGTTGCTGACCTTGAAAAGGAATAAGTGGTTCATTTTTCCTTTCTATAAATGGAACACTGAAGAAAGCACTTCAGCACATCTCCTGTTAGAGTGCTCCATAGTCCACAGTAAAGTGCCCAGAAGTTCTTCAAACTTTGATCATGTTCCTCACAGGGACCCCTTCTTGCCACCTACTTTGTCAGTCCCTCCTGACACCTCTTCTGGTCCCATGTAAAATGCATGTCTGCCTTCATCTGCGTCCTCCTGTGTGAGGTGAACATAGTGCGTTATTCTGCAAAGCATTCGGGGGAAACACAGGCTAGAAGAGAAGTTCCATGTAATCAGTTCCTTCTCTCTAAACCACAGGCTAAAAATAGAAATGCAAGGCAAGATAAGAGATGCCAGCATGAATAACAATTCTTTTCTCTGGAACCGAATGTTGGCCCTTGGTTTGTCAATAGAATATTGCTTTACTTCATAGAAGACCAGGATGTTAAGTGACCTTGTTCACAGGCAAATGAAAGTCAGATGCATCATACAGAAAACATCTTGAGATTGTAGATGGATTTTTTTCAACCCACTTTCTTTCAGGGCCCTGTGCAGAAAAAAAATGAATTCCCTAAGAATTAAGCAATAGACTCACTAATCCTGTCTGGTGGGAGCAATCTGTAGTAAGGCTTTCAGTTACACTCGCTGTAAGTACAAAATATCAAGGGTATCATAAAAAGCATCCATGGGACTAAGGGAAGAAGGAATAGATCTCTTCCCACATCGCTGCCTCTGCCTTTGGTGCTTGCACCATGCTCGGGCACTGTAGGAGGATGCAATGCAGGCTACACTTTGTTTCCAACACAGCATATCCCTAGAGCTGAACAGTTTAAAGCCTGCCTTGAAAGAAGAGTGCTTACTCTGTAAGAGATACAGCTGAAAGAGTCTTTAATTGTATGCTGAGTTCCCTGGGTTGCAAGATGCTGTATTTTCAAAACAGTGTAATATCTAAGGGGAAGTGTTAAGCTGCAGAATCCTATGTTCCTGCTTGTCTTGATTTTCCCTCTTCTTAATGCTTTCTGTTATTCAGTACAAATAATATGTATGAAAAATTTCTTATTCTTTTCAGCGGGTGCTCTTTCTAGGTCAAATTTTCTATAATTACAGTCATTTTACACAATAATTCATTTACCTCTATCAATTTTGTCTTATGAACACATTATGACTTTTTCAAGACCTGGCCATTATGAGCGTGTGCTGTTTATACAGTGTGCTTCCTTATCATTTCAGTTCAATAGGAGGTTATTCTGCTTCTGAATTATCTGAAATAGCTTTATTTATTAGCTATCAAGGTTTTTATAAAATTATTATGTTTTACCTACCAGAGGAGTGTTCATGGTTCAAGCATTTTTATGTAGCGATGACATCCCAACAAATTTCTGTCTCTGAATATTTTTAGGAATAATTTTTTTGTCATAGGCATGCAGAATAATTGCATTGAAATACTGGTAAAATAAGGCAGCAAATTTTGTCTGTAATAAACTGTCAGATGTTTCTTAGCTACAAATGCCTCATCTATTAATAGATTACCATTCATCTGGAACTTGCATCAGAGTCTTCTACTTTTGAACACATCCATTAGAAGCTTGGAAAGAATACCCCTTTCCCAACATCTGCCTTCATTTTTTGCCCAAACTCTCTTTCAATGTGTGGTAAATCATCATATGGGGAAGTGGATGGCACTGAGACACCGAAAGCTTCAGAAGCTTTCACCTGAGCTTTGCTGCGTTAGTGAAATACAGCCACCGGCCATGGAAGTGGCTGACCATGAAAAGGTTTCCTTCTGTCTCTAAAGGAGAAAGAAGAAAGCAAACACATCCTTTGTCTGTGACTAATTTGGAGTTATGGCTTAATAGCCTAGACATTTCAGACTTAATTTCCCAAAAAACCATCTCTCGTAATTTTCCTGTGAAGAGAAATTCAAACACTCCGGAAAATGTTTTTTTCCACCATGGATTGTAAAAGAGAAAAAGTGGAAATCTGAAAATCTGCCAGGGAGGGACTTCAAAAATATATTGTATGTCATGCAAATGTCAAAAATATGAGTATTCTCATACATAATTTGAAATGTATATATATATACACACACATTCATACACACCCCCCCATACTTACATATACCTAAGTGGGCATATTTTTAAAGCTCATCCTTCAAAAGAACCACAGAATCATAGAATCATAGAATCACTAAGGTTGGAAAGGACCTCCGAGATCATTAAGTCCAACCGTCAACCTAACACCACCAGGCCTACTAGACCATGTCCTGGTGTGCCACGTCTACACGTTTTTTGAACATCTCCAGGGACGGCGATTCAACCACCTCTCTCGGCAGTCCATTCCAACACCTCACTACTCTTTCCATGAAGAAGTTTTTCCTAGTATCCAACCTAAACCTCCCTTGACGCAACTTGAGGCCATTCCCTCTTGTCCTGCCGCTTGTTACTTGGGAGAAGAGACCGAC